>CM053606.1:161948428-161962167 GCA_028646535.1 Procyon lotor
CCGTCATGTGTTCTACTTTCATATATTCTGTAAACACACCGCACATTGTTACTTCCTTTTCTCAGGCTGCTCCCTTTTAGGGCAAGGGTCGCAGCCCGTTTTTGCCAACAAGGGCTTCTTGGTGCACAGCCGCGCCCTTGGCCTCCCTCAGTCCTGCCTTCATGCTTCCATATTTACTGCCGCTGTGCTGTTGTCACGGACCAGGTGTTCCCAAACCCAAAACATTTACTGAAGTTTGCCTACCCCTATTTTAGATCAGTTATAACTAAAGAAAAAAAAAAAGAATGTTATTTTACTATCCTTAGTTTCATTTCCAGCAGTGCTCTTCAATTCTTTCTGGAAATGCGTGTTTCTGACTTATCTGTGCCTCTTGCCAGAAAGATTTCCTCGGACACTTCGTGGAGACTGGGTCTGTCATCAGTGAATTCCCCCAGGTTTTGTTTGTCTGAGAAACTCTCAAGTCCTTGTTCATTTGTTTTATGAACCTGATGCATTCTTATAATTGAAAATTCCAAGGCTGTTTACAATAAGGGCACCACATAAGAAACTTGCAAGTAATCCTCTCCTTTCAGTGAACCTGAAAATACATCGAGAAGCCTCTCCGGCTTTACAGGGCCCAGCTTTCGGCCCGTCTTCACCAACACCCTGGCCAATTCCTCCTAAAAACCGTGCAACATCTGCCATACCATTTGAGACTGTGTCCACAAAACATAACAGGTTCAAATCATTAAGGATAGTGATTTTAAAATCTTAATTAGCTGCATCACATGCGAAAAATTAACAGTACCCCATTAATATTATTAAATATTCAAGCAAGGTTTGAAATTCCCTGATTATTGCATAAAGGCATGCCATTTTAGAAAAGTTTCTCCCAAAGACCTTGGGGTTGATAGGGCTCTACTCCATCCCTTCGAAGGCTTCTCCGGCGGTCCTCCTGCTCGCGTGATGTTGTTGGTATTCAGAAGTTTGAATATTTGGGGGGAGGAGAGGAGTTGTCTGTCCTGCTTGGTGTTCTCGGAGCTTCTCCAATCTGTGATTTGTATCTTTCACTATTACATATTTCTCGGCCATTGTGTCCCGCATGCTTCCTCCAGACCACCCTCTCTGCCCTCATGCTGGTCCAATTATGCGTGTGTTAGACCACTTGCTGTTTTCCTATATGGCTCCTGTTCTGCCTTTCCCTCCCCCACCATTTTTTCTCTCTTTGTGTTTCCAGTTGGATAATTTCTGCAAATATCGATGTATTTTCAGGTTCACTGATTCTTTTCTCAGCTGGGCCAAGTCTCCCAAAGAGGCTATCAAAAGCCCTCTTCCCCTGTGTGACAGAGTTCTCCGTCCCTGGCATTTCAATTAGAATTTCCTGCTGTCTGCCGAAATGACCCATCTGAGTGTGCATGTTGTGTACCTTTTCTATGAGAGCCTTGAACACATTAATCATAGTCATTTCAATTTCCCCAACAGAGAGTTACACCCTCAGTGTCTTAGCTGAGTCTCGTTCAGACAACAACTGTGTCTCTTGGGGGCGGACTTCATCCTGCCTTTTGGGTGACTCACAGGTTCTGTTGGAAGGTGGATGATGGTTTAGGACTGAAGATACAGAGGTGGATATCTTTATGCTTGGAGGTGAGCCCACGTTTGCTTCTGCCGGGCATTAGCATGAAGGTCTGTGAATGGGGTCGGGAGCTGGGCTGGCAAAGGATTTTCGTGGCTGACTGCCCTCCGTGCCCTCCGACTGCAGACCCCAGGGTGCAGGCCACCCGTGGGCCCTGCTCATTCCCCAGCAGTAATTCTGGAAGGAGCATATGTTCCTGCTCACCCCTGGGCTGGGGGTTGTATTTTAACGTTTCTCTCTTTAGTTGTTTGAGAGTGGCAATGGTTTTCATCAGTGCCCTAGGTGACAATTTTTTTGGGGTGGGGTGGGGGCTTTTTCTCTTGCAGATTAAACCTTTTTTTTTTTTTTCTTGTAGGGTGGTAGGACAGATGGATCTGAGCAGACATTCAGAGTGGCCAATGTTGTCTTCCTCTAGGTGGAAGGACCATGGGAAGCTTTTCTTGGAAGGTCACAGGTCTTCCTTATAAGCTCCTGGTGGGGTTTGAGGAAGGAAATTCTGTGGGAAGGTATGACGCTCTCTACATTCGCAGCCCCCAGGGTCTCACACTTACATGGCAACTCACACTCGGTCCTCAACAGTCTAGTAAACATCTTGGTCAGCTTATATCGTGTCTGCCACTCTCGGGTCCTGTCTCTCCCTGCAGCCCTCTCCTTTTCCAGATTTCAAGTTACTTGATTTTCTTGTGACATCCATTCTCTGGTGCGTTCGGCAAAGGCCATTACCATCTTCTGGCATTTGTCTTTTTGTAAGAAAAGGAGTGATTGCTTTCCAGCTCTCTCCTTCCCTGATCTGGATCCAGAAGTCCCCAGGAGCCAATCAACAGTGAAATGGTCTAGAAAATGAAAACACCTAAGTCAAAGCTTACGACTGAGAGTTATGGCGATAGTCCCTGGGAGCATCCCGTCCCCACGTGGTTGCAGGTGGCTGTCTCAGGGGACATGTCTGGGGGCGTCCTGGTGGAGGATGTCTATTTTTATTGTGTGTCCCTCTGTACTTTTCTATTAAGAGTCAATCACACACTTGTGTTGGTTTGCTTAGGGACCAGTCACGCACGCGTGCACACAAACACACACACACTCACACCCCTAAAGGAGCAGCTAGAGAAGTCCCGGGTAAGTCAGGCTGGTCCCTGCGGTGTCATTAAGATGGGCTTTGAGAGAGGAAGGGAGTCAATGTCAGAGAGGAGATTCGTTCTGATGAGCTCTGCTGGCCTGGAATTTTGAAAGTCCTTGATGCCTCGCTCTATTGATTCTTATTTTTCCGGATGACGATATAAATTTAAGAAGGAATCCGTAACTCTGGATCTTTCAATAGCTCACGGAGCATTAACAGGTAACTCTCTGGCTTAGTTGCTTGACATCAAACCTTAGAACATGATTAACGGAGAAGGGTTCCGGAACATGAGTCTTGTGGGGTATCAACTGATGTTACTAAAACAAGCCATTCCGTGGCCAAGTTAAAATGCTTGCTTGCTAAAATAGAAGTAAGAATTCTTGGCTGCAGGACTTCTCAGAGCTTTGAATCAGCTTTATCCACAGTGACTCTTGAAGGGGCCACATAGTCTGTTTCATCTGGAATTCCTTCTCTTTTGGGGTGTCCCCTGATTTGGTCACCCTAAACCTTGGTCTTGTCATCCATAAAGTGGGTCTTAAATGCCTTTTGTGATTGTGGTAGTGCAGTAAAAATTGGGGAAGCTGGTGGGTGAAGCTAGGCCCGCACATTCCCCAGTCCCTGGAGCTGGGCCGGCTCCCTGCCCGGCCAGCAGGGATGGGTTATGGCCGCCTCATTTCCTTGCCTCCCAGGAGATCCCTTGTGGGGACCCACAGAGGCTGGTGTCCCTGCTGCAGTGGAACACGAAGGCTGCCCGTGGAGCTGTAGGGGTCCGGAGCTGCAGGCCAAGCACAGTCCTGGTGCTGGGTCCGTGGGAACCACTGACTTCTGGTCCACACCAGCCCTCCCAGGTGGACACCTCAGGGTAGGAGGCAGAGGTCAGTCCGAGGAATGGGTTCTGGGAGCTCAGTGCTCGGCTGAGAGCACTTAGTGAGTTTCCCAATTCTGGCTTTGCTCTCGGGAAAGGATGGGCCACATTCTTTGTCCCCACTGGTGACATTGTAACAAGCTGTGGGGGCTACCGTACCAAGCCGGCCAGTGGTGTCTGCCCTGCCGCGAGCCCTTGGTGCCTGCATTGTGAGTCCTGTCCACTCGGGGGTCCGGCCTCGGCTGCCAGGAGCCGAGAGAGGGATAAGAGACGGCGCAAAGGAAGGTATTCAGAGGTTAGAGATCCGTGGGGGCCTTGCTGGCTCCCGTCTCTGGGGATCACCGTCCTTCCTTCCCAGTGTCCAATACCTTGGAAACGACGTGGCTCGGCAGTGTTTATATCATTCTAGGTGGTCCCGTCGCTCCATCCTGGCCGGTCCTGGGTGTGTGTTTACCAAGTGCTTCACTGTTTGCAAAACACGTCCTGTACGACGTTCCCACGATGGTCACAGCGACCATTTCCCCCAATTTACAGCCCCATACATCGCCGTGCAGGGGACGAAGGTGACTTAGCTTGGAGCTCAGAGGTCAGAGGTCCTGCCCCAGGCGGTGTCTGGGCTCCGGCTTCCTGCCGCTACTGTTAGGACTTCCCCAAATGCAGCTCGGGGGGCCGGCTCCGGCACGGGAGGGAGGCTCACGGAAAGGTTCGTGGATGGGGGAGGACGTGACCTGAGACCAGAATGGGGGACCTTGGGGATAAAAGAGGAGCAGAGCCTCGACCTTGGAGGCCAAGCCAGCCGAGCTGAAGTGTCAGGTTAGGGGGAAGGGGGGCTGTTTCTGGGGAGTGTGCTGCTGGGGACACGGTGTGCAGTCTAGTTTCCGCAATGAGCGATGGGCCGGGAGTCCGTCCGAGTCCAGAACTCGTGACCCTGAAGAAGCGTGGACAGTCTAGTTCTGTGCCCCGCCCTCCTGTGACAGCTGGGGAAACCGAGTCAGGAGGCTGGTGGCCCGGGGAGCTGCCGTCAGGGCCGGGACCCAACTTCAGGCTCGGACCTCGCTCCCGTCTTCATGCGGCAGCTTTTTTTTTTTTTTTTTTTTAACATGGTTTCTCTTCCCACTTGTTTATTTTTGCCCTCAGCTTGTGCATTTTTGTGCTATTAATATCTAATTAGACACAGCTTTGGATTCCTTCCTTTATCTTCAGGGCACAGTTTATTTTAGACCCGAAGCGGCAAGCAGAGGGGAAATACTTGAACTGCGGAAACACAGCGAGTTCAGCTGCGGGGCCCGGAGCCCGCTAGGTGCGAACAGGGGGACGCTGAGAACAGTGCACGGCGCCCTGCCCCCCTGGGCGATCCCGGGATGGCCCTCGGGCCTTCAAGCCGCCGCGAGCCCGGGGCTCGTCTGCTGTCCCCGGCTCCCGTCTCAGAGCTCATGGCATCTGTCTGGGGATCAGGCAGATGCCCGAGTGGGGGGAGGTGGCTCTCACGACCCCCTGGGACGGTGCGTCCGTCCGTCAGCACGAGAACAACTGTGGGTCTCCGGAACCCAGGCCGGAGCATCTGCGAGCTGCCAGGGCCGCGCCTCCCGGGGACGACCGTGCGACGGCACGCTGCCCCCAGCGCACTCGCCATCACGAGCCCACGGGGCTGTTGGTGTCTCTGCCCTGCGGGGTCCGGCTGGGGTCCGCCCCATGGGTCCCTCATTCGAGAAACGGCAGCTGCCGCGCACCATCTTACGGGGCCAATGGCAGAAACCCAGAGGCCCTGCCACGCTGTGCAAACCCTTCTAAACCCCTTCCTCCGAAGTGTCGGCCAGCAGCCCACTGACCAGCGCCAACGGCACGGTCCCCAGGCACTCGGTGCGGGACCCCCCACAGTCCCACACCAGGGGAGGGCACGAGCCCCGCGGACGATAACCCTGAAGCCTCTCTAAACGTGCACACTCTCTCCTGAGCCTTCGGTCCTGCATCCCAGGTCCCTGGTGGCGGTGGCTGGAGATTGAGATGGGCTCCCCACCTCTTCATCTTTCCACCGGTGCTGCTTCCTCGTGTGTCACTGCGCGCGCGTCTGGGTGCCCTTCTCCAGGCAGAGGGCGCGCGGGGGAGGTCCCCTGGGTGGGGGAGCCGGGCATCCTCGGAGTCCTTAAAGGTCACCCAACGGCTCCCCAGGGGGTTGCATGGACCCCCGCCCCCGTTTTCGTCTCTAAGTGCCGACATCGTCAGCCTCACAGATTTTGCTCAATGCGTGGGTGTTGAAGGGTGAGTTCCTCTTGTTTTAATTGCATTTCCCTGACTAATGGTGAGGTTGAACATTTAAAAATGTATTTATTGGCGGTTCGCATGTGCTTTTGTGTGGGCTGCTGTCAGCTTTGCTCCCCCCTCCCTGCTTCCCGGCCGATCGGCTCTTTCCCACCGACTGTAGGCGTTTGCTCCATCTCCCGGCTCAACTTTTCTCAGCCGCACGCCCCGCACATTATCTTTTCCTGTATTTTTCCTTTGCGGAGTTTTTGTCGTAGAAGACGTTTTAATTTTAATTGAGTCAAAGCGACTCTTTATTGAAGGTCATGGGCTTTTTGTGTCTGGTTTAATTAATCCTTCCCTATCTCAAGCTTATGAAGATATGATCTAATATTTTCTCCTGAAAGTTTACTTCTTCACATTAGGGATTTACTCCCCCCGGGATTTATTTCTATGCGTGGCATGAAGTAAAGACCTCGTTTTATTTTATTACGGGGCACTGGTTGTCACCGCGTCCTTGAATCCGTGTTTGGGCTACTCCACATTGACTCCAGCCCCTCCTCTGACATTCCCCGAGCTCCGCAGGACAAACCGACCCGCTCCTGGCCCCCCCCCCCCCACCAATCCCAGCCCAATCCCTGCCTCGGGGCCTGTTTCTATCTCAGCACCAGGGACACACGCAGACTTAGCTCTTGTCACTCTCTAAGCGTTGACTTCTGAACAGAGAAGTTGACCTTCCAAATCTTGGCTGTTCCAGACTCCTCATTTTTCCTTATTAATTTCCTGATTCTCTAGTAAGTTCCATAAAATGCCCTATTGAAACTTGATTGGAACATAATGACTTTAGAGACATTTTGGGGGAAATTCACATCCTAACGGGATTGAGTTTTCTCATTAACGGACTCGGCGTGAGTGATGGTCACCGGCTGTGCTCAGGGCGTCCGGGGGCCTCTCCCCTTCCGGGAACAGGCGCAGGGCACTTTCTGCCCTTGGGGAGGTGGGATCCCACAACTGCCTCTGGGTGTGAGCGGACCAGAATGGGGGCATGTCTGGTCCCACAGCACAGTGACCTCCCAGCACCCCAGGTGGGCAGGAAGGGAAGGGCGACACCCCAGTGGTGTGCGGTTTGGGCTCGAGAAAGCCTGCATTAAGTTTTCTGGAATTCTGCAAGCTGGTTGGCTTCATGGGAGCGAGCCTGGATTGTCCTGTTTGGTTTTCTGGGAGGGCTGGTCTTTTCTGGGAACACCGTTGTGTTCCTACAAACAAGGACAGTTTTGTCTGATTCTTTCCCATTTTTACGCGGCATTCTGTTTCTCCTCGTGTTGTTTTGGCAAGTACTCATGGTTGGTGATGTGAACAGTGTCCTCGCCTTGTTGTAATTGGAGGAGTTCTACCGTTGAGTAAGTATGTTGCTTATTGTAGGCTTATAATTGACCTTCACTATGATCGGGACATTCTATTGTTTTTAGGTGTTGTTTCTAATCAATAACAGATGAGAATTTTACTTTTGCATCCAATGTTTTCATCTCTGCTGGTTTTACTTGGACTTGTTAACATGCAATATTTTACTAGAATTTCTGACATTGAGTTATCCTTGCATTCCCGAACTCAAGCCCATTGCATCCAAGTAAACGAGCCTCATAAATTAATTAGGAAACGTCTCCCTTTCCCTCACCCCCGACACAGTTTGTACGACAAAAAGACTGTCTTCGTGAGATCCAACTTTTCACTGCTGAGTTCAGATTACTTCATGATCGTTGGTTCACTCAAGTGACCTGTTTCCTCAGTTTCTTTGGGAAATGATTATGGTGACTGTGTTAGTGTCCCAGGGGTGTCCCCCCAAGTGACCCCACACTGGGGGGGCGTGGCCTCCTCCAACAAGAGAAATTGGTTCTTCCCATGTTCTGGAGGCTGGAAGTCGGAGGTCACGGTGTCGGCAGGGCTGGTTCTCGATGGAGGCTGGGGGAGAAGCTGCCCTGCTCCCCTCTCCTGCTTCTGGGGACACCAGTGACCCCAGGCGTCCCATGACCATAGATCTACGGCCCAGATTTCTGTCTTCATTGTTACATATGGTGCTTTCCGGTGTATTGTTCCCACTCTGATCCCGTAAGACCTCATTTTAACCGATATCTGCAAAGACTGTTTCCAAACAAGGTGACGTTCTGAGGTTTGAGTAAATGTGGAATTTGGGAAATACTATGCAATGCAGTATGGGGAGCATGGGGACCACACTGGCTTCACCCCTTGTCCGGACGGGGCCCTTGTTCCCAGGGCTGGCAGATGAGCCGAACCCAGAGTCCTGTTCAGGGCTTGCTTGCTGGGCCCAGCCCTGGCATTCGGGTCATAGGACAGGTCTCCTGGACATGGTGGGTGTGGGATGCTCTCATAATCAGTCCCTGTGAGAGGTGAGGGAAGAGGATGGGGCAGAGGGGGAGGCCTGGCGACCACATGCTCAAAGCAAAGGCTTCTACTGGTGTGAAGAGCGTATAGGTCTAAGATGGCCCTTTGGCACTCTTCCAAATCAGAGCAGGAGGGTGAGGCCCTTGGCTTGTCTATGGGTATGAGGGGCCTGACCTTGGGGGGTGGACAGCTCCCTCTGGCCAAGGGCAGTTCTGGGAGGGACTCAGTGGTGAGCATCTCTGCCCACCACTCCTTGTGCCTGGGGGATAGATCACCCTGGTCCTGAAGCCGGCACTTGGGCACTGGGCTGGTGTCTCCGGGAGGAGCCCTGTGCCTGTCTTGGAATGTTCTCGCTATGTGTTGAGGTCCTGGTCCCAGAGACAGTTGCATGGCCCCAAAGACAGCCCATCTGGCTGATGTCATCCGACAGGAGTGGGGCCAGGGGTGGCCAATCCTGTCCCCTATATGGGTTGTTATGGGCAGAGGTAGGCCCCCCAGACCCCTAAGCTGGAACACTGCCCCTGGCACCAAGTTTGGAGAGAGAGGTGTTCTGAGGGCGATTGAGTTACAATGGGGGTCACTGGGGTGACTAGGCCAGGGTGACTCGTGTCACCCAAGTAGCTCCCAAGGCCAAGTACCAAAGTCAACCCAACCCTCCCAGGTGTCTGTGTACTCCCCCATGCTGTGGGCGGGCCTCCAGTCCGAGGGGTGGCTCCCTGTGGAGGCACCTTGGTGGGGGCACCAGGCGCCCCCCGGCGCAGACGACGGAGTCTGGCTCTGACCCAGGACGCCCCAGGCTCTGCCCAAAGCAGTCCGTCCAATGGAGCGTTTGGACTCGGAGGGGTGTCCGGAAGCGCCGAGCCCTCCACCACTTGTTGGATGTTAACTAAGCCACAGTAGCCTGAACAATACGCCCCGTTCGTGTTCCCTGCGGCATCCGGAAGGCTCTGCACAGTGAAAACAGCCATTCTGAAGTTCTTTACTCTTTGTCCATATTTCCCAAGTTTTCCATGAGAAGTACCAATAGCTTATCTAACAAGAAATAAGAAATAGAGCAACAAAAGGAGCCACTAAATGACATTATTGCTTAATATTTAGCTTCTGAAACCAATTAAGGTTCGCACGTTCCCCATCCCGCGGAGCGCAGAGCCGAGGAATCGGGGGAGACGTGGCGTGGGAGACGGGGAGCGAGCTGACGCCTCATTACGCCTCACAGCGCCGACCGAATCCGCCAACGGCTCACGTCCTGTTAGGGACGGCAAACACTCCTTTTTAACCAAATAGCTTCTAACATATTATTATGGTGATTAACTCGTTTTTGGCTAAATTATAGTTGGCCACTTTCTTCTCGACCAGTTGGTTTTGGCCCAATTACATCTTCCTCGTGGTTTCCCGGTCTGTAAAAAAGAGATAATTGGGTGTAGCTGACAGCGAGCGATAAGGGACCAAAATGTCCAGGAGCTGAGTCCGGGGCTGGTGCACAGCCGGCGCCTGTGAGCGCAGCTTCCCTCCCCCTAGAAGGACCCGCGCCGGCCATTAACACACATGCACGGTCGCGGGCTGCCTGCCCCGTCCACGCGGGTCGCAGGGCCGTCTGGCAGTGCGGAGTCCTGGGGCCGTGGACACGAGGTCTGGCTGTGGCTCGGCTCCCAGGTCACTGTGCCCTCAAACCCGGCAGGGCCTCTGGGATTCCCAGCTCACTCGGGAAACCCATGCCCCACTCCACAACCAGAGACCCGGGCGTTCTGACCTTTTCCTTTTTTTAAATCAGAGTCCACACCCATCGTGGAGCCCAACCCCGGGCTTGAACTCACGACCCCGAGATCAAGACCTGAGCTGAGATCAAGAGCCAGATGCTTCACCGACTGAGCTGCCCAGGCGCCCCGGGGTTCTGACAATTTTTAGAGGGAACGGTGGCAACAAGGCTGACCTGGCCCCTGCTGGGGCGGGGCCACCAGGGAGGGGAGACCCCAGATTGCTGGTGTGCGGGGGCACCTGCACCCCCCATGGGCCAGGGGGACCGGCCGGGCTGCTGGGACAAATGTCAGTAACCGACAGAGCAGCTACAGCACAGACACCTATCGTCTCCCAGGCCTGGTGGCTTGTCGCCAAGGCCGGGGTGTCTGCGGGCCGGTCACCCCCCGAGGCCTCTCCCTGCGTGTCCTCACATGGTCATCCTCCTGTGCGTGTCTGTGTCCCAGCCTCCTCTTCTTAGGGCCACACACAGGACCCGTTTTACCTTACTCCCCTCTGGAGAGCTCACCTTCTGAGCTGAGGGCATCCGGCACCCACATACGGGTCTGGGTCATGGTTCGTCCCGTGGCACAGGGTCCGCGTCATGAGTGTGAGTGGACGGGGCAGACGGGCTGTGAGGGAAAGCGGCGGGCTGAACGGCCAAGCCTCAGCTCCGGTGCAAGTCTGGGGTCTGACGGGCTGGCTGTGTCCTTGTGAGCCCCCCAGGCAGCAGACCCTTCCTGGGCCCAGCTCCGGCCTGAGCCACCCCTCCCTCCCTGGTTCCCATATGCTGGGAGACAGGCGTGTGCTGGCCTGGCGCCCCTCCGAGCGCGATAGTGACTGGGGTGCCTCTCTCCTTGCCGGTCGGCTCACTTTGTGGGGCCTTCGCCTGGACACTCCGCACACGCATGTGTATTCCTGAGGGAAGGTGGTCACTGGCATGGTCGGCAGGTGCAGGGGCCACGGGGATCTGGTTGGGGGAACAAGGCCGGGGGGGGGGCGCTTCCTCTCTGCAGACCCGGCCAGTGTGGACACAGGCAGCTGGAAGGGGACATGGCGATCTATGGAGCGCTCCCCACGGCCCGGGGGCAGGAGAAGCCGGCGGGGCTGGGCCTGGCATCGCGTGTCCCTCAGGAGCCCAGCTCCCCCAGGCCCAATGAGCCAAAGTCCCCGGGGCATTTCCAAAGTGGACACTTTGGTAGTTTGGAAGCGAGGAACTGGCCCCATCTCATCCAAGATTATAGATGAAGAAACTGAGGCTCACAAGGTCAAAGGGACACATCCAAGGTCAAATGGCAGCTTAGTGCCCTAGCTGGGACCTAACCCGGCCCCGGCAGCCCCAGGCCCACAGCACCGAGGGGTGTCTCCCGGCGCTGTGAACCCCAGGGGCTGCAGCTGCTCTGTGCCCAGGCCCGGCCCCTGCCGCCCACCGGCTGCTGTGGGGTCCGTGGACAGCCAGCGATGTTCAGCTGCGTCCCCTTGACGAGAGCCTGCCGGTCGCTTCCCAGGGCCTGTGTCCAAAGCTCGCCGGACTGCAGGGGTCCCGGCCCCCCTCTGGCAACCCCACATCCAGGCGGCCACCAGTCCGGTCATCCCTGCACGCTGCAGCCCAGTTTCATCATGTCCCAGACCTGGAGGACGGTCTGCACGTGGGGGGCAGGGGCGGGGGGCCCGGGCACCTTGTGGGGTTCAGAACCCTGACTGGCCAGAGGGAGGCCTCCAGGCCTCTCTTGCAGCTGGGTGAGCAGCCCACAGGCCGTGAAGCTGCTCTGGGAGCCCCGAGGGCCTCTCCCATGGCAATAGTGCCTTGCGCCCCGGGGCTGTTCCACCCACGGCGTCTCTCGTGTCAGGCCCACCACAGGACCCCAGGAAGCGGCCGTTGAATGAAGGAGGGTCTGACCCACGGTGGAAAACCCCTTCTAGTGCTCAGGCTCTGGGAATCAGCTCTCGGTTCTGAAGGCGCACTCCTAACCAGCCCGCTGCTTCCAGTGACACTAAGGCTGGGTGGGCAGGGGATGCCGGGCCTGGCACTTGGCGAGCTGACCCTCCAGAGCCCTGGGGGTGGGCATTACCGCCCTACATTCCTGACAGGGACAGACTAGGCCGTCCCCGAGCCCCGTGGGCAGGGTCAGGAAGCCCGCGGCAGACCCTGAGCTGCTGTCTATGACCCTGGGGCCCTTGTGCCTGTTACTGACTTTTCTCTGCCTCAGTTTCCTCAAGCATAAAAGCAGATCGGGGCATGCGGAGCCCAGGGCTAAATGAAACCCCGAGGAGTGACCTGAGCTCTCTGAGCCCACCCAGCGGCGGGACCCCCACACCTGGCATCTCCTGTGCAGCAGCATGAGCCTCCAGCCAGCCTTGGCCAGCCATGACCTTGGTGGCTGCTGTCCCCTCTGGCTTGGTGGCCACACAGGGCCAGTGTGGGCCTCCCCATGGGCCCCTCAGCCTAGGGCTGGCACTGTGCCTGTGTTGGCCAGGGGACCCATGGGTAGGGGTGGGGCAGGTGGGATGTCGGCGATGTGGGAGGGTGAGGGGGTGGACGTGCCACTTCCTGTGAGGTCCGTGGCCACAGCATGGACGTCCCCCAGGGGGTGTCAGCAGTCAGAATCCCAGGCCCAGGCCTGACCTGCTGCCTCCAAGTCTGTGACCCACGGTCAGATCCTGAGAATGAGCTGCAGGCCTGGAGCTGCGGCGTGAGGTGCCCGGGCAGGAGGCTGGAGGGGGCCGCCTGCAGGAAGCCTTCCAGGATTGCCCCAGCCTGTGCTCCTCCCCTCCCCCAGCACCATCTTTGCTGACCTCTCTGGCCGAAGCTCAGGGGACGTTCCTGGCTCAGGGGCCCTTGCTCTGAATCCCAGTGGTGCCATCCACCGTGCCTCAGTGTCCCCTCCCGCACAACAGGGATCACAGTGGCACCCTGACCACTGGGGACAGGAGCTTGTGTTGAGCCCTGATTACCGCGTCCAGTCCATGAGTGCTTTGTCCCCCAGTCACGTTCCAACCTCCGATCCTGACTATTGCAGCATAGAAAACCCGGGTTTTACGCGACTCTCACACACGTCACTTTGCCGAGGCGGGCGTGCTGCCGGAGGCGGGCTGCTGAGGGCAGGAGGAAAGGGAGCTCCAAGCAGCAGCGACAGTGGGCTCGCTCACGGGAGACCACTCGGGGGGCGGGGGGAGGTCAACCCCGCGGCTGCTCTGCAGGCTCCATCCAGATCCCACCACCTTGTGGACGTGTCTCCGCGCCTCCTGGGGTGGGGCTGGTGGCCCATGTGTCAGCGGGCGGACGCCCCCTCTTTGGCCTCATCTGTGTCCCAGCTGCGGGGCCTGTCTGGCGGTGCACGCCTGGCCTCGGCCACTGGGGGCAGAGAAAGGGCGAGCCTTGCCTGGCTCCTAGATGGTGGGGCTCCTGGGTCGTGGCTCCTGGGCCGTGGCCCCTGGATGGTGGGGCGCCTGGGCCGTGGCCCCTGGATGGTGGGGCCGAAGCCAGAAGTGCTGCTGGACCCGTAAGGAAGCAGGAGGCCAGAGCCCGGGGCCGAGGGGTTCTGTCCCACTGAGATCCAAGCTGCGGACATTAGACACCTCTGGAGTCAGAGCCTGAGAGCTGGGAGCGGCCTGAGCGGCGTGAGAAGGGCTTGCCTGACCGCGGTCCAGGAGCAGGTTGGGGTCACGGGCCCGGGGAAGACCCCAGGCAGGTCGGGGTCACGGGCCGGGGAAGACCCCAGGCAGGTCGGGGTCACGGGCCCGGGGAAGACCCCAGGCAGGTCGGGGTCACGGGC
>CM053606.1:161962267-161992118 GCA_028646535.1 Procyon lotor
AGGCAGCCCCCAGGCCCCCCACTGGGGTCTCCTGAGGCCGTCGGCAGCCTGGATGCTTTCAAGGCTCCCGTGCGAGTCGGGGCTGCAGCAGGGCTGGCTGGGGAAGGCAGCTTTCTGAGGAGCAGCCGCGGGACCCCCGTCTCCGCTGTGACGGCTGGCTTTCATCTGTGTTTAGTGCGGACCCTCCGACAGTGGGAGTCACGGACGCTAACCAGGTGACGGTTGGGGTCTCCGGGCCCGCCTGTCCCAGCTTGCACTGGGTCAGAGTGCTCGGCGATGGTGGGCATTAGCCCCCTGCCTTCTTCTGCTTGTTTACTTGTTTCTCTTCAGGAAGAGGCTGCGAGACCCCAAGGGCCAAGCCTGTCCCCTCCTGGGGGGCTTGGGAAGGAGGCCCAGAGCCCTGTGTGCGAGCCAGTCACGGGGAGGACAGCGGCGACCCGCGGGGACAGAGAATCCGCTGCGTGCTGGGCACCAGGCTCACACCTGGGTTCCTGCAGGTCCGGTTTCACGGGGTAGGGGTGGGGGGCTGGGGGGGTGGGGCTGCGGCTCAGGGCCCCACAGCTGTAAGGGGGCCGTTGGTGCGAGAACCTGCATGCTTCCCCCCTTGTGGCGCAGAGGGCGGCAAGTTTAACACCTGATTTCTGGGGGGGGGGGGGGTCAGGACTCGAAGGTCAGGTGTGTGGGAAGGTTCCAGGGAGGGGGCCTGGTGCTGGTCTGGAGGGGAGGGTGGGCTGTGTCCCCGAGGAGCAGGGGCAGGAAGGCTGGGCTGTGTCCCCCTGTAGGGAGCAGAGGGAATACAGAGGGTGTGCAAGGCTCACGTCCACACCTGCCGAGGTCCTCCCCACGCAGGGGCCGAGACCTGATGTGAGGTGGGGCCCCGAAGACTCGTGGAACAGCCCCCCCAACGAGAGTGGGACATGGCAGCTCCCGGGAGCAGGGGGTGGGGAGTGAGGGCTGCAAACGCGGTCGGAGGCTCACGGCCAAAGCAGGGGTGGGTGGACGTCGGAAGGGCCCGGCGGCCCAGGAGTGACATCCCCACAGGGGCTGAGGCCGACCCTTCTCAGAGGGCGCGGTCTGCACAGCCCGGTTTCCTGTCCTTCCGGCCTCGTGGCAAGAAGAGCATCCGGTGAGTTCAGAAACAAAAAACTTATCTTCCCGTAGTTTCTTGATGCAAGCTCCTTGTAGAAATCCGGAATGTTCCAGGAAGGACAACAGGGAAGTTGGAAGTCTGCCTCCCATTCCAGCGGGTGACAGGCTGGCCCTTCCACACTGTTCTAAGTCTCCCTCCCCCTCCCCCCCTTCCTGGTTGTGGTAGAACATACCTAACATAAAATTGACTATCTTACCTGTTTCCCGCTCTGGGGCACTGAGCACATTCATCATCATGCACCTGTCACCTCTGTCCACCTGCAGAACTCTCTCCTCTCCTCCGTTGGAACTCTGTCCCCGTTACACACGGACCCCCCTGTCCCGGCCCCTGGCTGCCCCGTCTACGCCGGGTCTCTGGGGCCCTGGGTGACTTTAGTGACGGGCTGACCTCCACACAGGGTCCTCAAGGCTTATCCACACTGTCCTGCACCCTGTCCCCCTCCCTCCTTCAGGCCAAGATCCCCTGGTCATCACGCCACGCTCTGTTTGCCCATCTGTCCATCTGTCCGTCCGTCCGTCTGCCGGTCGGCGGGCGCCTGGGTCGCTCAGCCTCGGCTACCGTCACCAGCGCTGTCCGCACCCGGGCCGTGGCGCCCTGTCCCCAGCAGCAGCGTGTGTGGCTTCTCCCACGGCATCCGTGCTTGGGTGCAGCGTTGTGACCGGGCCCCTCATTACCAGTCACTCCGCGGGCGTGTTCGCTCCAAGCCTTGTTTGCACTTCAGCTCATTGAGCTCGTCTCCTTTCGACAGGCTCTTTGCCGTGGGATTACTGGGTCAGCCCTTCTGACCTGGTGCCTCTCGAGGGACCTGTCCCGTTGTTACTCGGTGGACAGCCCCCGAGTCCACACACGCCGACGGTGCGCCTGGGCTCGCTGACGCCCGGCGGGATGACTGATCCGTGCAAACCGGAGGCCCGCGGGGCGTGACGGGCGATTTCTGATGTAACACCTGCCGTTTCGGGCAAGGTCACTGACGTATCCCCGTGCGGGGGTTGGGCATCTGGGATTCCTGCCTCGAGGACTCTCTTTTCATGGACTTTGCTCATCTTCCAGCACGTGGCTTACTGTTTGTGTTATCAATTTGTAGGAGCTCCTCCCAGAGTGAGGAGTTAGCCTTGTTGGAATTGCTGGACACCTCTCCTGGCCCCCCATCTCTGCTGTGTGGCCCCCAGAGACGTGACTGATGTGACCGGACAACCGGCTTCCGGCCGCCGCCTCTGCTCGCAGGAAGCCCTCGTCCACTCGGGCGGGTGAATCCCCACCCACATCCCTCTGCAGTTATTTCAAAGGCTTTATGGAAAGTCCCCGGTGAACCTGTGCTTGGAGTAAACACAGAGTCCGGAGCTCTTCCTGCCTCCCGGCGCCCCCCGCAGCAGGGGCCCAGCCCGCAGCAGGTGCGCCCAGACGACCGCCTTGTCGGAGGGAAAGCTGTGGACGCCTGACATAAGCCATTGTCAGTTAGTGTCACGCTGGAGGGCGAGTTCTGGGGAACCTGCCGGACAGGCTCCTGGACGGGCGGGGGGCTCCTCGCTCTGAGACGTGGGGTCCGTCCGTCCCTTCCTCACTTCCTCACCGTGGGGTCTGCCCTGGGACAGGTGGCATGGGGTCACACACGGGGGGCCCTCCTGGGTTCCCACAGGCAGCTGGGCAGAGGGTGTGGCCGGATCTCCCCGGGCGGGGGCTGGAGAGAAGGCAGTGGCGCCGGGACCGCCCCGCTCCCTCCAGGGTCCGCGGGCTCCACGGACGCCTGGTAACCCCTGGTATCTGGCAGCTGCTTCTCCAAGGAGCTGTCCTCGTGTGCAGGCCTTTCCCTTCCCGCTCCAGCTCAGCTGCCCACGGTCACGGGAACGTTAGGCCGTCTGCCCTCCGCGGGGCTCTCATGGGGCTCAGGACCTGGAGAAGGAGCCTTCGAACTGGCAAAGAGGAGACGCCGCCGGCAGATTGGAAATAGAGGTGTTTCGTCCAGTCGGCTGAGCTCTGGAGATGTCGGACTGTGGATGACGTCCCAGCCGCTGCCCTCAACCTGAGGACCTTCGTAGGGCTGCAGCCAGGGTGAAAGAGAATCTTCAACTATCTTGTCGCCGAGTTCCCGGGGCTTCCCAGAGAGACTCTGCATGAGCATCCGGCCGGGAGTGAGAGGAGAGCCTTGGGGATCAGGCTCCCTTCAGCCAGCGAGGCTGCTGTCTGGGGATGGGGACATCGTGTGGGGCCCAGGGAGTCGCCCAGGAGTGTTGGCTAGAAGCACCCACCCCAGTAAGCAGGAAACCCCGACGGGTCCCAGCCGCCCGGAGCACGATTTGGGCAAAAACACAAAGTGGAGAGAAATCCGTGAGTTTTGTGCCGCCGTGTTTACCCAGCCCATGGCGGAACTTGCAAGAGAAGAGCCCGAGGGTTTCCATCGGCGTCTGTGCGGAGGCACGGACGTTATGTATATGTGGTATTTCTCTGCCTCCGGATGGCATTGCCAAAGTAACTCAGAAAATCCCATAAAAGGGCTCTATTTCAATTGACTTAGAGATAAGTAAGCATTTACATATAAATTAAATATTCTTAAAATTCCCAGAAATATAGGAATGAACTTAAATGCTTTTCAAGTTTACGGGCTTGGGTAAATCTTTGGTAAATAAGGTTAGTTTAATATTGCTGGTTTAATAAAAATTAAATTGTCTTCCAAGTTATCGGCATCAAGTATCACAGGAACACACAGTTTTAGTCGACTTGGGTTTCCTAACCAAAATAAGGTGATAGATCTCTGATCCGCTAGATGTTTAGCATTATAAAAATAATAAATTCAACCTAAGAACGAATGTCTAAGTAAACAGGCCACAAAAGCGAGCTGCTCGACACCCATTACTTGACGCACATCGAAGAGAGCAGAGAAACAAACACGAAAGCCACTCGTGTATTTGACTTTAAGTTTTTGCTTTGAGATGATTGCTCCGAATGCACTTGTAAAAACAGTTAACAGACTTGGGAGGACGCTAGCTTAGTGCGGGGTTAGCCCACGTCTGTCCCGCGCGACGTGGCTTGTGCTTGGTAAGGGGAGCTGTAAGCGTTCAAGGTTATACAATCACGGTTCCTTATATTTACCCGATGGCGAGTCACTAAATACACCTGAGTCTGTTAGTAAGCACAACAGCACCGACTTTTTGTTACATTGTAAAAACAAACTATAAAGAAGCACATGCCCGGGGTGCCTGGGTGGCTCAGTCGTTAAGCGTCTGCCTTCGGCCCAGGTCATGATCCCAGGGTCCTTGGAACGAGCCCCGCATCGGGCTCTCTGCTCAGCAGGAAGCCTGCTTCTCCCGCTACCATTCCCTCTGCTTGTGTTCCCTCTCTCGCTGTGTTTCTCTCTGTCAAATAAATAAAATCTTTAAAAAAAAAAAAAAAAAAAGAAGAAGCACATGCCCGTAAAGATTCTGAGAGACGCATTTGAACCACATGCGGTCCGGCTATGGAATACTGATGCGGGAGTGTGACAGTCCCCCACTGCCAGGCTATCTCTGCAAAAGAAAGTGTGCTGACGATCAGAAGTTATAATCGATATATGGAAATGAAACTGCCAAAAATAATAAGAGACACGGCTTTGTATGCAAAGTACGCAGGGAGAGCAGGGTGTGTGTTCCATGAGGAAAAGCGTGCGAGGTACAAAGGAAGGGTTTTGTTCAGGGAGAAAGTGAGTCACCGTGTGCTTCCGAAGAAGAAAGAGGGAAAACACAGGTCAAGACCTGCATGGTATAGAGATTGTAGATTTGCAGAAAAGGAATTGTATGTGTGGTCAAGCCGGCTGAGAGCAAATGGGTTTGTTTATTAAACTTTAGAAAAATGAGCTCGGTCATACACTGGTGGAAACTGGGTCTTGATTTTCTTTCTGTTATAACAAAGCGTTCTTGGATTACTGTCTGCTCTTCAGAAGAGACTGTAAAAGGTTTTGTTCTTTACTTGGAGTTGAACTCCCTGAGAGGGAGATTTTGTGTCTTGTTGGAATAATTGTCATGCTTTATGTGAACCTCGTTAGGTCTTTGATTATTTACGGGAGGCTGAGTATGTTTCACCGTGACCCGCGGTCCTATTTCAGCGAGTGTTCAAAGCTTTTGACGTCTTTGACAATTTCCCCCAATCTAATCCTAAGTGGAATTTTGATCTCGAACTGACCTTGAGATTTCCCAACGGGAAGCTGGAAAATCTCCAAAGATTTGTTCTTTCACTTTGTAAAGGAAGAAATGTTCAAAAAAAAAAAAAAACCAAAAACCAATAATTTGGTTTATTGACTATGTTGCATTGAACGGAAAGTATAGTCTAATGAGAGACGCTTGGGGGCGCCTGGGGGGCTCAGAGGGTTAAAGGCTCTGCCTTCGGCTCAGGTCATGATCTCAGCGTCCTGGGATTGAGCCCCACATCGGGCTCTCTGCTTAGTGGGAAGCCTGCTTCCCACTCTTTCTGCCTGCTTGTGATCTCTCTCTCTGTCAAATAAATAAATAAAACCTTAAAAAAAAAAAAAAAAGAAGAGAGGTTTAGGGCATCTGGAAGCCTTAGTTGGTTGAGTGTCTGATTCTTGGTTTTGGCTCAGGTCACGACCTCAGGGTTGCGGGATCGAGTCCCACATTAGGCTCTGCACTCAGTGGGGATTTTGCCTGAGATTCTCCTCCTCTGTCTCTTCCTGCTCACACTCTTTCTCTAAAATAAATAAATCTTAAAAAAAGAAAAGGAAAGGCTTAGCCTTCTCGACGTGGTCTGCATGTGAACGTGTTATTAATGTAGGTATTTCAGAAAGTGTTTGCCTCCCTGTCTGTACTGGCCCCGCTCATGTCCGTCGGAATACGCCGTGTGCCACGGAAGTCACCGAACTCCCCTGTCAATGGACTTACGGGCGCTTCAAGTCTCCCATCACCGAGCTAATCTGTTTTATTCTGACTCTCCTCTGAGCGTGTTTGCAGCCGGCTACGGACCAGAGTGCGTCATCGTCAGTAAGAAGGGACCCTCTCCGACACTGGGGACGGGGTAAAGGGTTTTGGTGGCATTCCTTGAATAACTTAGAGCATCCCGCCGGACTAAGTCAGGATTTCCAACCCCAGTGGAATCACTGATGGGCTCACAAAACTGCTAAGCTGAGATCGAGCCGAAAGGGCAGAGTGCGTCGGCCTGAGGGGACGGGTAAAGGCTGATCAGGACCCGAGAGGTCCCGTCCCTTTTCTCTTACCTATACTTATAACACCGAGTCAACCAGGCTTCGAGATGCTTCCTTTCCCCTGTCTACCCTCTGCAGGGTTTGCAGACTGTTACCGAGTATTCTTACTTAAGGACAATAGAATTATCTCTCTTAGTGCAGTAAGAAACTGCCTTTCTTGTAATAGGACAGGATTGGAAAAATCGATTATATAGCCAAAGCTTGGACTGGAATTTCATATTTGAAAAGGATGACCAGATTGTTTTAAAGAATTAAGTTTGACTTTCTGGACCCAGTGCTGTCAAAGCCCTTTTAGAAACACCTGCTTGGCACCGGGCTCCCTGGGCCCCCAGCCCCCCAGGTACGAACGAACCGACCTTCCCGTCCCCAACATGCCTGGAAACCTTAGGATATTTGGAGTGAACTTGAGAAGAGACAGAGTCACCTAACTCAATAGGAATCATAGGCAAATTCCAGTGGTGGGTGCTTGGCTTGGTTTTCCAGCCCCGAGAGGCTTTAAAAGTCCAAGCTTGGGAATCCACGTGGAAAGTTCCGGCAGACCCGAAACGTGCGTAGTCAGTGACCATTATCGCCCCACTTACGTAAAGACTCAGGGCTGATGTCACAAGACCAGACTTGCTTTGTAAACAAGAAGCCGACGCTGGCCGCCTTTGCTCACAAAGGCGTGTGAGTGTGGACAGAACACGCCCGGTGGGGTCCTCAGGCCGGTTCCAGGGACTGTGCCGGAGCCACGTGCCGCTCCGTCCGAGCCGGACCGGCCATCCTGCACACTCTGGTGTGCTCTTGTCCCTCCCCTCCCCCACCCCGGAGTCCCAGAGCCCTCCCTGCCCGCCGATGCCGGGGACCCCACCTCTCGTTGGCGGCCACCTGAGCCACTCGGGAAGCCGGCTCCCCAGGGAACAGCGTACCCAGCAGAGGCTGAGAGCCGTCCTCGTCAGGCAGCGGAGGACCCGGGGGACCAGCCTCTAGACATCTCGGCCGGCTGCTCCCTGGACCCAGAGTCTGGGGCTGCAGTCGGCCGCAGCCCTTCTTTGTTTCTCTTGTTTCCATAGAAACTCCTGTCACCAACTGCCTGCCTGCTTGCCCCACCCAGCACGAGCCTCCACTCCCAGGTAACAGGTGTTTTAGCTGGTCTTTCTGCGCCGCGGGCGATCCGATGGGAAGTGGGTGCATATGCTGTGGGGACGGGGTCGCAGCTACGGAGACGTCTCCTGCCCAAGCTGCAGGCGGGCCCATCCTGGGCGTGTCCTCAGGAGCCCGCGGCAGCCAGAATCCAGTCCCACCTCCCGGTCTGATCGAATCTGCCCTCTCCACCCGCGCCCCCCCCGCCTGGCTGAGGTCGTGTCACCCCTCCCACCCCCACCCCACGACGTCCCCTCTTAATAACCGTCACCCACCGGCCCCCACCTCCTCCTTGGCTCTAAACTCCTACTTGCCCCACTGTTGAGTTTAGAGTTGAGTCTGGTTCTCTGGTCCTTCATTGTAATGGTTCCCGAAAAGAATCGCTTTGTACCCTTCACCTGTGATCAGTCTGGTCCTCTGTGCAGGTAGCTGTTGGGAGGGGTCCATCCCAGACGTGGGAGTCCCAGGCAGCCTCTAGACTCTGCCCTCTGCCCCCAGTGCAGCCCTTTAGGAGGTGATCCTGAAGGTTAACTGAGGTCAAGAGTAGAGCCCTAAAGGGATGGGTAGTCTTCCAAGAAGAGGAAGATCTCCCTCCCTTGGCACAGTGAGAAGGCGGGAAGGTGGCTGTCCCCGAACCAGGAACTGAATTGGCCAACCCTGGGACCCTGGACTTCGCCTCCAGAGCTGTGAGTAGACTCTTGCTGCTTCAGCCACTGGGGCTGTGGTGTTTCGCTCTGGCAGCCTGAAGAGACGACGACAGGGTCTTTGAGCCTACAGTCCCGTGCAGGGACTAACCATTGTTACGCTAGCTCCTCAGCCTCCAGGGAGGCAGGCAGGCATTGCCATGAAGGCTTTCCTGAGGTCAGAGGCTGAAAGAACCAGGCTTGGAGTCACCCCTAGAAACTACAAAGACTATTTATTCTCAGAAAAAGAAGATGACCTTGAGAAAGCATTTAACCTTTCCAGTTCTGGATCTTGCTCCAGGAAAGTTGGGGGAGGTCAAGGTCAGTTCCCTGCAGAGAGCCAGACCAGCTAGTGTGGACGCAGCCGGGTCTGCCATGGACAGGTGTGCAGGTTGTTCACTGCCCAACTCAAGGAGCACTTTCACTTAAATACTGTGTGAATCACACCCCTTAGAGCTGAGCAGCACAGGACCTATGCAACTGAGCACAGGAGTCTTAGTGCCTCCAGGGCCCATCAGTCATAAGCCTTTAGTGGATGCTGACTGTGTGTTCTGCTTTTTTCCAGTGAGCAAGCTGGGGACAGGCACATGCCTAAACCTTGCTCTAACAGTCTGGCTGGGATGGCTGGAAGATATCACTGGACACAGTTCACAGTGTAATCATGTGAGGTCCCCCGGATGGGCCAGACCAACAGACCTAGGCTCCCTTGCTGGGGGCTGCACGGGCTTGGCCCCGACTGTGAAGATGTCAGGCTGGTCTCGCTGCGCTGCTTGTCCCGGGTCACTCAGCAGGGAAAGGCTGAGGCCAAGGAAGCCTTGGGCTTATTCTCCATTCTCACAGGCCCTCCTGATCAATGTCTCCCCGGAGAAAGCCCAGGCAGGGAAGCCGGGATGAGGGATGTCACTTACCAGTAGGCCTTTCATGGGCTTATTCAAATCCACAGGCTTGGGAGTGGATTTGTAAGGATGCCCGCTGTGCTCATTCCCCACCAAAATGAAGTTCACCTCCAGGGCTAAGTGATGCAAATCTCTCTCTCTCTCTCTCTCTCTCTCTCTCAGAAGAAAGAAAAGAGTTTACAGGCCCGGTTCTGTTTTCACACTGATGGGTCCAAATGCAACGTGCAGGCTGTGTGCAGTCCCTGGGAGCACGCGCACATACCTGCACACAGAAATGTGGACACGCACAGGCTCAGGTGGTGAGTCCCCCACATGCCTACGCAGGAAATGCTCACATGACCAGCGGATGTGGGCACTTGGGCTCAGAATAAACCCACACGCAGACGTGAGCAGACATGTGTGCTCCGGATGCTGGCTCACCTTGGTGTTCGAGCCCCAAGTGTCCTCCTGCAAAGAGACACACGTGGCCCGTGCCTACACAGGCGTGTACTCACGCCGCAGGCAGGAGCGTGCTCTCCATATAAAGTCCCTAGTGGCTACGACTCAGACATTAAAAGCATCAATAAAAGAAGTTGTCAGAGGTTCAAGTTGCAACATTGATTTTCGTGGTTGTCAGAGCTGAGTAAATAAATCCCAAGTGACATTTAATATTGGGTCTGCCCACCGAGGGCTAGTGCTGGCGAGGAGCAGGAACCAGGAAACGTTTACAGCCTTCTTTAATGTGGAGTGGCCTGCAGGGAGGGTCAGAGGTGTGCAGGACTCTCTGGGGACCTTGGGGTCTCCAAGTCTGTGCATTGACTCCTTTGTGGAGCAGATATTGCTTTCTGTTCCTGGGAAGTCATCCAGAGCTGGCTGAGGGCCCCAAAGACCACCCAGGTCCAAGTGGGGTCCACCGGACCTCCATGTGTCCTCCTTCCCGTGCCTCCTAGCGTCTGAGATCATCCCGAGTTAATCACCAGCCTGCCAACCACTAGGGCTGAATGGTGTCCCCAAAACCCAGCTGCTGAGTCCTAACCCCCAGGACCTCATTGAAAACCAGTGTCTTTAAAGAGGCGGTTAAGGTAAAATGAGGTCACAGAGGGGTCCTCACCCAGTGTACTAGTGTCTTTGTAATAAGAGGGGATGCAGACACGCAGTGGGGGCCAGCCGCAGGAGGACAAGGGGAGGAGACCTTGTCTATACACCAGGGAGCAGCCAGAGGACCAGCTCTGCCCACACCTTGACCTTGGACTTCCGGCCTCCAGAGTTGTGAGAAAATGCATTTCTGTTGCACAAGCCCCTTGGTCTGGGCTGGCTTGTTGCAGCAGCCTGGCGGATGGACCCATCAAACAATCCTCAATTGTACCATTCCACCCCAGACTGACCTCCAGACACTGGCCCTTGTCAGAGACCTGATAGTGGTCACACCTGAGCCCTTACCCTGAGCCACGTGTGGCCACAACCTTTAAAGGGTGATCCTTTAAGGAGATCTGAAGAGTAGCGAAGACATCCTGTCCATTTACTGACATGGTTCCCTGTACGTGGGTCCACGTTCACCCCTGCACCATCTCCTCCTGCCATGGGCCCTCCTCCAGTGCTCCCGAGACCCCGGCAGCAGGTGGTGGACCTTCACGTCTGCACGTCTTCGTCCGGCCTTTGCTTTGGAGAGAGATGTTTGCTGGGTATAGAATTTCTGATTGCTGGGTTTTCTCCCCCAGGACTTCACAGTGTCATTCCAGGAGACAGGTGGGTGTTGTTTCCCACGAGAAGTCTGCCGTCACCCTTACCTCTGTCCCTTTCTATGAAACACGGCTCTTCCAGTGTTCTCTTTATCGTCTCAGTTGTGAGCGATTCGACTACGGTGTGTTGTGTGTGGTGTGTGCATCCTCGCATTGCTCGAGCTTTTCTTTTTTTTTAATGTCTCATATCTGTGGGTTTACAGTTTCCATCAAATTTGGAGAGTTTTCAGCCATGACTTCTTTAACTCTTATTTTCCGTTCCCTGTCCCCCTCCCCCTCCCGTCCATCGATGTCCCTGTCCTCTCCCTCGCTGGCTCCGGAGGCCTGGCTCAGGCTGCGGCTCCAGTCCACGACTCATTACCGCTCTGCTCACTGGTCTACTCTCCATACTCCTTTTTGGATGGTATCCGTTGCTGTGCTGCCGGGGCACCCATCTCCTCCCCTGCAGTCTCTGATCTGTCGCTAACCCCGCCCAGCAAGCTGTTCCTCTCCGACACGGCAGCTTTCCGCTCTAGGAGTCGGTCTGGGGTGCAGCCCTGGAGGGCAGCCTGGCACCCGGCCGAGCATTGCTGTTACTTTGGGCAGGAGGTGGGCAGTGTCAGTAGGATAGCTCTGGCTGTTCAGAGAGATACCAGGGGCGCGGGGAGCCTGGCACAGGACTGCGCGGGACCCCAGCTAGTTGTGGCCTCAGCAGACACGGCAAGATGACTCTAACCCTGTCTTGTGAAGTGGAGCCGTGGATTCTCGGCAGAGGAGGAAGCTGGGTCACAGAGGAAGACAGGGTCTAGCAGGATCCGAGCTGGGCTCAGGTCCTGGGAGAGTGGGATGGGGCAGCCACAGGGCTCAGGCTGGGGGCAAGGTCAGGAGTTGGTCTGACCAGCTGACTTGGGGGCACGTCTGTCGAGCAAGTGCTGTGGGACTTGGTCTGCCCTGAGGCCATCAGCGTGGCCAGGATCCCAAGTGGGCACGTGGCCGCCGGCCTCTCGATTATCCTGTGAGGCTCAGGCTGCACCCCGCCCAGGTGGGAAATCAAAGGGAGAGGATGTACAAAGGAGCATTTGAGTGGGTCCCAGGGCTCGAGACTCTGGCCCCGGGCTGTAGCCTGAGCTGTGAGCCTTCTCTCCTCCCTTATGCTGTGGGGACAACACCGCCCCCCACGGAGGCTGAGAGGCCCACGTTAGGCCATGCACAAAAGCTAAGGAGCTCTTTGCAAACCATCTGCTGGTCATTGACGATCAGATGCAATGTAAGAGTGGTGAGAGGGAGAGCGTCTCAAGAAGGGTTTGCTTTTCCACCTTGAGTCTTAAGAGGGACGACCGGATAGCAAGCCGCCGAATTCAATAACAGCGAAGAGCAGGGGGCCCTCGGCATGTCCGGCTGCTCTCCATCGTCTGTCCTGTCTGCACGCACATGGGAGAAGCCAGCTTCCTTATCTTGCTGGCTCATTTCCCTGTCTCTCCATCCGTCCTGGCTGGGGCCAGAGACCCTCCATCCCTGGCTCGGACCCCAGGCAGTGCTGAGTGTCCCCTGTGGTGGAGGCCAGTCCCGGTCTGAAGAGTCACAGCCCCGATAACCTCCATCCAGTCACTAAACACTGGCTGAGCACCTACTGCATGTGCTCTGGGGATTCTGCTGTGATCCAGACAGACAGAGAGACAGAGGACTCACAGGTGTGGTCCGGGGAGTGGAAGGTGCCCTGAGGAGAACAAAGAGGTTGGTCCCCACAAAGGCAGCGGGATGGGGGCCGCAGGGGCCCTCAGCTGAAGGGTCCTAGGCTGGGGGACCTGCAGCCTGAGTGCGAAGGAGGAGCTGCTTGGGGAAGACTCTCCCCTGGGGCCCTGCTGCCCCTGTTGCCTGGGCAACTGTCCCTGACCTGCGTGTGGTTCGCTGCCCAGAGTCCCGGTCAGCGGTGCATCCCGACCGTCTGAGCGCTGGACGTGGGGCCCGACGAATGAGTGAATGACCAGAGTCGAATCCCGCGACCGCTGTCAGGTGGGGGCTGTTATTGTCCCCGTCACACCCCTGTTTCTCAGGGGAGGAGACCGTGACCTCGGGGCGCGGGTCATGAGTGAGTGCCGCCGGGTGCAGGTGGGGCCATGCCCACAGATGCCCCAGGGCGCGCTCGTGGGCCGCGGGGCTCCGGGAGGACCAGGGCCACACACATCTGTGCCGTGTCTGGCGCGGAGCGAGGCCCTGCTGTCGGGCACGGAGGGCGCCGCGCCCCTGCCAGTCGGAGCAGACGGTGCCTGCCCGAGACAGACGGGGAGCCCGAGACAGACGGGGAGCCCGAGCGCTGGCACGGGTTTCCGTGAGCCCAGCGGGTGGCTGAGGGCTTTGGCTCCGCTCCCGCTGTCCCTCTGAGCCGCGCCACCTCGTTGCTGTCATCCCCTCGCCCCCAGGCCAGGCCGCGACCCGGAGCCTTCCCCGGATAGCACGCTGAGGAAATAACTCATGTCAGGTCCCAGGCCTCCGACAGCGGCCCGGAGTGACGGCCAGAGAGGCTGCTCTCGGGCGCGGTCCCACCTCTCCTCCAGGTGACAGGGAGCCTGAGGACAGCTGAGCTGACAGATCCCAGGGGCGGAGGCTGCGGGCTCCTCATGGGGGCGGGGAGGGCACGAGGTGACGTGTCTGGGGAGGGACCTGCGATGGGGCCCGTCGTCTGTGTCCCCCTCAGCCACACAGGGCGTGGCCTCTGTCACTGTTCCCAGCTGCTCCTGGGGACAGGTGTGGGGCTGTCCCGTGTCCTTCAAGACCTGATGCCATATAGACACAAAGGACCCTCTCCCCCACGGCCCCTGGAGTGGCGCGCCTGAACCTCCCCTCTTTTGCACCAAAGGCCACATGTCCTCTCTCCCTTCAATGACAGGTGTCTTGACGGTCAGCTTGGCTTTCAGCCTACCTCCGAGGAGGGACACGTCGGGAACGGAGGCTGGGGTACCCGCCGGCCAGGACTGACTTCTGGCCAGAGCTCTCGAGGGGGCTTCTGAGCAGGGACCAGAGAGGAGCCCAGAGGCCACTTCAGGGAAGGCTCCGAGGGGCCTGACAAAGAGGGGACGGAGGGAGCCTTAGTGGCAGGGGGCACAGCGGCTGCTGCGCAGAAGCAGGAAGGCTGGCCGCGGGGGGAGGGGCTCACCGGGAGCCTGACCAGGCAGGGAATCCAAGCCCCCAGGCTGCAGGGAGATCAGCAGGCTTGCCCGGGGAGGAGGCCGCTGGTGGAGAGCGTGCCCCACGGGGGCATTGGCATCTCAAAGAGATGAATGGAAAGCTGGCAGGTCCCCTCACACCAGAGCTGTTGGTCCCAGAGGAAGGGCAGAACCCAGCGGGAGCAGATTTCAAACAACCGGAGGAGAGATCGCAATGGTCCAGGAAATGTGGGGAAGGGTGTTTTCTGCGGCAAGCTGGCCTTCCTGGGGGCTGCCCCGCCCCGCCCCGCTCACAGGCAGGCCCTCTAGGCAGCCCGGCCGCCCCCCTCCCAGCCCACCCTCCAGGCCGGATATTCTGCTCCCTGACCCAGCAGTGGCCACAGGAGCCGAGGGCTGGCTGTGCCTGGACCCCTCCCCCGTCACAGGGCTCCTGTTTCTGTCGCTGCTCCCAGGAGCTCAGGCACGGCTCTGCCCAGTGCTCGCCAGAGCAGCCCACCCTGTCCCCAGGGCTCCCAAGCCCCCAGCTGCTCCTCAGGCTGGATGGGGACGCCCAGGCCAGAGGGGCGCCGATCAGCCCAGACTACATTCTTTGCTTAACAGGTGTCTGTGAGCCTAACTGATGAGATGCCCTTGGATTTCCATGGTATGTACTTCAGAAATGCCAACGCGGGCACAAGCTCGCGGTGGGCTGAAACAGCCGGGGGTCCTTGAAGAAGGTGGGAGCTGTGGCCTGAACGGGATCAGGGAGGGCGGGGTCCAGCACCTGGACCCTGGCAGGGGTCGCTGGCCAGTTCCTGCAGCAGAGGAAGTTCACGGGGGAGGGCGTGTTGAGCAGGAGGACAATGGCTGGAGGGCTCCCTCCCTTGGAGCCATGTGGCTAGGGGACGAGAGTCCAACGCCGAGTCCCACCAGCCTGAGCGCGGCGGGGTGGCAGGGGCGGTGGAGCCCGGGAGCTGGGCCACGTCAGGCCTTTAGGGAAACTCACACTCTTTAAAGGCAAGCCCAGGGGCGGGCAGACCTGAAGGTGGGGGCCAGCAAGCCCGGGTCTTTGGTGGTTCCTGCCAGTCGTCATAGCTTCCTCTTGTCACTTTTCGGGGACCGGGTGAGTGATGCCTGCTCCCTGGGGACAAAGTCAGCAAGGCACTGATGGTCTAGACCGGGGCTGGCTGAGGTGGGCAGTCCGGGTGGGTGGGGGCCCAGCCCGTCTCGGCCGCGATGGAGATGGACTGGCTGCCTGAGCGTCTGGGGCCACCTGAGGTCCACGCCATGAGCAGTGGGAGGCCGTGCGGGCAGAGGTCAGTCACGGGGTCTGTAGGGAGGAAACGTCGTGGATCGAGTCCGTGTGTGGCCTCCAAGCACAGTTCAAATAAGGCACAATTCTGGCATCCGACGTGACCCGGTTGATTCCCAAAACAAATTTTACCAACCGTCTGCTGGCCCTTGGGAGCTGTCTATGACCCTGGACACCCAGGTCAAGGTCATTTCCAAAAAGTCAACGATCTTCTGTGATTCCCTGGCCTGGTGCTTCTACGAGTCAGGTATTGGGGGACAGAGAGATGTCCAGCATCTACCCGGTCACCCCGGCCTCCCTGCCCCTCGATGCTTGCCACGGTCAGGGGTGGTCTCCACTGAACGCCAGGTCCTTGTGCCCCCCGCCCTACCCCCCAGCCTCGGGAGGGGGCGATCACATCGCTCCGGCCCCGGGTCCCTCCCCTCCACCATCACCCAGCTCCAGCCCTCCCGCCTCCCACTCCTGCCCCCGTGGAGCTTGGCCGGGCCCTCTCCACTCCACGCGGCCAGTGCCGACCGCAGACGCTCCCCTCTGTCTGCCGAGAGCAGGTCCGGGCAGCGCTGCCTGTGTCCCTCACACTTGGCCATGTTCCCTGGCTTCCAGCCCCTCAGCGGCCACGACTCTGAGGCCTGGTCCTCTGACTCTCATGGCCAGGGTTCCCCCTGGGGCCTGCACACTTTTCCCCAAATCACAAAACCTTCCCACGGACACCTGCTGTCTGAGGGCAAGAGGAGATGCGGGCAGTCATGGCCCCGGCTGTCGTGTCCCCCAGTGTCACCTGCCAGCCACGTGGTGTGGAGGTGACCCCAGCCTGGCAGGCTGCCCGCGTCCCTTCAGCCCTGGGGTCAGACCTGGGCCTGCTCAGCGGGGCTCAAAGGGGGCATCTTGCTCTGGGACCAGGGTTCCCAGACCCAAACACCTCTCAGGGACCCCCGCCCTGGCCTGACCTACCTCCCATCCCTCATGCACAAGAGTGGGGGTGCTCCTGTGGAAAATGAGGTCCCCCTTCATCCCAGGTGGGGCCTTGTGCATCTCTGCTGGGACAATAGGGTTGGCAGAGGTTGAGGCCACTGGGCCTGACTCTGTGAACAGGGGAGAAACTGAGGCACAGAGAGAAGGGGCCTGTCTACGCCACGGTCGCTGAGCAGAGCTGGCCGAGCTGCCCTGGGCTTCAGGGGACACATCAGGGGACACAGAGCAGGCGGGGCCCACGGCTTCCGGCCCTGCTCTCCCCTCGCCGGCTCCAGACGGCTCTGGCTGGCGGGCTGAGGCTGGGTGAGCATATGCCGGCCACAGTGGGCGACAGCTGCCCGCCGTCCAGAGAGCTGGCGGAGCCAGGCCCGGGGGCGCAGGAGCCGCGGCCAGTTGTCATTTATGCTTGGAAGCTGGAGACGTGCTCTCTGCCAAAGGACCCTGGGGCGGCGGAGGCGTGCGAGGGTGGTAGCTACCTCTGTGCACTGCGCCCTGGGAGGCGGCGACGTGGGCTGCAGCCTCTGTGTACTCTGTCCCCGCTCAGGGAGGGCGGGGCTCCCTGGTGCCTGACGGGGTGGGGGTGGCCGTCTGGGCAGCAGGACACCTCCGAGCGGTGGGCCCCGGCGGTCCTGGTGGATGGGCGTTCAGGTGGGCAGCTGGGGAGGGGCTGCAGGTTCCTGCGCTGGGCGGAGAGGCAGGTACGCCGGGTGCTAGGCTCAGCTCTGTCTGCAGCCGTGCGCCAGGCACCTCAGGGAGGGCCAAGCTGGCCACTGGCGGTTAGCAGTCAGCTCCAGCCTCTTCACCAGCCCTTGGGGCCTGCCCTTCTCCCGGACGGCCATCAGAGCCCTGAGTTGTGCTCCCCCTCTTAAACCCAGGACCCTAGGAAGGAGGGAGGAACTCTTTCTTCTCTTCCAGATGACCCATCAGAGGCCCAGAGGGGGACCACACCAGACGCTTGTCCCGGCGACCAGAAGCACAGCCTCCTGACCCTGCCCCACACCTCCCCTGAAAGGAGCCAGTCTCCTTGATGTCTGACACGCTCAAGACACTGAGCTGCCCTGTGACCCCGAAACGGGGACAGCAGGGCTTCCTGGTGACTGCGGTGCTTGATGAGCCTGGGCTCAGGACACAGGGAGACTTGGCTTAGGTGTGAGCTTTGCCTCTTGCTCTGTGCCCCTGAGAGCCCCCTATGGTTGAAGCTCAGTTCTGTCCCCCACAAGGGAATCGAGGTGCCCTTCCTTCCAGCAGATGACTGCAGGACACCCAGGATGCGGTCTGTACTTCACCGACGCTCAGGACACTTGGATCCTGTCCTAGAGGTGTTCCTGGGTAATCGGGGTGCAGAAGGCACGGTTGGCTTGGCCCCATGTGGGGACTGTGGCATCCCCGAGCCTCACGGGTTCTGTCTGCCAGCCTCGAGTCCCACATGGGGAGCCCTCCTGGGGGTTCGCATCAGCCTGTGAGCCAGCAAAGCTCAGGAAGCCAGGGCCTGGCCCGGGGTGAGCAGAAAGAGAGATGTGGTCACAACCCAGGGAATGCCAAGGGCACCAGAAGCTGCAAGAGGCAAGGGTCTCCTCCCCACAGGAGTCTCCAGGGGAGCGTGGCCCCATTGTACGTTGGCTTTGGACATCTGGCCTTTTCATATAGAAATGCGAGGCAACACCCAGTTTGTGCTAACTTGTTGCAGCAGCCACCGGAAAGGATTATGGTCTCAGAGAGAGACCATGGTGTTGGCAGATGCCGGGACCACCTTGCCAGGGGCAGAGGAAGACTAGATATGCTGGCTGAGCTGCCAGGTACCAGCACGATGCTGACCTTGGGTGGGGTGGCTGGGGGTGGGGTTTCCCTCAGGAATCTCTTGGCAGAAGGGCCAGAGGGACTCTGTCACACAGGCCTCCTGATCCGGCCCATCCTCCTGTGGTCCCAGGGCCCACAGAGGGCATATAGCTGCTCCCTTAGGGGGCAGGGAGCGGGGGTTGGCAATGTCTGAGGTATTTGCAGGGCAGAGCCTGGAGTGAGGCCCCCTCAACATGCAGATTCTAAAGTGGGACTGGGGCATCGGGTACCAGTTGGAGCAGCCTGCTCAGAACCTTGTCCTCATTGCTCAGAAGCCCTGGGTTGGGGGGGGTCATATTATCTGTTATTATTTTAGGAGAACCTAGGATGGTTTGGGCAGCAGTTGATGATGGCGATATAGTGTGATGACCATTGTGGTTCTGGTGATGGTGTGGTGGTAGTGATGAAATGGTCCTGCTGGTATAGATGGGGGTGATGGTGTAGGTGGTGATGATGATGATGGTACTGATGATGATGGTGATGATGGGGTGATGGTGATGGTGTTGACAATGATGATGGTGTAGGTGGTGGTGATGATGATGGTGTTCATGATGTAGATGATGGTGATGGTGATGATGGGGGTGGTGGTGATGATGGTGATGATGATGGTGTTGATGGTGTAGATGATGGATGATGGTGATGGTGATGCTGATGGTGATGGTGATGGGAGTGATGGTGATGATGGTGGTGATGATGGTGTTGACAGTGATGATGGTGTAGATGGTGGTAATGATGATAGTGATGATGGTGGTGATGGTGATGGGGCTGATGGTGATGATGGTGATGATGATGGTGTTGACAATGATGACAGTGTGGATGGTGATGATGATGATGGTGATGATGATGGTGTTGATGGTGTAGATGATGGATGATGGTGGTGATGATGATGGTGGTGATGGTGATGGGAGTGATGGTGATGATGGTGATGATGGTGGTAATGATGGTGTTGACAATGATGACAGTGTGGATGGTGATGATGATGATGGTGTAGGTGGTGGTGATGATGATGATGAAGGTGTAGGTGACGGTGACGATGTGGTGAGGATGGTGAAGATAATGGTGATGAGGGTAACCCCCAAATCCCTTATATCCAGCAGAGTTTTGTTGTATGTGTGAGAGATCCCAGTGCCCCACAAGTCTACACTCACACTGTGCTCAAGCCAGGGCTGGCCTGCAGCAGAGACCCACTCCTCCCCCTGAGTTTCTGTGGACTGCCTGTGAATGCATCATTTCATGTGAAGCTGTCACAATTTATTGACAGATTCAAGGTGTTGCAACCAGGATGAAGCTCAGAAATCAGCCAATCTAATCTCTTACTTTCTCAGTGAGGGGACAGGCTTGACCAGGTCACACCGCCAGATGGGGTCTAATGAGGGCCAGCACCGAGATCCCCGTCAATCCTGCTCTCAACTGCTCTTTCTGCTGTTCTGCAGCGGCTGGGGTGGGCCAAGGGGACATGATCTCCCTCGTGGTGCATTCCTCCGAGGTAAGGGGTCAGGGAGAGAAGGGGCCAGCTGCCGACCAGGTGCTGCGGAACCAGCCTCTAGGGCAATGACATTCTATCTACGAGCAATGCCTCTGTCCAGACCCTCTCCTGGCTGGGCGTTCACCCCAATACCCCAGGACGGAGGGGCAGGTGCAGGGTGCAGGCGGAGCAGAGTAGAAGCTGGCCCAGTATGGTGTGTTCCTGCTGGGAGGCTACATGAAGGGGCTAAGGGGCTGGGGAGACCTCGTCCTGCAGGAGACAGGAGTCACAGACCTCGGACTATGGCTGTCACTGACCATGTGCCCCGGGCCTCACTGCTCCATTTGGTGAGCAGGGGGCAGGGCCGAGAGCACAATGCCTGCAGCCAGAGGGTGCAAGGACCCGGGCATCCAGGTGCCCCCTTCTGTGCAGCTTCGGGTGCCACAGGGTGTTTGTCATCAGGATTCAGAGCAAGAATTGTTAGAGGGGAGGATTGGGTCAGGGATACCTGGAGCACGGTGAGGCAGGGATTGGGCTGGAGAGGGTGGCCTGTGGCCAGCACAGTGGGGACAAAGCCAAGGGGATGGACATTGTAGACGCAGAAGGCATTTGGGGTGACACGGATTCCGAGTTTGTGCCACAAAGTGAAGCAGGGAAGGAGTGGGGAGGAGGAGCAGGCTTGAGGGAGATAATGAACTCGGCTTTGGAGCCAGCTGGGATGGGAGCAATTAATCCACGCGGAGAGGGAGGGTGCCTGCTTTGCTGGCTCAGTACCTGCACCGCCGCTTGCTCTGAATGTCCCTCTAATCGGCTTAAAGATTTATGCAAATCCGGGTGTGTGGGAGCCCTGATTGGGCTGTGGACGAGCTGTCCAGGCCGCCAGCCCTCAGTTTCTCTACTGCACCCTGGCTCTGAGCCCCTGCTCTCTGATGAAATCCCTCAGCCAAAATGGTGGTTTTAAACATCATTATGGCTGGAACCAAAGGGGATTTCCACAGGAAAAAGTGCACAGGTCCAGAGGCCAGGCCACCCTGGGGCCAGGGCAAGATGCAGAGGTCATTCTCAGAGTGGCAAGTAGGGTTCTGGCAGGGAGGTCGTGAGCCGCAGGCATGGCTGAGACTGAGCCCTGATCCCAGGCACATACTGAGCCCTGACCAAGGTTATACACTGAGCCCAGATTCCAGAATCCTTGCCATAGACTGAGTCCTGATCATGACCACACATGGATCCCTGACCCTGGCCCCTGGGTGGTCTGTGAGCTCCATCACAGACAAAGCCCTAATCCCACTCACAGTTGGAGAGCTCACTGGTTAAAGACTGAGCCTTCGTCCTAGTCACTTACTAGGTCTCATAGCGGTTCCAGACTGAGCTCAGACCCTGGTCACACTCTAAGCTCTGACTCTGGACACATACTGAGCCCTGATCTCACTCACACACTGAGCCCTGATCCCAGTCACACTCTGAGCCCTGACCCTGGTCACACTCTGAGCCCTGACCCAGGTCACACTCTGAGGCCTGACTGGTCACACTCTGAGCCCTGACCCTGGTCACACTCTGAGGCCTGACAGGTCACACTCTGAGCCCTGACCGGTCACACTCTGAGCCCTGACCCAGGTCACACTCTCAGCCCTGATCTTGATCACACACTGAGCCCCAATCCTCCAAAACAAGAACATTGTCATGCATAGGACATATGCATGGTCTGGGCATTCTGTGGCCCTCTGGTTTTGTGACAGGGCTGCTTACGAGTGATATCTCACACCGTCATTCAAATGGACGAGTCTGGATATCTTTGATCATCACAGTTACCATACTTTATCACTGCTGTTCAGTTGTGTGTCCTTCCAGCTAGATGATGCACCACGAGGGCTCCATGTTCATCCTGCTCAGAGGGCACCCCAAGAGTTTGGCACCGTGCACCTGCTCAGTACAAGTTTGTGGACTGATGAAGGAGTGAATGACTTAATTAAATCCCAAACTTGATTCTTTTGGGAAACAGGAAGTTTCGTCAGATGAAAGAGGCAGTAAAGACTGTCCTTGAGCATCCCGAAGATGACAGCAAGACCAGGGTGTGGGAGACGTGTGGGGAGCAGTGATGCTGGAGTCAGAGCAGAGCTTGCTAAAGACGTTCTCCAGTGAGGTTAGACTCGGGGTGTGTGTGTGTGCGCGCACACGTGTGCATGCCTGTGTGTGTGCATGTGTGTGTGTGTTGTATGCCTGGGATGGGGTGCCATGCCCCTGTGTGCGTGTGTGTGCGTGTGTGTGCGTGTGTGTGTGTGTTGTATGCCTGGGATAGGGGTGCCATGCCCCTGTGTGCGTGTGTGTGCGTGTGTGTGCGTGTGCGTGCGTGTGTGTGTGCGTGCACGTGCGCGCACATGTGTGTGCCCGTGTGCATGCACATCTGTGTGTGCACATGTGTGTGTGTTGGTGTGCACACACATGTGTGCCTGTGTGTGTCAGGCATGTGCGTGTTGTGAGCCTGGGATGGGGTGCCATGCCCCTGTGTGCGTGTGTGTGCGTGTGTGTGCGTGTGTGTGTGTGTGCGATGCAGTTGGGGGCTAGCAGCCAGGAACAACAGAGTGGGGAAGAACCTGGGGGTGGGTCCTACACACTGACCTGGAGTTGGAGTGGACATCACCCTGGGGCACTAGTCCCCTAGGAGAGTCATCTGGGCTTTAGGGTCAGCATGGGTCATAGGTTCAGGGCACTAGAATCCCTGGCTTCAAAGAATCTGAGGGGGCCTTCGGGCAGATGGCAGGGGGGAACCAAGGGCCCATGGTCATCCACATGCTGGGCAGGTGAGATCCTGACCCCTCCTCTATCAGCGGCTAGAAGCAATGTGAGCCCAGGGGTGCTCGTTTGCTTTCAGGGCTGTTTATTTTTTCTCTGATAGAAATTAGCAACCACATAGGACATAAAGCTTAGAAAATGTTGTAAGCATTAAGTAAAAACACAGCAATGACTCATAATCCATACCACCTTGGAGTTAATATTTTAGGATGCTCTGTATGGCTGTGCATGTTGTACACTGCACAAAGAGGCTGGCGGAGGAGATAGTTTCCACCACCTAAGGAGGGCAGTATCCATCTGGGTGGGATTGGAGGGGTTGGGCGCGGCTGTTTGCAGTTTCCAGGAAGATGCCACATGGCCTCTTTCATTTTGGTTTTTCCTTCCAGACTGTCTCCAACTCTAACATCACACAGACCCAATAGCTTCCCAAATGTGGAGGACCATGTACACACTGCTGCTTGTCACGCCCCCCTCTCACTTCAGGGTATGCGTCTTTTCGCAGTGTGCTTACTCCTCCCCCGCTGTCAGACATCACATTGTCCCCGGGTGCTTGTTTCAGTGACTTCCGTGGTGACACGCATCTCTGCACAGGAGTGCTTTCACCTTCCTCGCTGTTGCAAGGCAGACTGCTGGACTCGTAACCACAGAATGCCAGGCACAGGATGTCAGGGCCAAGGGTGTGTGCGACTGGGTCCCTGGCTCCTAGGACAATGGAGCTGTTGAGTGTGGAATCTGCAGGCCTGGCCAGCAGGCTGGGCACTCAGGCAGATTTTCTGTTACAGCCTTGAGGTCAAGTTCCTTCTCCGTGAGACTTCTGTTTTGTCCTCAGGACCAGCTCCTGATTAGACAAAGCCCACCACAGCACCAAGGACAATCTGCTTTACTGAAAGTCCACTAGCTGTGGATTTGATCATAACTACAGAATAACTTCACAGCAACATTGGGACCAGTGTTTGAGCAAACATCCGGGCATTGCTGCCCAGCCCAGCTGACATTGCTGGGACTGTTGCAGTCACTTTGATGGGCATTTATTACCAGTCTACACACACCTGAATATTAGCCCTGACATATCTTCACCAATTAACAGTGTCAGGATTTATTAACTTAATATTGGCATCAATATCTCATTTAAAAGCACATGCATTTGGTTAATAGAGAATCAGAGCTTCTTTTCACATATTGCTAGGTCATGAGACCTTGCCAGAGCCCAGCAAGGTCAGAGAGCCGTGGATCTGTGCACCGCAGGAGAGAGAGAGGCTGTAGGAGGGACAGGCAGGCACGGGGGGCGGGGGCCTCTGGTGTGCGAGAAGTTGCAGGAATCCGAGGGTACGGTCAGAACACTGTGTCTGCTCAGCTCCCTCCTGCCTCCACCACCTTGAGGGTCCCACGACCCTCGGGGCCTTGCAGTCCCACACTTCTGTGAATTCCAGACCGTGTGAGAGCTGGCACCGAGTCCTTGTCTCCCCAGGTCGGTGGGGGCAGAGAGACGCGTGGGCCCGGGGCTGGCCGCAGGCCCACAACTGCTCCTCACTTGCTGCTTCCGAGGATGGATGGCACGGCTGCCGGACGGCTAGCACGTAGTAGGGGCTCAGTAAACCCAGCCCCCTCTCCCTCCCCTCATCTCACAGCTTGATTTGCCGTTAGGGCGGCTGAAGGAATTGGGTCAGTTCCTATAATATCTTCTAACTGATTCCGATCATTCAGGCAATTGCTCCGTCATTAACCCAGATCATCACACTCTTTGATCGGCCGCCGAGAATAGTGACACTGCAGGCATCCAGGGGGGAGCCCAGCTACACGCTGACAGTCATCGGGCACCTGCCAAAAGCCCGCTGGAGACATTTGGCTTTGGAGGGAGAGACGGTCCAGGGCACCGCTAACTGCCCGCTTGTCCAGGTCACTCTGCTTCCAAATTGGTATTTGTATCTGGAAATTACTTTGGCCCCCTGGTTCTTGTACCTCGTCCAGATCACTGGTGTGTGTGTGTGTGTGCGTGTGTGTGCGTGCACATGTGCATGTGTGTGTGCGTGCACGTGCATGTGTGTGTGTGTACACGAGACACAGGATGTTTCAGTTCCTTTAACAAACAGGAGCTTGGAGGAAAATACAGAGTCGAGAGGCCACGGCCCTTCCTGGGGTAGGCTCTGTCATCAACAGGACATGTGACCTTGGAATGTCCTTGGCTCGTCTGCACCGGTGTCCCTTTCTGTAAACTGGGCTCGGGGCTTCACGTCCAGGGCGCCGGCAGGATAAGGTCCAACACGACGACCCCACTCAGCCTAGAGCAGGTTCGGTCAATACTCGCTGAGGTCCTCCCTCCAGCTCTCCATTTCCCGCTGCAACGTCACTAACTCGTCATTACATACGTCGCCCGGGAACACATTCTCCCCGCACGTGACTCTGAGTTCCTGACGAGGCTCAGGACGCCCACCTTGGCCCCACTCCCTTCTCTCGGGGTCTGACGCTGACACCGATGTCCCCATTAGAGGCGAGCGTCCTCCGGGTACACACGTCCACGGTGCTGCCGACAGCACGGAGCGGCGTCCTCTTATCCTTGAGCCCGTTCCCGCAGAGCCCGCGGAGCCCGGGGCTGGTCGTCTCCCCACACCGCAGCCGGCCCCCCAGAAAAGCCAGGCGGTGAGAACTTGGCTCACTGCTGACTTCCGTGGTTCCAACCTCTCCGCAGACGGTGCCCCCCACCGCGGGATGCCGGCCAGGCTTCTCCGGGGCTGGCACGGAGCGGGATCTCCAGGTCCCACGGGCCCGTGGTCGGCGTAGCAGCTGCTGTCAACCTGCCTTCCAACGTCCTTGTCACCAGTCCCTGGAGGGTCGAGGCTGCGTCCAGCCACGGTGCCACCCTCTCCCAGCGCCCGCACAGCAGCCAGCAAGCATATATCGAACGGGCGAGGGAACGAGCAGAGGAGGGAACGAAGGGCCTCGCTCTCCTTTCTGGAGACCTGGGATTAGAGAGCTTTATGTTGAACCCCGGAAACTAACATAACGCTGTGTGCTCATTATTCTTCAATTAGAAAGTCAGGACAACAAAAAAGGCTCTCATTTTATTTCAATGTCAAGTAAATGCAGCACTTAGCAAACCAAATCATGAAGCCCCTGACCTCTTAGTAGATGTTGTGAAACCCCACACGGCTTGTGTTCCGTTCCCAGAATCAGGCAGCGCGCGGTGCTGATGGCAGCCTCCCAGGGTCAGGCGGGGGCAGTGGAAGGCGATGGGGTCATCGGGCCCGCGTTCCCCGTGACGCCTCCTTCCCTGACCTGGGATTTAACGCTCGGTCCCCAGCTCGTACAGAGGAATACAATACGATCCATCAGAAGGCTGTCCCTCTATCTTCTGCAAAAACGTAGTCTGAACCGCTGGTAGACAGAGTGGCTTGTGGGAAGGCCCGCGGCGGACATTCCTTCTCATCGTGTTGCCCTAGATGTCTGTGCAGGGCCCGCTGAGGTGCCTTCCCGCACCTGCTGGGTCACCCTGGACTGGTCCCGGCCCTGGAGCCGGGCTGGGGGGAGGGCAGGGCCTGGCTTGTCTGGGCTCAGCCTCAGACGAGAGGCTCCGAGCAGCGACCCCCAAAAGCTACTGATGGAAAGGGTTGAGGCGATGTCACCATTGTTTGAATACTCATGCGTCGTGACCTTGGAAAGACCCTCTGGGAGGCACTGTGTTCTCTGAGCACTTCAGAGCACCTATGACTTTGCCTACTGACCTTGAGGATGCACGAGGGGTGAAGCCCATTGAAGGGACTCTGGACCAGGCTCTGGTGTGTGGTCACGTCCTTAGTGTCTGGAGCGGGGGGCACGGCTGGGCGGTCCTCGGCCCGGGTCCAGGGTCAGCGCCAGCCTGGGCTTCTCACTCGAGGCCCACGCCACCCTGCTCTCTGGGCCAGTCGGGTTGGATGTGAGCTGGCTGGACACTGACCGAGGGGACAAGGGCAGGAACAGAGGCCCCAGGAGCCCGTGAACATGGGCTCATCCTTGCAGATGGAATCCGCTTCAAGGTCTTCACATGGGAACATTCTAGGTCACTCAGGGGACCCTAACCCAGTGGCAGGTGTCCTTATCGGAGGCGAGAGAGGGGAGGCCCAGGTGCAGGGACACGGCCCAGGGAGCCCAGAGCCCCAGAAGCTGAAAGAGGGGAGGGCACCCCCTGCAGTCCTGAGAGGGAGTGAGGTCCCACAGCACGTTGGTCTGGGGCCCAAAGGTCACAGTGTCCCTGTCTGCTGTGCGTCCCTGGCTCTCAGTCGGGTGCTCTGGCTGCTCGTCCAGGATGCAAACGCGCCCGGACAGGTCTTCACTCTGATGCCCCGTGGAGGCTGCGGGAGCGACGGGAGGGGCTCGGGCAGCGGCGTGGGCGACAGGCCAGGCTGGGAAGGGCCCCAGGTGCCGGAAGGGCTGGGCGACGCCTGGCGCACAGGGGCCCCACGGGGTTGGGGGAGCGGAGGAACGGCTGCACGAGGCCGGCTGTCGGGGCCTCATCAGGGCGACTGTTTCCCTTGCTGAGTCAGGAACTCTGCCAGATAGATGATCCCATTTGATCCTCACTTTGTGACTCCTGTTATTATCCCCAATCTGCCACTTAGAAAATAGGCCCAGAGAGGCTAATTTGCTGACTCGGGTCACACAGCTGATGTGCCCCAGGGCCAGGGCTGGAAGGGAAGCTGTGATTGCGTTCCCGAGGGTCCCCGGGCCCTACTTGCCCCTGCTGGCACCTGTGGGGGTGGGGGACAGGCCTGCTGGGCCCTGGAGGGCCAGCCACACCGGCCGCGCCCACTCTGTACTCACACTCGCCGGTGACCAAGGTACTGATCACCTTGCTGCCCGTGAGTGCGGTGGAGACTCAGGCTTTGAGCCCCCAGCCTGCATATGACCACCCCCCCAAATACAGGCCTCCAGAGGGGGCTCTGGGGGAGGTGGAGACTGTGGACACCCAGGGGCCCAGCGGCTCTGGGCGACCTCGGTCACACCTGTCACTGCTCCTCAGGAAGGAGCGGGGCTCCCGGGTCCCCCAAGAGTAGCAAGTGGAAACCCACTTGTTTCTAACTGATTGGCTGGCTGACAGCAGCACGGGTTTTGCCAACCAGGAATAAAAGCAGAGAACCCCTCTAAATAATCAGGAGCTCACACAGAATATCTCCGCGAAGTCCAAGCGCGAGTCCCACGGGCCCCCCTGCAGTGCGTCGTGAGTGCCCCACGCCCCGGGCTCTGCTTGAGTGCTTCTCGGGCGGTGAGCTCGCGACCGGCCCCCACAGCCTGTCCCTAGTGGATATTTCACTCACGTCTCTGTGACGCGCACCCCTTTGTCCCGGTCCCCCATCTGGAAGCGTCAGCCCTGGCCTCCCCGCACCCGGGAAGCCTGGTGCCTCTGAGGTCCGCACCGTGAGCATTTGTTGTCGGGGTGCTAGGGTGCCAGGTGGTGTTCTAGTCCTCAGACACAGACGCGAGTGCGCAGTAGCGGACATGACCAAAGTGGTCCTCGCCCTCCCCGCTCCCGAGGCCCCACTTTCCTCGCCTTCTTCCTTCCACCTTTCCTTACCTGCTGGCCACGCTTCCCAGAACCCTTGGCATTCTGGTCCGTGTCCTCGGAACACACATTTTGTCCCAGAACTGTCGCCGGAGCCGTCTGGGGGTGAGCAAAGCTCCCTGGGCTCAGAGAGGAAGAGGCGGACACCTCCGCTGGGAGGCCAGCAGGGGCTGAGCCCACGGGCGGGTGGACCATGACCATGGCCGGGAGTGGAGCCGAGTGGGGGCGGGGCCACCATCCGGAGCTGTTGGCCACTTAACGGTCCCCGTGGGAATCGGGCTGGACGTCAGAGGAGCTTTAAGTTCTGTGCAGTTTCCCGCTCAGTGGGGCTGACACGTGCCGGGGGAACTTGGCATGACGAATGGGCCCTGTGGGTTTGTAAGAGCCATGACTGCAAGAGAGCCAGGGGCCTGGGCCAGCCTTCCCGAGCAGATCGAGGGCCTTTCCAGTTGGGCTGCCGCCACACTGGCCTGGCCCGTTATCACTCACAGATGGTCTGCAAATAGCGAGGGTGGCAGGAGACAGGCGGGTGATGTGTGAGAGTCGGGGCCGGATCTCCCAATGGATCCCGAGCGCCCACCAGTGCCCGCCCTGGTCTGGGTGCTGGAGGCAGAGAGGTGGGCGCGGCTCAAGAGGCAGGGGCAGCAGCTGCTGGTTCACCCACGCCCACTGCCCACCATTCGAGGCTGTCTGAGGGCTCTCCTGCCTCTGCCATCGGACCATGAGCTCCTGTGAACGTGTCATCTCCAACATTCCACCTGCTATGGAATGCCTCATCCCTGCCTCCCGGGTCAGGGTCACCAAAGCACCGGCTCATAGGGAGTCTTCTTTAAACATCGGTTGACCTGAGTTAAACACAGGGTGGGGATGGTGTATAGGGTTAAATAGTGTCTCCAAAGTTCATGTCCACTTGGAACTTCAAACTGTGGCCTTCTTTGGAAATAAGATCTTTACCAATCAGTTAAGATGAGGTCAAACTGGAGTTGGGCAGGCCGTTATTCCAATCATCAGTGTCTTCGTAAGAAGAGGAGGGAAGGCCGTGTGAAGACAGAGGCAGAGATTGGAGCCAGGTGGCCACAAACCAAGGACCGCCAAGGACTGCGGGCCCCCCCCCCAAAGCCTGGAGAATCCACAGAACCCTACCCAGACAACACGTCAGTTTTAGGCTTTTGGCGTCCAGAACCGTGAGAGTATACATTTCTGTGGTTTTAGGGCACCCAGTTTGTGGCCCTCTGGGATGGCAGCCCCGGGAGACTAGTATGGAGGGTAAGCGGGGTCAGAAGACCTGCAGACGGAAGGTCGGTCAGGCCAGGCTGAGCTCTGCTGTGTAAGAGCTCCCACATCCCTATGTGGGTGCCACTCGGCCTTCCTTTTCGTGCCCGTGGAGGTCAGCAGGGTGCTCTGCTCACCGCAGGAACTCTGGACCCCAGCTCACAGAATCCTAAGATCCTGCATCCTCTTGCTGGGGAGAAGAAAGCACGGGCCCTCCAGCCTGTGCCCCACCTGCATGGCCCCAGCCAGCTGCGAGGGGACGGGAAAGGCAGATCTCCCTTGTACCCAGCCCCAAAGAGAGGATGTCTGGGAATCCGTGATGAGCACTGACATCGCCACAGCCCCAGCCCAGTCTCAGGACCATTCAGCCCTGTACCACTCAGCATCTTTCACTTCTATGTCTCAGCTTAGGACTGTGGGAAAAGCATGGGGTTGGAATCAGATGACTTGAATCCTGGTTCTAATGAACTTTGTCACAACCCTTGGTGCAAAGTGGCCTGGGTCTGATCCATTACTACTGGTGAAGGAATGAAGGAGGGGAAGAAAGATGGACTAATAGATAGATGATTGTGTGGGGCAGGGACAGATGGGTAGGTGGGTGGGTAGTTTGATAGATAGGTGGGTGGGTAGTTGGGTGGATATATGTGTGGATGTGTATAGATGGTGGATGGTGGATGGATAGATGATGGTGGATGGATGGATGGTGGATGGATGGTTGGGTGGATGGTTGAGCGGATGGTTGGGTGGATGGATGGATGTTGGATGGACGATGTGGGTAGGTGGATATATGTGTGT
>CM053606.1:162010230-162032265 GCA_028646535.1 Procyon lotor
GAGCCCTGATCCCGGTCACACTCTGAGCCCTGACCCTGGTCACACTCTGAACCCTGAACCTGGTCACACTCTGAGCCCTGATCCTGGTCACACGCTGAGCCCTGACCCTGGTCCCACTCTGAGCCCTGATCCCGGTCACACTCTGAGCCCTGATCCCGGTCACACACTGAGCCCTGATCCCGGTCACACACTGAGCCCTGATCCCGGTCACACACTGAGCCCTGACCCCGGTCACACACTGAGCCCTGACCCTGGTCACACTCTGAGTCCTGACCCTGGTCACACTCTGAGCCCTGACCCTGGTCACACACTGAGCCCTGAACCTGGTCACACTCTGAGCCCTGATCCTAGTCACACACTGAGCCCTGATCCTGGTCACACACTGAGCCCTGACACAGTCCCAGACTAGCCTTCTTGCTTGCTGTAAACTGAGTCCGGGGACCCTGGGGGTAGTGAGGCTGGCCACGTGCACTTTGGAGAGCGCTGGCACTGGTGTCCTTGGAGATGCCTGCTTGGTGGCGGCATCTGTCCGGCCTGAGCGAGCACCCCATCTTGACCCGGAGGGAGGCCGCCTCGCCAGCCCCCCGTATTGGGGAAGAGCTGTGCTCATGGGGGTGGTCACAGCCACGGGAGTGGGTGAGGGTGCACCGTGGGTGGCCCAGGCAGTTGGCATGACACTGGGGCCTGCTTTGCCCCTCCGAGCTCCCGGACGGCACAATCTCTCCTGACACCCAGAAATGAGCACGTGCACTGGGCTGTCTGCCGCAGGCTTCTCCCAAGTCCTGGAACAGGGAACGGAGCTCCTCCCTCAGAAGCTGCTTTTCTCTGCGGAAATAATCCCCCCGCATTTGAATCAAGCCTTTTCCTTCCTCCAAGTGCTCTTTATATTTAGCCACCTTTGTCCTTGGAGCAGCTCTGCGGAGAGGGAAAGAGGCAGCCACCCCAGCCCCATTTCTCTGGGGCCTGAGCGAGGGTGGCCTCCCGGGCCCCCCACAAGACCCTGCCCTCCGGGCCGGCTGCGGGCAGACAGGTCTGGGGTGCCGGGCCTCTCTTCCAGCCTGGCTGGAGAGCCACAGACGAGGTGTCCCCGCGTAACCTGGGACCCCCGGCCCACAACAGCCCTTGGCTCCCTCTGGCACGGGAAGGGCTCCAGGGCACAGAGGGGGAGAGAGGGGCAGCTGAAGGAGTTAGAGCCCCAGGCCTGGAGGGAGGAGCCAGGGGACGGTCTGGACATTACAGCCCCTCCCCACTCTCGAGATCACCGGGGATTCTTCTGCTGACCCGAACTGACCTTCTTCCCAGGCCCATCTGTGTGGCCCCTGCAGAGACCCCGCCCCCACCATGTAGACACCGATCATGGCTTCAAGACACGGAGATGCTCCCGGGCCCCCTGCCAGGCCTCTTCCGTCCGACTTCTGACCTCAGCACAGGAGGCTGTGTGTGACCAAGGGCGAGCCCTGACAGCGGGCAGGTCTCCCCTGCAGAACGGGGCTGTGGGGCTGATGGGCCCCCCGCCCCCCCTCCGAGCCCCTCCTTGGCGGCCGGCACCAGCTGGGGGCCCCAGCAGGAGGGGCCAGGGCATAGGTTCACTGCTCCTGAGCCCCAGCTGGGGGCCCCTTGGGATGGGGGGCAGGAAGCACTAGTTCCCCAGGTGCCCCAGGGAAGGGTGGTCCGTCCCCATCAGGGCAGCCACGAGGGCCAGGTAGGGAGACTACCTGGGGCCCAGCCCTTCTCAGGGCTCAAAGGCCTCCGCCCCCTCGGGGGCCCACCTCACCTGGCCCACCGCTTGGGGCAAGCTGCTGACCTCCCTGGAAAGCAGGCCCCACCCACAGTCCCAGCACCCAAGAAGCTCCAAGCGCCAGGAGTCCTCTCTGCGGGTCTAATACTTTAGCAGCAAACCTGCCCAAACCCCAGTGAATCCATGGCTGCTTGGGGATTCCATGCATCCCCCTTACTCTGAGCAGCGGAAGTTCTGGGGCAGCACGATGGAGAGGCCTAGTAGGGGGATACCAGGGGCAGTTGGTGCCTGGTGTGTTCCCAGGGAAACCAAGACCTTCTGAGCTCTCCTGGCCCCAGGGTTCAGCCAGGGTGGGACCTGACCTCCTCGGGCTGCTGGCAGGACCCGCCAAGGTGATGCCGTGTGTGTACACAGCGGGCCGGCCGCAAACATGTGTCCCTTCCCCACCCCTGACACCTGACGCCTCACGCAGACCGGGAGCTGGCTCCTGGTTCTCCAGGTGACGTCCCAGCCCAGACTTAGGGGCAGCGTGACCCAAAGAGAGGCTGCCCGCCAAGGACAGGCCTCAGACCTCCGGGGCTCCCTGCCCCCCACCTAGCATCTCAGCCTCGCTGGGGTGGCTCTTGATGAGAGAGTAGGCACGTCCCAGGCAAGTCTGGCTGCAGGAGCCCGAGGGCCCCTGACCAAGGGGACTGTCCCGGAGCTTCCTGGAGCGCCCCCCTGACCCCGCTCATCTGCTGCCCACCACAGACGCTGTCACAGGCCATGGGAGGACCCCGGGTGACAGCGACTGGGGGGACACCAAGGGCGGCTACGGAGCTCAGCAGGGCCTGCCTGCCCTCCCCGAGCCTCTCCCCCGTCCCCCACGGTGTCCCAGGGCTGGGCCCAGGTGCCGGACCCCAAGGTGCCCAGAAGACACACAGGCCCCTTCCTGCCACGGCCCTCACACCGCGCGCCCCCTCCTGCAGCCAGAAGCACCCTTGCACGGCCCCCGCAGCGCTCCGGATGCCGAAGCCAGCCTCCAGGGACCCGTGGTCCTCCCTCCCCGGAGTCACGCCCTGGGGGGCGGCCCCTCAAGCCAGTGCAGCTCGCCCCAAGGGAGTGACACTGCACGGTGACTAGGGGTGGCTCCCGGGGACCTGCTGCCCTGTGGGCCTCACGTGGGGGAAGCCAGATTCGAGCTGGACCCCCCCCTCCTGCCCACATCGGGCCCGCGGGTCGTGGGGCCCCAGCCCACACCCGCCTGCACCCTCAGAGAGAGGCTGAGCGGAACCGCGGCCAAGCCCCTTCCGAATTCCTGACTCACACAAACTGGGAGGTACGAGACCGTGCTTGCCACCAAGTTTCAAGCCACTTTCTTGCACAGCGTAGAGAATGCAGATGCGTGTCCCACACGTGGCAGCAGCCCCACTGCTCTGGGTCAGTCCCCACTCGGCCCCAGCACCCACCCTGGGACTTAGCACCTCCTCTCCCTGCCCAACACCCCCGCCCCAGAGGCCTGGCTCCCCACCTTGGGCCCTGAGTCTGCCCGCCGCACTGCCAACCGAGAGCCGCCAACCCAGAGCGGCTACCGGCTGCCCCAGGGGAACCACCGGTCGGGGACCTGGAGGAAGTCAGCGCCTGCAGGGAGGGGAGCCCGGGCTTGGCCGCCCCTGGGCCGTGGGCTCCAGGAAGACGGCCCCACTGGCCACCTCCCCTGCTGGGTGGCCGGCCGAGCCGAGTCCGTGCCTGACACCACGGACGGACAGGTGACCGGAAGGACAGAGGGACAGAAGGCACAGGAGCAGCTGTGTCACTCCCGGAGAGAGGCGGCCGTGATGAGGATGATGAGCAGCAGGACGGTGGCTCCCACCGAAAGCAAGCAGCACTTGACCCTGCATCTCTGCAGCTGAGACAGAGAGACAGAGCGGTCGTCATGGTGACCGGAGCCCCAGCCCGGGGGCCCGGGGTGCCTGCCTGCCCGGGGCTGGGGGCTGAGGCCGAGCCCGTCCCCTGCCGGGGGCTCTGCCCTGAGCTGGCGCGTGTGCCCGCTCAACAACGGGCTGGGCTGGCCCCGACAGGCCCGGGGGAGGGTGCAGGAGAGCCAGCCTGACGGCCCCCGCCGCAGGGGTCCTCAGGCCCGGCTGCCCCCCTTTAGCACCTCAGATTCCTCTGAAAGCACAGGATGGTGCCAGTGACTTCACTTACTAAGCAGGGAAAGGACACAGCCTGGGTCCCGCAGATTCCTGCCCCGTGGTCCCCTCCTGTATACCGTTAATAGTTGTTCTTTTTTTTAGTATCACTTATTTATTTCAGAGAGACAGAGCGAGTGAGAGAAACAGAGACTGCACGAGTGGGGGGAGGGAGAGGGAGAGAATCTCAAGCACGCTCCCCACCAAGCACACAGCCCAGCGTGAGGGCTCGATCCCACGACCCTGAGATCATGACCCCAGCGCAAATCAAGAGCTGGATGCTCAACCGACTGAGCCACCCAGGTGCCCCTGGTTGTGGTTATCAGTCATTTAACAAGATCTGGGCCCTGCCGTCAAAACCTCATGGAGAGGAGGACACACAGACCTGTGCGGGGGATTCATGAGTGGGTGGGGGTTGGGAGGTTTCAGGAAGAAAGGGTGCTTCCTCTGTGTCCTGGAGGTGGGGTGGGGCAAGGACCCCCCCAGGCAGGCCAAGGGTTGGGGGGCAGGGGACCAAGGGAGAGCCTAGGACCAAATGGGAGCTTAAAATAACCTGGTGAGTCACCAAGTGGCCAGAGTGGGGTGGGGGCAGGGAAGCAGGGGAGACAGAGGGGTTGGGATTGGACTATACAGGGCCTTGGGTAGCACCCCACAGACAGCACAAGAGACAGGGAGGAATTTCAAGCAGGGAGGGAGTGTGCAAAGCAGACGGGGGTTGGATAGGAAAAGGGAGAAGAAACAGGGAGACTGGTCAGGAAGAAGGCTGATCCACGGGCAGGCAGGAGTTCGGAGCAGGAAAGGGAGGATCAGAGGGGACAGAAGCAAGACCAGGAGAGGAATCTTCAGAATCTGGTTGTGACTGAATATGCAAGGGAAGTCAAATAAGGAAGTCAAGGCTGAGTCCCAAGGTCGCCCATCTGGGCCTTCAGGGGGATGTTGGGGCTGTCCATTCCTTTATCCATCCATCATTCCACCTTTCCTTCTACCCATCCACCTATCCATCCATCCATCCATCCACCCATCCATCCATCCATCCACTATTATCCATCCACCCATCCACTCACCCCTATCCATCCATCCATCCACCCATCCATCCATCCATCCATCCATCCATCCATCCATCCATCCACCCACCCATCCATCCATTCACTCACCCACCCATCCATCCATCCAGCCATCCATCCATCCATCCATCCAGCCATCCATCCACCCATCCACCCATCCATCCACCCATCCATCCATTCACTCACCCATCCATCCACCCATCCATCCATCCACCCATCCATCCATCCATCCATCCATCCATCCATCCATCCATCCACCCATCCATCCATCCATCCACTCACCCATCCACCCATCCATCCACCCACCCATCCATTGATCGATCCATCCATCCACCCATTCATCTATCCAACTCTCCATCCAAGTTCCCACACTCTCCATCCACACACACACCCATCCACCCACCCTCTGTCCATCTACTTTCTCAAAATCGTTATGGGGGTGGAATCATCCCACCCCAATCATTCCAGGGGTGGGAGTGTGAGGCACAGAAACTCAGCGATGAGGGAGGGAAGGGATTGGTGGGGACAGGAGTCAGTAGCTTCTTGGTGTACGTGGGGGGAGTGTCCACAATGAGTTTTCAAGGGAAGATCCAGTCCCACTGTAGGTAGCATGGGGAGCCCGCTGGGCATTCTGCTGTTCAGCCTCAAGCTGCCTCAGTGTCATTCCCACCTTGGAAGGGATCCCACACCAGCCTGAAGTCCAGCCACCATCTAAACAGCACTTTCCTTGCTTTGAGCTATTACTGCCCTGGGTTCTAGGTCGGGACACGGGGCCAGAGAGTTAAGTGGCCTGCCCAGGCCTTCCAAGATGGTATGTAGAGCTCTGAGGCTCAGGTTTCCCTGTGCCCAGCTGTTGTCACGGGCCAGCTGTGTGGGGGAGGGGACGGGGGGCCAGGAGGCCCAGAGTGAATGAGAAGCAGACCTCCAGTTGCTCACAGTTGGGGGCGGGAGGGCAGCAGAAGCCCACCGCCCTCCCAGCAGGGAAAGGACACCAAGCAGTTCAGCACCCAGGACAGCGCCTGGGGCCGGGTGTCTGGGGGCCAAGGACGCAAGTGTCTATCCTTGGCGCAGACACAAACAGGGTCCTCGTCAGCAGGACAGCTGCCCTTTCCTGAGCCTTCGCTCATGCTACCCTCATCCAGAGCTGCAGGCGGGTCCTGTCAACACCCCAGTCTGCAGATGGCTCAGAGAGGGGAAGTAAGCTGCCCAAAGCCACCAGCTTATGAGCTGTGGGGTCAGGATTTGAACCTGGAGCCCAGTGACGCAGCCAGCCCAAGTGCCGCGCCGAAGGGCTGACATCACAGGTGTGCCCTGAGGTCGGTCTGACCTTCTGCACACGTCTGGTCCCCTAAAGGAAGCTTCACCACAAGCCACCTGCACAGACCTGGTGTCTCCCAGGGAGGTGAGGGAGCACAGCAGCTGGGGTCAGGCAGGGTCTCCCGTCACACCTGACCGTGTGACCTGGGCATGTCGCGGGCCTTCCCGGGGCTCCCGGGCCTGGCTATCCCATCTGCGAGGCCCGGGCAGAGCCCAGCCAACAGGGCCCTGCGCTGGCCTCGCGTTCACCATCTGCCAGAGTTGCGTCCACGCCTCCCCTGCCCAGGCTCAGGTCAGCCTTCCTGGACAGCAGCCAAGTGCCCCCTGAGATGTGCTCAGCACTCAGACCTGTCCCTCCACATCTACCCTCCATAGCGGCGGGGACGAGAGGCAGGGAAGCCAGGAGCCACAGGAGCAGCCACAGAGACTAGGCTGGAGTGGAGAACGATCCCAAGATCACCTGGAGAGGAATGGGGAAGACAAGTAACCCCCTGGGACCCTCCAAACCTGCCCTCAGCCTCCACCAAGCCTGCCCCTCTCTACCCCAGCAGCAAACCGCCCCTGGGCCTCTCCACAGACGTCAAGAAGAAGAGGTGGGTGGGCCCTGACAGGCCGGGCCCAGGGGCCAGCAGACGCTCAGGCTCGGACATACGGTGGAGGCGGAGATAGCCTTTGATGGGGAGCTCTGCGGATCCAGCCCGTGGCTCCCCTCCCAGCACGAGGCAGAGCCCCACCCCTGCCTCCTCGGCTCCAGCCCCCCAGCACCTGCTGCCTCCCCAGCGGGGAGGGAGCCAATGCAGAGATACTGGCTCCTGCCGGCAGCCCGCTGTCCGGGAGCAGCAGACCTCACTCAGCCCAGCGCTCAGTAGCAGCATGAGGGGCAGAGGGTCGCCTGAGGGGCTGACCTCTCGGCTCCCCAGGGACCTTCTGGTAAAGCACAGACAGACTTCCTTAAGGAGGGGAGATCGTGTCCCCGTTGAGCATCACTGCCTCTGAGAAGGAGCGGGGCTTGCAAAGGCCACACAAGGCATGAAGAGCAATGGAATGGGGCGATTCGGAAAGGCAGGAGGACCCAAGGACTCAGGAAGGGGCTGCCAGGTGGGTGGACGGTTGGGGCCTCAGAAGAGCCCCCAGGAGCCCCCCATGGCCCATGCGGGGAAGAGCATATCAAGCCCTCATGAGCCACACGGTGGGCGCCACCCCATCCCAGTGGTCAGAGGGCAAGTGCCAATGGGGAGGCCAGAGTCCTGACCTAGGAAATGTGGTGGCATGGGCCGAATTGTGTCTCCTAAATTCATATGCTGAGATGGGCCCTTTACGGAGGAGATGGTGTTGGTGAGCTCACAGCAGTGAGCGCGAAACCACCATGACTGGTGTCCTTGAAAGATGGGAAATGTGGACGCAGATGTAGGGGGAGGACACCGTGTGGACATGGGGACGGCTGTCTGTCCACTAGCCAAGGAGAGGAGCAGGTGCTCCCTCACGGCCCTCATGAAGAGCCAGCGGGGCCGGCACCCTGACCTTGGACTTCTGTGTGTCACCAGTGGCCGTCGTGGCCGCCCGTCCATGGCAATTAATAGAGCCTAGGCCAGGTCCGTCTCCTCCGTGACCCTGGAGAGTGACCTCCTGATGGAGAGCTCAGGGGTTGAGCCAATTCTCGGCCTCATCTGGGCCAGCCCTGGGCACCCTTGGCCAGAGCAGAGCAGTCCCTTCCTCCTCTACCCGGCCTGCCCCAAAGCCCTCACTGTCCTGGACGCCCGAGGGCTCTGCCCCTGCTCTCCTGGGGTCTGGGTACGGGATGCCGAGGCCCAAACACAGTGACGGGGGCTGCTCAACCGTGGCTGTCGCAGCCCACGATGGGGGCAGTGGCTTCTCCAAGGCCTCGAGGACCAAACACTGCAACAAGGGCCACGGGTCACCTCTGGAAGCGAGGCTGGAGGCCCCCAGTCCTCTACGCAGGTCCCGTTCCCACGCGGCTGTCGTGAGGCCTCCAGTGACCAGGCTCCCAAGACACAGAGTGGCCCCATCCCACTGGCTGCCTGCCTGTGTCCTGCCGGGGACGGTGCTGGGACCTTACACGGTGACCACGACCCTCAGGTCAGCCTGTGTCGGAGAGGCCAACCCCGAGGCCGGGCAAACACAGCCGTCCTCCCGGCCCCAGTGTGGCCTTGAGACAAAGCGGCCCAGGGACCAGGCAGGAAGGAAAGAGCAGGGACCGCAGCCCCGGCTCCCGCCCAGGTGGGGTCCCCCGCCAGCCTCCACCTGCTCCCCCACGCTCTGGGTGCCCTGCCCCTCCAGAGAGCCGAGAGCTGCTGTGACTAGTCACTTTTAAGTGACAGCCGCGCACTGAAGGAGCTGACGGGGCTGACGGCGGGGGGCCAATTAACCCAAATTATGCTCTTGACTGGGGCCCAATTACTGTAGGGCATCCCGGGCGGTAATTGTTGAATTAACTCACCGGCTGGGGAGGAGCTCACTTCCCGCCCCTCCGGAGCGGCCCCTCCCAGGCTGCTCTGCGGTCCAGTGGAGGGTCGGGGAGGGGGTGGGGACGGAGCCAAGTCTGAGTTACAGTCACCATCTGGGAAGGGGGCTTGCTGCCAATGCCCTTCACTTAGAGAACTCCCCCTCCCTCTCCAGACCCAGCTCTGGCAGGGCCACCACCTCCAGGAAGCCTCCCCAACCCATGCTTCCTTCTGCACAGAACCTGCTGCCACTGAGGCCAGCTCAGCCCCTTCCTCCCAGGAGGACCCTGGCTGGGGGGGGCTGGGGGGTGGGCAGGCATGGCCACCTGCTGCCCTGAACCAGGCAAGGCTTCCTGGAAACGAGAGGCCCAAGGGGAGGGAAACTGCTGTGCCCGCCGTGGGTCCCACCCCACCCCACCCCACCCCTGCAGTTCTCTGGGACTGGAGGGCAGCTGAAGCTGCGGTCAGAGCGGGGGCAGGGGTAGCCAGTAGTAGGGGTAGGGCGCCCCAGGCAGGCCCCGAACCTGGGAGCTTTCTTCAGAGACGGACCGGCGGGCTGGGGGAGATGCTGCGCACCCCCCACTGCCGCGTGTCCCGGTGAAGGTCACAGGGGCTCACAGCTGGGGAAGCCCCAACACGCGCACACACACCCTTCCAGGCAGCATTTCAGTGCCCCGGCCTCACTTACAGCACAGTGCAGGGACCCCACACGGTGGGGGCACCTTCCTCACAAAAGACAGAAAACAAAGCAAACTAAAAGAAGTTCACAGAACCAGAGTCAGGAACAGAAGGAAACTCAGGACCCCTAACACCATCCGCAAAGATGCCGCCCCCGGGACAGTCTGGAGGGGAAAGGCCTGGGCAGCGAGTGGTCAGGGGTGGAGATCCCCGGGCCGGCCCCGCCCCCGAGCCCAGGCCCCGCCCCAGCCCCACCCCTGAGCTCCGGGCCCCGCCCCCTGCACATGCCTGCTGCTCACAAAGTGCCTGCTGGCAGGGGGTGAGGGCGGAGTTGCGGGGGGCGGGCAGGACGGAGCCAGGAGTCCCCCGAGCCCCGTCTGCCCACGCCCTCAGCCCAGGCCCAGCCCGGTGGGAGTGTAGGGTTTCTGGGCCCAGAGCAGCGCCGGCGGGAAGGCCAGGATGGGCCTGGTGCTTTGCCTCCTTCCCAGCAGCCCGACCAGCACCAGGGGCAAGGCCTGGGGGCCAGAAGGATCTCAGGTCCAGCAGGCAGGGGCGAGCAGTGAGCCACTGACTACCGCGGCTCGGGAGGGCACGCTGCCCACACTGGCTGGGACACCCACAGAGGGACAGAAGGACTTGCCCACAGAGCTGCCACTAAATGTGGCATCCAGATCAGGGCTCCCAGCCTCCCTCCTGGGCCTGGGCAGGGGGCCGGGCATCTCGTCTCCCTCCAGGGGACAGGGCCTCCCTCCTGTGACACGGCGTGTCCCTGCCCGCATGGCTTCTCTTAGGTGGACGCCCGCCCGGACACAGAGCACTTTTCCGGCCCACCCATCCCCTCGGCCTCGAGATGCAGGGGCCGGGAGTCCCACGCCAGCAGCGCCGGCATACAATGGGCGCTCCCCGGAGCCTGAGCCTCGTCAGGGGGCCAGGGCAGCTGGAGGCCTGTGTGTGCTGGACCTGAGGCGGGCCCTCACCCGCTGGGCTCTGTCACGGGACAACACCGTCCCGTGTTGCAGCGATCCAGAAGGGCTCAGCCATGGGGGGGTCCTGGAACCCCGTCTCCAGCCGCCAGGGGCTCATCAGGGAAAAGGGAGCAGAGAGAAGGGAGGGAGGGGTTGGCGGGTGTGAAGGGGGTGGCAGGCGTTTGGGCATCAGGTGCTGGCTTCGGACTCGGTGGGCCCAAGGGCACCACCCGCCGACTGCAGGGATCTGGCCCCAGTGTCTCGGTGAGGATGCCCGGGCGTTCACGGCCAGGGGGCTGGGCCAGCACCTGCAGCGGGACTCCTGGGCCAGCCTCCCTGCCCCTGGGCCAGACAGCTCTGAGCCCTCTCAGCCGGGCGCTCAGTCCCTCTGCCCCCTCGGCCCCTTCCCTCTGACCCACCAGCTCCCTCATTCTGTCCCCCCCCCAAGGCTGCCCAGCCCCCACCCCACTCCTCAGAAGCCGCTTCCCATGCAAATGTATTCAGAATACATGACATTTCAGAAACATCTATTTGTATATATTTAGACTCCATTTCAAAAGAATTATTCAAAATCGGAGCCATTTGGATAGATGGGTGTGGAACGGATTGTTTCTTAAGTGTTCACGTTAAAAATACCATGTTTTCTAAGTGGATCACAAATGCTGTAATTATTGAAATGGGCACATTCTGCTGGGGGAAAATTACAGAATCATGACTTGATTTACAGATTCTGTGTCCTGAGGACACGGCACGGGGCACCTGCCCCCGGACAGCGCTCTGGGGACAGGGGACAGCACTCCGGGGCGAGGACCCAAATGGCGTGGGAGCCACTGAGAGCTGGTGGCCTCGCCTGCTGCTCCGCTGAGACCCGCAGACACCTGCTCCGAGCTGGGACCTGCCCCTGGGGGACAGAGAAGCCAGGGGTAGGGGTGTGAGGGGACAGCTGGAGGCCAGTGTCTGGGCGGAAGTGGGAGCTGGAGGTCCTGAGGTTGGGCCTTAGCGGCTCGCTCACCCCGGGGCCTGGGACGTGGAGGGGCTGGACTTGGGGCGACCTGGGCTCCAACACTTGCGTGCTCCGAGCCCCAGTTTCCTCACCTGTGAACCGGCAACAATGACCCCACTCTCACAAGGAAGGAGTGGGGACAGGATTGGGATCGGCGCCGGGAATGCCCAGTGATTGCCGAGGGGCTCGGCTGCGTGGGCGGGGGGCTCGGCCAGGCCTCGTTCTTGCTCTCCTGGCACCCCACCCCAACTCCACACACCCCATGAAGAGCTCCACCGGCACGCCTGCCTCTCGCAGCCTCATGCAAGGCCTCACCAGACTGCATCCTCGTCCCTCAGTATGGCCCCAGCCCTGGCCCCGGGGCCTTTGCATAGGCTACTCCTGCTGTCTGAACCATCCTAGCCCCCTTCTCCATCTGGGTCAGGTCCCAACCTGAAGGCGTGTCCTACGCTTCAGGGATGGACCCCCACCCCCTGCTGCTGCCCTCTGGGGTCAGGACAGGTGGGGCTTGTCTCGGCTCCCCTCTGAGCCCCCTCTGGCGGGTAGGGCTCAGGCACGCCAGGCAGTGTCACTGGTGGGGACAGCGGCAGGCCAGGGAGCCAGATGCCGCGTGCTGCCGTCCTCACTCACTGGCTGCAGAAAACAGGCGAGGGGTCCACCCTCCGCGCACACGTGCAGGGGTGAGGCCAGCATCCCTCTGAGGGGAGCTCAGAGGCAGAAGGCATGTCACATGCCAGACCAAAGCAGGTGCCCTACCGGGGTCAGTTCCTCCAGCAGAAGGTCTTGCTGGTGAACGAAACTCTGTCCACTGGCTCAGTCTGGACCTGGCCCCTCCAGGGACATGGGGGCGTCCACTGGTGGGACTTCCTCCGGGCTGAGGGGGGCACACAACATTGGGTAGAAGGCTCCAAACAGACTCCCCCAGCCCAGCCATGCCACCTGGGGGTTTCTCGGGGGACAGACACGCCCAGCCTGTCCCCAAGGCCCCTCCAGGCTTCCGAAGGCCATCGGCCGGGCCTCCTGCGGCGTCAGAAGGGGGCCAGCTGAGTGGGCCGCGGGGAGTGGCGCGAGTGGGGAGGCGACTGCAAGACGGGCCCCCAGGCAGCCGTCCGGGCCCCACACGCGCAGGATCATCGTTGCCTGGAGACGCGGCAACGTTTCCCTTATCAGCACCGCGTTTCTCTGGGGCTGGGATTACGGGGGGCTCACATCTTGTTTGATTTTTGTCTTTGTGTTTTGGCTACAAGGAGCCTCTATAATGAAGACAAAAGCCTGAGCAGGGAAGGCTTCGAGAGCCCACTCCTGCTCCGCCGGCTGCCCTGGGAGTGGGGCGGGGGGTGTCCAGGGCTGGGACGCGTGTCCCCGGGAGGTCGCGGAGGGGACCAGCCCCAGGCCCATCCTGACCCCATCCCCTCGTGTCTGCCCTGAAGCTCTCGGGGAAACCACAGGGTACGGGGCTGAGATAGAGACTAGGAGAAAAAGAGGAAGGGGTCAGGGCCGGTCGGCAAAGGCACTGCTACGAAGCTGACTTTTCCGTCCAGACCCGAAGGCAGAGGGGCGGGAGCAAGCAGATTTGTGAGGACGGTCCAGGCAGGAGGGCAGCACGTGCAAAGGCCCTGAGGTACAGGGCACCTGGGCGTCCCTGGAATGAGGGGCAGCGCTGGCATGCTCTGAGCAATGGAGAGCAGGGGTGAGGCCTCGGGGCCTCCGGACCTGGGCACGCACTGTCCACCACCTGGGGGTTCATCCCGCGATACCTGCCTAGCCCACGCTCACCTCCCACAGGTCTGCACTCATTTGGCAGCACGGGTCTTGCTGCCCGTCCTCGGGGACGCGTCCCTCTTCGTGCCCACTGGCCATGCCCTCCCCCACCCCGTCCCTCTCCGTTTGGGCCTCTCCGTGTGCGGTGCTGGTGTCTCGGGGGCTCCTGTTCCCCTGCGGCTCCCCCGACTGGAGCGTCCACTCGGCGAGGGTGGGACAGTAGCTCAGAGCGGGCTCGAGTTTTGGGCGGTTGCCCAGGTAACCGTCCCCCCGTCAGGGGTCCCCAGCGTTCCCTAAGCTACTCCAGCTAAAGGGCCCAGTGGGAAGGCGGCTCCTGCAGCCCATGCAGGTCTCCGGGCTCCTCCTGCTGCTCCAGCCGGTACCGGACCCGAGCACTCGGCGTCCTACCTACAAACACGCTAACGACGGGTCTCGTGGACTGGAGGGGGGAGGCGCCTGTGGTCCCGGGTGACCTCAGGCCATAAACATGCGCACTCTCCTCCTTGCTACGTACCTCCAGGACAGTGCGCCCCGACACTGCTGCTCTGGCATCCTGGGGAGCCCCCTCCCCCACCCCACACGACCCCACACGACAGAGGGAGGAACGCCACCTCTTGGCTGAGCACACACCTCTCCCCGGCAGCAGCGTGTGCTCGACCACACCCACGGGGCAGCCCGCTCACCGCACCTTCCTCGGGCAAGCGTCAGAGTCGGGGTGCCCGCAGGTCTGTCTGGGACGCTCAGCGGCCGCCCTGGCCTCGGTGCGCATCCTTGCGGCAGCGGCCAGCCCAACGTCTACTTCACCTAACGAGGGGTTCCGGAGGCACCTCGCTCACAGCATGAGGATCCCCCCCCCCCGCCAGCCTCTTCTCTGGGAGGAGGGCCCCAGAACCCCTGCCCCTTCCAGGCTGCACGGGAAGTGCTCGGCTCCCCCAGACCTGGGCTCCCAGCGGGCAGCCCCGCTCCCTCTGCCGCCCTCCTCCTTCCTGCTCCCAGAGCTGAGCTCGGCCCTGAGGGGCGTCCAGCTGGGCTGCGGAGGCTGGAGAGAGGGTCCCCCTGCTGCTCAGCTCCCCAGAGCCCTCAGTGGGACACAGCCCTCCCGGCCCCCCAGCACGGCCTCCCCACTCCCCCCGCCTCCTGCAGACCCCGCACAAGCTGGCTCATGAAGACCCAGACTCTCCAGGGGTCTGGGGACGGGGCAGATGGAAAGGGAGAGGATCCACACCGGGAGGTCGAGGTCAGGCTGAGTCTCCTCGGCAGCCCAGCCACAGCCCTCAGCTGCCACACCTCTGCCACACCCCCTGCCAGCCCTGAGCCTCTAAGGACAAGGGCTCCGCTGGGCACTGGGAGCCCCCGCGTGAACACCGGGGGCAACACCGCCTCCCCCAGGGAGCCGGCGGGCGGCAGGGGTGGGACGTGGACAGTCAACACAGTGCACGGCTCCGTCAGACAGGAGGCGGGCAGGAGAAACCGCCGTGGAGGGAAGACCGCGAGCCTCGAGGGCAGGGGCGAGGCGTGGGCGGGCAGGGGAGTGGAAGGCCTCAGGGTGGGGCCCACTCGGGGGATTCTTGAGTCAAGTGGGGCCGCACAGGAGTGCATGGGGGCAGAGGGAACAGCTAGAGCAAAGGCCCCGAGGCAGGAGCAGGCCGCGTGGGTGAGGAACTGCGCGGCTGGTCCCGGTCCACATCCGCGCCCGAGCTGAGTTCTCAGAGACCTGGCAGCCGGGCCCTCGGGACCCCTGCCCACGGGAGAACCCAAAGCCGTAAGCAGAGGGAGAGGTGGCTGGGAAGCCACGTGGGGTGGGCGGCGCGCTCGCTGCCCCTGGGGCCTCCCTCAGCGTGACCCCCCTGGGGTTCCCCCGTCCTGTGCAGGGACGGGTCTGCTGGTGAGGACACCCCTGACTTACGGCCCGACTTTGCCCCCGGCTAGCTCTCCCGAGCCATTAACGCGTCTGCCTCACCGTCCCCTCCTGCACGGCTGAGCGCCCACCTTCCGGGCTGCAGGGGGAGGGGCGAGGTGACCCACGGTGCGTGAGCAGCTCGGAGCCCAGGACGGAGCCCCTGTGCAGAAGTGACAAGTGTCTGGCTGCCACGGAGGCCACGGCCACCATCATCACGCCAGACGAGAGGCCACAGAGCAGGAGAGCAGCAGCACCTGGGGGGTCGCCCGTCAGGTCAGCGCCTGGGCCCTCCCCGCTAACCGCCAGCGAAGGCAGCGCTGGCAGGAGGCTCCCAACCCCCCCCAAGAATGCCGCCCCCACCCCAAGCCTGCGTCTCAGAATTAGAAAGACGCCATATGGCGTTGTTTCCTTTGGTTTCAGGTGAAAAGACCCAGACCCCATCTGAACAGCGTGTCCTGGACGTGACACACCTAACACTCCCAAACACAGTGTCACCCCAGGGCCCCCTCCGGGGAGGTGTGCCTGCAAGCCTCCCCAGCTCTTCCCACCCCCGATCCCGGGCTCAGTGGGGGGGCCACGCCAGCGAAGCGCCCCAGGTGGACCCCACCCACCGGCTCCAGCCCAGCAGCCGACCCCCTGCTCCGGGGAGCCCCACTGCCCCGGGACCCCACAAGGAGAGCTGTCCGGGGCATGGCTAGTCCCGTTCGAGGGGGGCATGGTCCCCGGGGACGCCCCTGCTTCAGAGGACAAGCCCGGAGAGCTGGCCTGAGACTCCGGGGATCGGGCTGGGCTGAGCCGGCAGTCGGGCAGCCTGCTGGGCAGGGGTCCCCGGGGCCGCAGCCGCCTGGACGGTGAGCGCCACCTCCTGCAGGGGCCAGGACGCCAGACCCCAAGGCCGTGGCCCCGGAGGCTGGGAGAGCTGAAGTCCACGCCCTCCGAAGAGAGATTCCACGCCAAGCGGAGCCACAGACTCGTCATCACACGTTATCAAACAGGCAGGAAAGCAGCCCAGAGAGAACGGGTCACACAGCTGAAGAGCCTAAAAGTAAGAAAGATGGACCGAATGTCTGAGGATGAGGATACGGCCGTCGAAAGGGCAGCAAGAGGCCAGTGAGAATGAACAGATGTATCTAAAAAGAAATAAGTCGGGGCGCCTGGGGGGCTCAGCCGGTAGGCGTCGGCCTTCGGCTCAGGTCATGATCCCAGGGGCCTGGGATCGAGCCCCGCATCGGGCTCCCTGCTCTGCGGGAAGCCTGCTTCTCCCACTACCATTCCCTCTGCTTGTGTTCCCTCTCGCTGTGTTTCTCTCTGTCAAATAAATAAAATCTTAAAAAAACAAAAATTAAAAAAAAAAAGAAATAAGCTTTCAGAAACAAAAACCGTAATTTCTGAAGCCTTAGTTGACGGGTGTAAAGCGAGTTCGCTGGAACTCCACAAGACGGACAGGCTGGAAGCCATGGAGCCAAGGTCAAGGTCATGCGGTGGCAGGGTGGGGGGCGCTGACAGGGGTGCGGTTAGCGCCTGCGGAGGGGCCACCGGAACCACGGGCTGAGGCAGCGTGTGAGGGAGGACAGGCCCCGCTGGTGGAACCAATGGGAACAGGGTCCACCGGTCTGAAAAGCACAAAACGCAGAAGTTAAGAAAATCCACACCCAGGGCCCCGGGTCGGTGGGGGGGGGGGGTGCTCAGTCGGTTGAGCATCTGACTCTTGATCTCAGCTCAGGTCTTGACCTCCGGGTCACACGATCGAGCTCTGCACGGGGCTCCACACTCAGCGCTGAGTCTATGAGTCTACTTAAAAAAAAAAAAAATCCATACCCGAGGCGCCTGGGGGGCTCAGTGGGTTAAAGCCTCTGCCTTCGGCTCAGGTCGTGATCTCAGGGTCCTGGGATGAAGCCCCACATCAGGCTCTCTGCTCAGCAGGGAGCCTGCTTCTTCCTCTCTCTCTGCCTCTCTGCCTACTTGTGATCTCTCTCTCCGTATCTTTAGAAAAAAAAAAATCCATACCCAGAAGCATCATGGAAAATTTGTAGAACCCTAAACACTGAGACAAGGTGTTAAATTAACCAGAGGAAGAAAGACAGATCCCTAAACAATCAAGGCAGACAGACAGACAGCAGACCCCACAGCGACGGGGCCCAGAAGGCCCTGGATTAAATTCACACTCAAACCGGAAGTGCTTCCTGAGCCACACGCTGCGGCCTCGCAGACCCCACCGGTCAGACGGATCAGCAGGAGACCCGCACGAAGGGGGAGACGCTGCACCCTTTCCCGAAACGTTCGTGTACGTCAGCACTGGTTTTCAAAATGAAAAGTCAAAAACTCCAGTTCTAAGAAAGGAGCTTTCAGAAACAAAGATAAATACAAATGACACGAAGCTGTCACATCAAGGAGGAACTCGGGACGTGTGGAGATGGAGCGACGGCCGCGGCCGGGTTCTTAAATCCAGCCATAGCAGACCGACCCGGGGCCTCGGGGCCCAGAAGCGCTGACGCCTCAGCGCCAGTAAACCACACGAAGACACGAATCCCGAGAAAGCTGCCACGGACACCACGTGGAAGGGGAAGGTCGCTTCGTCGGCCGACAGCTCCACGGGGCCAACACAACACAGCAGTCCCACCCCCTGCGCAGCCCAAGACTCCCAGCCCTCCCGGAGCCGCGGCGGGGACCCCAATCCCACGCCCTGGGCCGGCGTTCGGCTGGTCACAGGTCCCGGGGACCCCGGGGGCCACGGACACGGAGGATCTGAGTTAGCGAGGTACCGAGCTCCACCGCCCACTTGGAGGGCTCGCCCTCTCCTCACGCCCGCGCGGGGCACTCGCGGCGCCAGTGGGATTCCCCCAGCCCAAGAGCAAGTCTTCACAAATCTCCAGGAACCAGCACCGCATAGAAGAAATTCTCTGAACAAAATGCAACCCGTGGAAGGTCACGTAAAAAGAGGGCATTTAAAACGCCCTTGCCTGGCGACGTTTCACAGCTCGCTTCCTTACCAGGCAAACACGCTGCAGACAGCGTGCGTCAAGCTGAGCAAAGAGGACAATGCAGGGGGTCCCACGCGTGGGCGCAGGGAGCGCAGCCCGAAGACGGGGCACAGGAGGAGAGGGGCGGGAGCGAGAAGGAGGGGTGCAGGACGCACCCGAGGGAGGGGAGAGGAGGGCGACACAGAGAAAACGCGGCGACGAGCTGGAATCAGCCCGGAACATGGGGCCACAGACGCGAGTGACGGAGACCAGCTCTGGGGAGGCCGATGAGGTCGTGGGCGAGCCGGGTGGGCACAAGACGGTGCAGGCTAGGGACAGAGCCGAGGGTGCGCAGGGGCACGCAGACGCCCGCGTAGGGGCACGAATCCTAGAGAAAACATGACCACGTGACAGCCTCCCGTGACAGTGGATTACTGTCACCGCTGCCTGCCGTGGCCACATCGGAGTTGCCCCAGAGACGCAGGATGGTTCCGTCCAGACGCCGGTGCACTGCCGTCAGCCCGGCCGGGCTCTGCCAGCGGAGGAGGCGGAAGACCAGTCCCAGCGAGCAGGAGCGTGTTGGATGGCACCGCGCCCGCCCAGGATGGGACGCCAGCGACCCCCAGACCCCCTCGGGCCCTTCGCGAACGTCCTCGGTCTAACGAGCGTGCCTCACTCCCAACGGGCCAGTGCCGAGTGCGTCCCTGTCACAGCCCGCCTGGTCACCGCCAGGGCCACCCGCCCCCAGGGCCGCGGGGAAGCCGGCGTCGGAAGGACGCATGGGAAGGACACGCGGAGGGGCAGCAGAGTCCACAAAAGCCGAGACCCCGGCATCCAGCAGAGACACGCCCGTACGGGAGTGCACACGTGTGTGCACGCGTGTGTGCACGCCAGCAACAGGCTGGCCCATGCGCCACTCACAGAAACAAAAACACATGTTCAGGAACAAACCTCTGAAAAGATACGAAAGCTACACACGGAGGAAATCATGGTTTAAATGTATGAACAGCATCAAAGACGGAAAAAACACAGAGACCGATGCGCTGTTCGCAGGTGGGGGTGGGGGGGACCCGGCGTCATGAAGGTCAGCTCTTCCCAACCGGTCTTGAGCCCAGTCAGGCCCAGTCAAATGGCCAGTGGGGTCCCTGACAACCGGGAGAGGGGCTCCCGAGACGCGCGGGAGAGAGAAGGGCCGAGGAGGAGCCGTGCGGTGAGGGGAGGGGGGCGGACGGCGTCTCTGAGCAGAGCTGCAGGCCCGACTCGGGGACGCGGGGACGCAGGGACGCAGAGAAGAGCGGGGCGGCCGGACAGCGAGAGCGACACGTGCAGAGCCGACACGGCCCAGGCGGTGGGGCAGGTGGACCCGGAGGGCGTCCCCTGCACAGCGGGACGACCGCGTACCGCGAGAAGGAATGCGTGTGAGCGGCAAACCACGACAGTGTCTGTCCGACCCGGGCTGCGGGGAGCCCCCGAGTGCACGCGACGCCCAGGAGTCACGGGAGGCCCCGCGGGGACGGGCAAGGGGAAGCCGCAGCCGGGCGGCAGTGTTTGGGGCGGACCCCCAGGCTCCAGCGTCTACGCAGAGCTCACACGTGCCCATATGTGTGTGTGTACATCCCAGAAACCATTAGGAAGGGGAAAAAACAAACAATCCAATTTTTAAAATGGGCAAAAGGCATGAACAGACTTTTCGCAGCATAGGAAACACAAACATAAACATATGAAAAATTCCAGTCTCGTTAGTAATCAGGGAAATGCAAATGAAGACCACAATTAGATAGTATTTAACACCCACCACATTGGCAAAAATCAAAGAATCTGACAATGTCAAATAGCGGGTAGGCAGTGCTCCGACTGCGGGGAACGCCGGCAGCCCCGTGGAAAACCGGGACCCGGCCCCGCGCTACCCGCGAAGCAGACGCCGCTCGGAGCAGGGCCGTGCGCCACCCCGAGAGCTGGAAACCCGCAACCCGCGCCAGGAGGAGAGAGAGGCGGCGTCTGGAGAGGCGAGGTCGCTCTGGGCGCCCATGAGGACGACACGGCCGGGCTCCGCACAGGCCCGGGGATGAGGGTTGGGAACGAAGCTCAACGAAACAGGCCTAGTCTTGGAAGAACACAAACGGCCTCGTTTTTATGCAGCTAAAAATAAGCGAAACTAGACAACCCATTGTTTGGCCGTCAACACCTCTCACCAACGCTGCTTAAAATAATACAAAACTTGGGGCGCCTGGGTGGCTCAGTGGGTTAAAGCCTCTGCCTTCGGCTCAGGTCATGATCTCAGGGTCCTGGGATCGAGCCCCACATCGGGCTCTCTGCTCAGCGGGGAGCCTGCTGCCTCCTCTCTCTCTGCCTGCCTCTCTGCCTACCTGTGATCTCTCTCTCTCTCTCTGTCAAATAAATAAAATCATAAAACAAAGAAAATAAAACAATACAAAACTAAAGTAGGTGAAAAGCCAGGGAATTACAAACGCAAACTTCAGGGACAGCTGATGGGGGTGAGAGCGGGGGGCCGAGCGGGGGGCCGAGCTCCCGCGGATGCGCGCGGCTGATGTGGGGCATCCGGGTCCGAGGTGCTGGACCAAGCTCATCACGTCACACCCTGCACGGTCGCCCTGCAACGCGTGCGATGTCGTGTGTCGAAATACTGAACAGAGACGGTGCCGACACTGACGGCTGCTGGGGCTTCACACGACCACGGTCCCACACACAACTGTGCCAGCAACCTTCCCGTCTGTGAGCGAGGCTCAGAACCCCCTGCTCCTCGATCCTAATGCACTGCATTCATGATTCTCGCTGCCGGTGCTGCCGACTGCAAGCCCCGCGTTAGGATCCTGACGCCCCAGCACGAGACTCCCCGACTCCCACGTTCTAAAGACCCCTCCCACCGAGGTCCCAGAAGGCGTGTCCACTTGCCGTGGCCACACGGGGTCCGCGCTCGCGGGCCGGGCCTCCAACCCCTCAGGGAAAGCCCCTGGGCCATGCTGAGGGTTGGCCCTGCCTTCACCCAGACTGGGCCATCCCCGGGCCCCGAGGATTCACTGGGAAGCGTTCGCACGAGGCAGAAGCTGGTTGATTGTGAATCCCTCCCCAGCTACACACTGCACAGCCCGGCTCTCTGCACACTGGGCGAGCCAGGAGGGCACAGGGGCTGCTGCCCAAGGTGGCCGCACTGCGCCCGCTTCCCTCCGCCCATCCAGCCTGCGTGAATTCCACAGGTGCCGCGAGCAGCTGCGGCCAGATGGCGCCTTGCACCTGGGGCTCTCCGCTCCTTGGCCAGCAGCACCCGTCCTGGCCCCGGTGCATCCACGGAGTCCCGAGCCTGGGCACCCAAGGGGCTGGAGGGAGGGGCGGGCAGGAGGTGGGGGCCCGTCTGGGGGCCTGAGGATGCGGGGATGGTGCTGACACCTTCCTGGGGGGTGGAGAACAGAGTACTAGGAAGGCTCAGGAGAAACCCTGAGAAAGAAAATCCTGGACGCCTAGGACTGGGGGCAGCGGCTGAGCCCCGTCGGGGCGGGACTGAGCCACTAGGGAGAGGCAGGACTGCAGGCCCTGCAGGGGTGTCCAAACCGGAGGGTCACTGAGGTCGGCTGGGGGACGGGGCAGGACTGTGGCCCCTCCCTGGCTCAGGAAGGGCCTGCTGCCCCCACAGAACCGAGTCTAGGGAACAGAGGTGTGGGCTGGCGATCTCCCAGACCCCCAAGGCAGGCAGGGCCTGGCAGAGGCCAGGAGACCAGGGACGATGAAAGCCGGGGTGGATGGAGGGTTGCAGTGGAGACAGGGGTGCAACCGTGGGGATGTGGATGTTGCGCACTGCTCAAGACACCCGCTGCCCTCGGGCTCCCTCTCCCTCCCCTGCAGCAGGACCGGGCTTCTGGATCGCCCTGTCCGTCAGGAGAGCGGGAGTGTCATCACTGCGTCCACACAGACCCGGGCGAAGCTCGCATGAGTGTCGTCTGCCGCCCCGCTCCCTGTGCCCGGAGCCCGGCGGCGTCTGAGGGGAGGAGGGACGGCCAGGC
>CM053607.1:0-31767 GCA_028646535.1 Procyon lotor
TGTGTCCACACCCTCCATGCTCCCCCCTCCCCAGATAAGCCCCCACCCTGGTAATCCCATGCTGTCCCTGACAGACATGTCCCATGCCTTTCTCCCCACAACCAAGTGGGGTTGCCTAAGGCATAGGCCCCCAGAGTGACAGCTGTCTCAGCGGTCTGCTCACCTTACTGAAGGCAATAATGTTCCTCCCGCATCTTTCAGGAAAGGAAGACACCCAAACAGTGGACAGGAGGGAAGAGGTGAAGTCTGCCTCTCCGTGCCCCTCAGATCTGCATTCTGGCCACCCCTTGGACTGCTCTGCTGGCCCTCGGCTGTCCTGCTGACAGTCTCTGAACCCTATTTCAAGCACATGGAGTTTGCTACTGCAAGAAGCTCTGAAAAAAGAGTACAGCGGGCACAGGGTGAAGTTTTGCGATTATTTGGATCTAACCCTAAAGAGTGGAGCCATTTCAACTGTTTCTGTCTGTGGCCAGCCGGTTAGGCCCCCAGCATGTGCGTGGCCGGCAGGTTAGGCCCTCAGCATGTGCGTGGCCCAGCCGGGCAGCTGTGGAGAAGGGCCCAGGGATTCTGCAGGGACTGGGCCGGGAGGTGGGCACGCAGGCGTCCGCTGCTGGTGAATGTTCCCGACGCCCCCGCCCGGGGCGCCTGAGGAGCCCATGAAAGCCAAGGAGGTTAGGGGGCACGTGTGGGGCAGTTCTGTGCCTGTGGAGCAGCCCCAGCAGAACCGTCCTCTCCTGCCACCCTGGTGCCTGTCACTTACTTGTTCCCGTGCACCTGCTGGGCCCGACCTGGCAGTACCATCTCCGGCCACGATGGGTTTTTGCTGGCCCTGTGCGGCCTGCGGTTCCAAGGCTCTGGCCATGCCCACGTGGTGTCCATCCCAGGCATCCGCCAGGACCCAGGCGCGTCCCTGTGCTTTCCATGCTCCGAAGGCATGGATCCAACCCAAAGGCAAACTGAAGGGAGAGAAAAACCCACCACCTAGGCGGAGAGACAGGCAGAGGGCCAAGTGTTGAGAGGGTGGGAGGGTAGAGAGTGCAGCTGGGCCGCGGCTCCTCCTGCAAAGCTTAAGGGCCTAGCCCTGCCCAAATGCACCTGGTCTCCCCTGGGGCCAGACAGCTGAATTGAATGGGGACGGGTGAGGACCATGATGGACACCGGGAAACCACCTTCCGGGACCTCAAGAACACGGTCTTTGCCTCCCCCACGTCCTCCGTGGTAGATTCATCATGGCACTTCCTCCAGGAAGTCCGCCCTGCTTCCTGTTGCCCACCTTGGCAAAGACAGAGTACAGATTCAGGGGCCTCCCACTCTGCTTTTGTTCCAGATGGTTCTTTCCAGCTCTACGCCCCAGCCTAGGAGAGATCCACAGACTCAGGGACCCTCTGTGTGGGGACGTGTGTCTGTGGCTCTTGCCATCATGGGTGCTCTCCTTTTCCTTCTCACTACGTGGCTTGAGCTACCCCCGATGAGCTGTCACCCGCTAGCCCGCAGGATCCCACTCTCCATCCCTGGCCACTGCGGCAGCTTCTTCTGGGTGGAGGAGCAGAGCTTTCTCCTGGGTCTTGATGCCCATCGTGTGACTCTACCCACTGGCAGGCCTGAATCCCATCCGCCTGGGGCCCAGGACCACAGCGTCCCCTACGAGAGCCAACCCCGGGCTGTGCCCCTTCTAGGCAGGGCACTGCTCAGCACCTCGGCAGGGGCCGCAGCCTCTACCCCCCATGACAAACCCTTTGGACACCCCCGTGTCCCACTCTGTGAGCTTCAGGGCCCCTGGCCCTGGGCAGCCTGGCACTCACCCCCGCCCAGCGCAGGCCCCCCGCGAGGAGCCAGTGTCCATGCCGGGCACCATACACGGATGACACGGATGCGGTCAGCGTGCACAGCGGGGCCTCCGCCTCACCCTTAGGTCCACCCAGCACCGCGAGCCGCCCAGCACCGGGTGCCAGGAGCAGCGGGAGGCCGGGGGGCTGCCGTGCGACGGGGGAGGGCCGAGGGCCGTCTGCCCCTGAGGAGACCCTGACTTGTCCGGGCTGCAGGAGTCGGATTTCCTCCCGAGCTGCCACAGAGGCCCCCAGTAAGCCTCATTGTCCTGTTTCAAGATTTCCTGCGAGGTTAACAAGAGCCACACACCTGATGTGCCTGCACCCTCTCCATTCAAGTGCGGCAGCGGCGCATAAGCCAGTAGCTCCCCAACTGCTGCGCGTGGAATCGAGCTGGTAAGACGCAAACTCAGGAGACCCGGGAGGAGAAAGATTAGAGCAGATACGAGGCCGAGACCACAGCTCCGAGGCTCCTGACCGTTGTTAGCCATTTCTGGTTCCTCTCTGAGCACCCGGCCTGCAGTCTCCACATCTGCCCTGAGGTTCTACGACGTGTCCTTGAATGAGGCCCGCTCAGAGCCCTCTCAGGTGGCTCGAATTGCTGTCACTCGCACCCGCGTCCTGCTGTACAGAGACGAGCAGCTGTTTCGGTCGCTGCCGAAAGACAGGAGCGTCGTGCTCGTGCAGGGCCGGCAGGTCCAACCACAGGGCTCGGGCTGCCGCCGGGAGGCCCAGGGGCGTCTCTCTGGCCTCCGCCATCCTGCACTCTCCCTGCAAGGCTCAGGAGGCCCTCTGTGCTGGGTGCGGTCCCCTGCAGTCCCCTGCGCTCTGTCACAGGGCACTAAGTGCACCCACGAGCCGTTGCCCCTTCCCCTGTATTTACTGCAGATTGCCTTTCACAAAGCGAGACCGAGACCTCGGAAGGAATGACAGACTCCTCCCCCCTCTCCTTAGAGCGGTGGTCTTGGTAAACGGCCCCACAATCAGACTTTTGAACAATCACACACAGAAATACTCTGTTACATAGTTTAATTAGACATAACTTTCCTTTTCGATTTATTTATTTTTAAGATTTTATTTATTTGTCAGAGGGAGAGAGAGCACAAGCATGGGGAGGGGCAGAGCGAGAAGCAGGCTCTTGGCTGAGCAGGGAGCCCAATGCGGGACTCGGTCCCAGGACCCTGGGACCATAATCTGAGCTGAAGGCAGACGCTTCACCGACAGAGCCCCCCAGGCACCCCCACCTGCCCTTTTCAGAAACATGCAGGTTCTCTGATGAAGTCCCTTCCCTATCATAACATCGCATCACTGGTGTGATGTTACTTTGTCACCGTGATCTCCAACGCTTCATCTGTCAGCCCGTGTGTGCATTATAGACACACACATACACACACACGAGAAATACATATGAGAACTCTCTGTCTCTATGAACTTTTACAAGGGGGAAAAGCATGTTAACAAATAAATTGAGTGGGATTAATTTACAGAATTACCGCTGGCTTGTTTTATTTTTGGAACATCCAGGTCAATCTCTGTGCCTTCCAACTTTATTCAAAAGTAAAACACCCTGAAATAGGTACTTTCACAGTAAGCACGAATAGAAAGCAGAGGTTGAATCCCCCCCAAAGCCCCTCCTGCATGTCACTGTGACCCCACCCACAGGGTCCCCAGATCAATTAAAATCACAGGCCATGAAATGCCCCCTCCTCTTGACTACGGCGCAGACAGTCTCCAGCCAGAGATAGGCCTCACCTCAGCCCTGGCCCCTTTTATCCCTGAGCGTCCTCCTTGCCTTGTGGGCTCAAGGAAAGCTGCCTGGACAAGTGATGTGTGACCCCCAGGCCCCCACAAATCCTGCGTATCTAACAGTTCCTGCTCCTGTTCTTCTCAACGTTAGACCCTTTCAGTTCAATAATGTTCCACCGTAGGGTCACTTAGTCCAGACCTCCTTGGATACATCTGTGAAGCCACCACATTTCCAACCTAACAAAATCAATGCTAAAAAGATGGATGGCATCGAATTAACCCTCAATTAAATTTGCTCGTAGAAGGCAAAGGTGCCACGTAAATGCAAACATAAGGCACCATAACTTCTGTAGCAAGTTTCCGATTCTGCAGTTATCGAACCACCGTCTAAACGGACCTGAATGATCGGAACATAGTTACCAAGCTATTGAAGGCTAGGCTCACACCATGCTGGACCTTAGAAACTAGGATGAGGAATAATAATTCACCTTGAAATTAACCTACTAAATGGCTGGCTGAATTTTCCTCATTTTTTGAAACGATTTTATTTATTTGACACAAAGAGACAGCCAGAGAGGGAACACAAGCAGGGGGAGTGGGAGAGGGAGAAGCAGGCTTCCCGCCGAGCAGGGAGCCCGATGCGGGGCTCGATCCTAGGACCCCGGGATCGTGACCTGAGCCGAAGGCAGACACCTAACAACTGAGCCACCCAGGTGCTCCTTTTCTCACCTTTTTATTAAGATTTACTTATTTATTTTTGAAAGATCGATTGAGAGTGGGGGTGGGGACAGAGGGGAGGGAGAGAGAATCCCTGATGCAGGGCTCGATCCCAGGACCTGGCTCCTGACCAGAGCCGAAGCGCGAGTTGGCCGCTTAACCCTCTGTGCCCCCCAGGTGCCCCCCGAATGCCCCAGGAGCAATGTCCTCCTCTCCCAGACAAAACCGAGGGGAAAGCATCAGGTGCTTTATCCAAGGGAACCTGGAGAGTCCGTGGAGTTCCAGAGACTGAATGGACGCCGCTCCACGTGATACAAAGAACCAGAAACTTCTCAGTTCAGATCGACCTAAGTTATTTCTGTTTGGTTTAAGTGGTGACGGTGGAGCGGAAGGGTGACCTGAGGAGCCGCTGGGGGAGAAAAGCGTGACCCTGTCCCGTGCAGAGCACAGCAGCCGAGAGCAGATTCTGGGGCGCAGACCCCAGCCCCCCGAGGGACCTCACGGTCGCCGAGCCGCTTCCTCAGCTCTGAAATCGCTCCGAAGGTGAAAAACCGTGTGGGGGCCCGAGCCACGCGGACGCACTGGCCGTCAGTCCTTAGCACGTGGGCCCAGACCCGACCCAGCTCGAACGACACTCCCCTACAATTAGACGTGCAGCTTTCTGTCAGCTCCGTGTCCCCACGTTTGTCTCCCTGCCACAGACAGGCAGGCGGCCCGGGTGGGAACAGCGTTCCGGGGCAGGCGGGCCTCCACGCAGCTGCTGCTGGGCCCCGGCTCCCGAGCCGCACCGCGCAGCCGCCTCACCCGCACGCCGAGGCCGCGGGCCTTCCACAAGCCTGCAGCAAGGCCGGTCCCTGGATGCCGCGGGGAACCTGGATTCGGGAGGGCCGCCGGCCACGGACCAGCCGGGGTGCCCACCGCGTAAACGTCGTGCAGCCCGAGGGCACACCCGCTTTCCTTGTGGGGGTCTGCGATCGGGGTGCGCGCCACGCCGGGGTAGCCACGCGACCAGCCATCGGCCTCAAGCCCGGGCCGTCCCTGGGGGTCCTGGGTTGGGGACAGTTCCCACTCCTTGCTGGGGAGGGGGCGCCCCCGCGACCCCCTGGGACAGGACTCTGGAAGCCGCACGGGCGCCTCACTTGGCCGGACGTGCTTTCCCTCCGCCGATTTCTGTGTGTGAAGATTTTGCTGATTTATTCGAGAAAGCGAGCGGGCCGGTAGGCAGGAGCAGGAGCAGAGGAACAAGGGGACTCTGCTGAGACTGGAGCTCCCCACGGGGCTCGACCCCAGGACGCTGAGGTCAGGACCCGAACCAAGGTCAGCCACCCGGGCGTCACTGAGTGCTGACATTCCTCCCCTGCTGGGACTGCGGGGTGACCTGACCTGTGAGAGGCTGATTCACCTCAGCTTTGTGAAAAACAGGCAAGTGCCTACCTTTGATCAGTTTGGGCTAAAATGGAGATAATCTACGTAAAAACATGTTATAAAGAGTAAAGTAAGTAAAGTACACACAGAGGTGGCACTGTTGCTTTTAAATTCAAGTATTTTTTATCATGTGTCATTGCTGACTAGATAGAGCCCCGAGCTGAAGCCCACACTCGTGCCGGGTGCCGGCCCGTCTCTCTCGCCCTCTGGTGGGAGAGACGCTCACACCAGCAGGAAACCCCGATGACGGTACGATTTCTGTCCTCGATAGGCAGTTCTAGCCATTACCTGACAACTTCTATTTATAATTCTACAAGAGAGAAGCAATTTGAGGAGAACGCGGACTTTATTTAGGGAGTGATAAAAACAGAAAACTACTTACGGTGAGGATCGATACTGTGACCTTCTCACAAACAGACTTGCCCCACAGCAAAGATAGGAGGTTACATCATACCGTCCCACCTCAGGAAGTACCACAGCTCAGAAAACGGTCCTCCCGAGAAAGTGCATCCTTACTGGCCGACGAGGGCCAAGAAGGGACGCTGCGCCCCGCTCGGACGGGGTGGGAGAGCCCGAGGCCCGGCGGGAAGGCAGCTGCGGGCGCGCGAGGCGGCCCCCGCGGTCCCCGGGGTGTCGCCGTGTCGCCGGAGAAGCGCCGGGCTCCGCCTAGTTCTCCAGGATGGCCGTCTCCACCCGCTCCCGCTTCTTCAGCTCCAGGGTCAGCTCCCAGTACCTGAGGTAGAGCCACATGAGCCTCCCGTTCTGGCGTCGGTTGGTGTTCCAGACGCCGCCGCAGTAGGTGTCGTGCTGAAATATGTCGGTCAGGCCGGCCGCCATCTGCAGCTCGGCGGCGACCGGGTCTGTGGCCGCGCGCACCAGCAAGTTCTTCTCGATTTCCAGCCGCCGGCCGCGGGGGAGCAGCAGGCTGCAGTAGATGCTCTGTCTTTCCGCAAGAGCGTCCTCGAACTCTTGCAGCACGAGCCTGGCCCTCCTCTGCCAGTCGCCCTCCTTCTCCAGGAAGCTCAGATACGCACTCCTCAAGGGCTGCAGCTGTCTCTTTTCTTGCAAGACCTGAGCCCGCTCCTGTTCCAGAAGCTTCCTTTCTTCTACCAACTTGCGCCCCTGAGAGATGAGGGCTTCTCGGTAACTAGTCGTTCTGTTTTGTTCCTTCTCGAGTTCCAGAGACAAGTGAGCCACCGCACGCCGGTTTTCTGAGATGACCGCGTGGTACTTGGCTTCGAGATCCCGCTGGAACGCGGCTGTTCTCTGACGGTATGCTTCTCTCTCTTTTTCTATTTCTTTCTGGGACTCCCTGGACCAAATCCAACCTGACACAAATAAATTGGGGAAGAAACCCACACTTAATGAGAAGTCAGAGGCGGAGTTTTATAATCTTGACTTTGAAACAATACAAAGCAGCTAAGGACAGCATTTCAAGAAAATCTTAAGCCCTGAAAGGTACGGATAGCATTTTGTATGAAACCATACATTAATCAAAATTCCTAGGCTCACGTCAGATTAGGGCTCCCAAGGGACAAGTGTGACGCGGTGGCTGACAGTTTCCCTTCCAGCCTCATCTTCTGGGGCTGAAAAACTCTACCACGGCTTCCTTTGCCCTCAAACTCACCGCCACGCCTGCTCTGACCACGGTGCCCCATGTGCCTGTGCCAGGGTCAGTGGGCCACCCTACGGGCCACCTTTCCCGGTGGCTACAGAACTGAGTGACGGCAAGTGCATTCAGATATGCCTGCTCGTCTTGCTTCCAGTCTGACAGGAGACATAAAAATAAGGTGCAGTAAGATATTCAAGCTCAAGACATGGCCGGGCTGGGCTCCCTTTCCCCAAACCAGGGACACTCGACTGTCACAAACGGGACAGACTGAGGCGCAGCTGGGCCTCTGTCCTCTGCTACATGGAGAAACCCAGTGCCGGGGAGACTCCTTTTCCCTCCCCAACACCCAAGGTGGTGTCCTGGCCATTCGGGCCTCCCCACCACGTCCCGTGGGAGCATCCTCCGAGGCAGGATCTGCGTGCACCTGGAAGTCATTTCCACTTGAAGTGCTGCTACCGCCCAACTCTGTAAGCATAAGACCAAACGCATTCCTTCCTCAACTAAAAACAGCGTCTAGTCCTACAGGTAATAGAAACTTGAAAACACATCTTTGTCTCTGCTCACAGGCAGGGGAGCTGAGCACTAGGGCAGCAGTGACAATGTCACTTGCTAGGCACTGAGAGGCCCGTGAGAAAGGGGGAAAGAAGGATGGATTCAGTCTGGGGTGCAGTCGGGGCGGGGTTCACAAAGGAGGTGAAGGGGAACCAGTCTGGAAATCGTGCAGCAGCTGGTAGGAAAGGCCCGCCCAGGCAGAGGGAACAGGGACAAGCCTGGGCATGGCGTGTCCTGAGCAGACTGCCTCCCGGACTCAGTGCAGGGCTGCCAGCGAGGCGGGGCGCGAGCATGCTCTGGAAGTCAGCAGGAGCCGAGCGACAGAAGTCCTCTTCGGCTCCAGGAAGAATCAGAGGTGGGGGGCAGGGGCAGCAGGGGCAGAAGAGGCCGCTCCTGCCGTAACCCAGAGATATCTAACGGAAGTGCCACAACCCACACGCAGAACGAGTGGCGACCGGTACAGGACACACAGGACTGCCCATCAGCCCACGGCACAGGCTGTGATTACGGGAAGTCCGCTGAATCAAGAAGGCCTTCAGGAAGAGGTGCAACAGAGACACAACATGGGAGAGGGGGGGGAGATTACCTCGGAGGTGTGCACAGGAAAGTGTGGAGGCAGACGGGGAAACCCCGAAGTCTGGGTCTGACCTGGAGAACCCTGCCTTATGACTCTGGGCAGACACAACTGGGCACAGCCCCAGTTTCCAAAGGCAGAGAACAGAGTGAGGGCTCCTGCTTTTGGGGGGAATGGACCAGAAGTACTCTTTCCTATTCTTCCCGCTCAGCACACTCAGAAACCCTGCATCGTAAGTACGACAAACACAAGGAGGCTCTAAAGGCGGAGAACCACAGGCAGACTGGCAAGGGACCTTGGGACTCAAGGAATGCTAGGCGGTGAGTCCCCTGGGGTTTCACTTTGCCTCATACTTCCCCAACTTGGAGCTGAAATGCCAATGGTGAAGACTTTCTTTCAAAAAGCCCCAGCACAGGTCTGCTCCCTGGCCAAGGGGCTAGGAAGGTGGCCTCTCAAGACAGGGAAGTTCTACCGTAACTACTCCACCCCGGCCGGAGAGCAAGTCACTGTGGCCCCATCCCCAGCCAGCGGGCAAAAGCCGACGGGAGCCCTTCCTGCTCCCCTGGGGGTGGCATCAGGGGTGGCCAAGCGGGGAGCAGTAACAGGACCCCCCTCCCTCTCCCAGCCAGGGAGCATCGGAGGAAACCGGGAGAGCTGCACCTCCACTCCCGCCCAGTAGTGGTGAGGGGACCCTTCCTCTCGGTGTCTGGGATCCAGAGGCCGAGTGAGGAGCCTGGGCTTCCATCCCCACCTGGGAGTGAGGCAGCAGCACCACCTTCCCCTGCTGGAGCCTGGGCCAAGAAGCTAGCTGCAGAATGTCCCAATAAAAGGTCAGCCTCATAACATAATGCCCAAAATACACAGGTTTCAATCGAAAATCACTCTTCACACCATGAATCAGAAAGATCTCAAACTGAATTTAAAAAGATAATCAGTAGATGCCAATACTGAGAGAACAGAGATGTTAGGGTTACCTGACGAAGAGTTTATTTATTCTTTTTAAAGATTTTATTTATTTATTTGACAGAGAGAATGAGAGAGAGAGAGTGGGGGGGGGGGTCAGAGGGAGAAGCAGACTCGCGGCTGAGCAGGGAGCCCGACCCAGGACTCGATCCCAGGACTCCAGGATCATGACCTGAGCCGAAGGCAGTGGCCCAACCAACTGAGCCCCCCAGGCGCCTGACAAAGACTGAAAAGCAGGCATGATAATGCAAAGCCTAAGGACAGAAATAGGAGACATAAAAACAAGCAAATGCATACTTTGAACTGAAAAATACAGTAACTGACATAAAAAAAACGTGATGCCAAAGTAAGCGTGGAGAAGAGAGAACCTCGCCAAAGGGCTGGAGTAATAAACCCCATACGAACATAACAGACATAAAACCCTAATGTAATTCTACAATATGTAGAAAGGATTATATGGCATTACTAAGTGGAGATTTGTTTGTAAAGACTTATGTATTTGAGAGAGAGAGCGAGAGCAAGTGCATGCGAGCAGGGGACGGCAGAAGGACAGAATCTTCCAGCAGACACCCTGCTGAGCACAAAGCCGGAGCCTGACATGGGGCTGGACCCCACGACCCATGAGACCATGCATGACTTGAGTTGAAACCAAGAGTCGGACACTGAATTGACTGAGCCACCCAGGCACCCCCCCAAATGGAGATTATTCCAAAAATGTAAGACTGGTTCAATATTCAAAAATCAATCAACATATGTTAGTCTAAAGAAGAAAAATTACATGATGCCATCACCTGATACAGAAAAACATTTGACAAAATTCAACACCCACAGGGGAAAAAAACTCAAAAAAATAAATAAATAAAACCGAGGGGAGCTTCCTTGCCTTGATAAAGAACAGCTACGAAAACCACCCTTAATGGTGAAGACCGAACGCTCTCCCAGGGACCGCACACACTGCTGATGAGGTGCAAACTGGCCCCAGCACTCTGGCACTTCCTCAAAGAACCAAACATGGGCTCCCACGGAGGCTGAGAAGATCAGGTGCTCTCCATGATTCCGTCATCTGCACAGTGCCCGCTTCGAGGCCAGGGACCGGGCGGACCCAAACCCAGCCCTGAGGCCTTGTTGCCACTTGGAAGCTCACCAGCCTGCCACCTTGCAAAGCTCTCCTAACCCTCACTCCCTGTTGCCTATGGCTAGGGTGATGAACTTGGTGAGGGAATTGGAAGGCTTAACATTACACTGACTCATAACGATTAATTAGTTTTAAAGCTGGGACAGGCCCCGGGGCGACTCTCATGTTCCATTTCTTTTTCAGACTCTAGCTTTTATAGCCTTTCAGAACAACTTTTACTTTTGAGGTTCTTGCCTTCTTGGACTTCTGAAATGTTGCTTTCTGTCCCCGAGAAGAATCAATGAATATTTTGTAGTTTCTTCTTAGTTGTCTTGCTTAGCTAGCATGATCACAGGAAACTTTTACCTTTGCATTCTTATGAGGATTCTCCAAAATGTTTTACTACATAGTTTAGAAATTTTATTGCCAAGGGGCACCTGGCTGGCTCCTGGCTTTGGCTCAGGTCATGATCCCGGGGTTGTGAGATCGAGCCCCGCATCCAGCTCCGCACTTACCGGGGAGTTTGTTTGAGATTCTCTCCCTCTGCCCTTCTCCACATGCATCCCCGCTCCAATAAATAAATAAACAAATAGAAATTATATTGCCAAATATGGGTGTAAACTAACCTCCTGGCCCAGTCGACAGTAAAGGTAGATAAACGAACAGTTGATAAATGCTACTCTCAGCCTTCACTTCCTCTAAGGTAAGTCTGTTGACCTCAGAAATCCAAGCACATAAAAAAACTCCATAAAAAGTACCACTGCAAATAGAGGGCAGCTTGTGCTTTTCTTCCATTCAATTATTCAGTTTCTCATCTTCTTAGGTGCCAACCCTAAACTGTGGGATATGACAAAATATAGAACTAATTCCTGAACATCAGAAAACTATCACACAGTGGAAAATAAAAGCTAAGGGCTGGAATAATTATAGCCGACCGGTAAGTGGTGATTTCCCCAAAGTGGTATTCAAACTAGATCTCCCCAAAGTCAATTCAAAGTAGAGAGAAGATGGCCAGGCTGAGCAGAGGTTTTAACGGACTCCCTAAACATTAAACAGAGAACCAAACTGCTTTTCTTTTACACCTGTTTTATTCTTCCCCGTCAGTCCTGATGAGGGCGACTGAACCAAGAGAGCCCCACTCAGAGTAGGAAGTCTGGGGTGGAGCCGAGATGAGCTACGGAAACCCACTCGGCACTGAGTCTCTTCTTAGCCCTCTCAGTGCTTCACTGGATAGGGAAACTGAGGCTCAGGGGATTAAATAATTTGCTTTGGAATCACTGTATGAGATAACACTAGGATGTACACTTGCATCTGTCAGGGTCCAAAGCCCAAGGTCTTTGGGATCCACATTTCCAGCCCCATAAACGCAAATGTTAGGAAAACCGAGACTTACGAAAAGCAGCCAATCCCAGCATTGGAACCAACAGGGCATAATTCCATCTGCTTCCATCACCCCCATCAGCCCGGGAATTAGGCCGGATATTCCAATTTGGGGGGTCATTTAAGTTATTCATGGAGATGTACCTTGAAGGAAATAATAAAACCATTAACCATATAAAAGGAATAAAATACATCTGTCACAACTGTATCATGTACTTGGCTCAGCTCTACCCATGAGCTGCATCGTACTGAGCCTTGGAGGATTAAAAGAAGAAAACGAGGCTCACCCGATACTGCTCAGGATATAGTGGGGGAGGGAGAGGTCCCAAGTGAAATACAAGAACAGGGGGCAAGCCCTCCACCACAAAAGCTTCACAGCACACTCGCACACAACATATGGAATTAGGAAGGTGTGAAAGCAAACCTTGGCTGCTTCAGGAAATGGTGAGCAACAAGGCCACGGACAGGGACAGTGCTCGGAAGGCTCTCACGCCTCCTGACTTTGATGCCATGAACATAAGGGCAGATGTTAAAGCTCATGGGGTATCTCAGGAACGAGGCTGGGGTCTCATGTTAGCACAAATTGATGTACTAAGTACCTACACTAGGTTGGGCATTTTCACAAAGTAGAGCAATGAAATTTTCAGCTTATTTCTATGTGATGGCAACAACTAATACACACTGATTAGAAAAGAAGTGATCAGGGTGCCTGGGTGGCTCAGTGGTTAAGCGTCTGCCTTCGGCTCAGGTCATGATCCCAGGGGCCTGGGATCGAGCCCCACATCGGGCTCCCTGCTCTGCAGGAAGCCTGCTTCTCCCGCTACCATTCCCTCTACTTGTGTTCCCTCTCTCGCTGTGTTTCTCTCTGTCAAATAAATAAAATCTTAAAAAAAAAAAAAAAGTGATCAAGACTTACATCACAAAAAAGGAATCCAATTAAATTCTGAAAAATTTTAATAGGGTTTTTAATAATCACTTAATACCTAAGAATGTAAAATTCTAACTGGCAATAAAGAAACGCCAAAAACATTAGGTTAAGGAGTTTGTGGCAACTATACAAGAAAAAATTAGTTATCTGAAAGTATGAAACTGCAAAACCTTCAACATAGGTCTGTGAAGAATCGTTTTCATTTCCTCCAACCCAATAAAGCCCACTTATGGGGCACAGGGCCTGAGGAAACATACAATTCTAATATAAGCAACCTAACCCTAAATAAGACAAAGCATTATACACAATTATAATTTTTATCACCTTATTTAACACTAGCAAAGATTTGGAAACAACCTAAATGTGAATAAAATATGGGCGCCTGGGTGGCTGGGTGGGTTAAGCCTCTGCCTTCCGCACAGGTCAGGATCCTAGGGTCCTGGGAATGGGATCTTTATTCAGGGGGAGCCTGTTTCTCCCTCTCCCTCTCCTCTGCCTGCTGCTCCCCCTGCTTGTGCTCGGTCTCTCTGTCAAATAAATAAGTAACATCTTGAAAGAAAATAAATGTCAGTAAAATAGGAGTTAATGGATGCTTGTAAACTAAAATTCAAAATTATGTGACACACAGTTGTGCACGAGAAAGATCCTAATGCTAGAAAACGAAACCCAGGAAAGAGAACAGTTTACTTGCCATGCCACCTGGTCCCACAAAGACCTCAGTACCTTACATAACACACACGGGAAAGAAAAGCACTTCAGGGACCAGCGGCGAAATCCGCTGGTCCGTGAAGACACTTAAGCCTGGGCAGCTGGCAGACTCCGCCCTCTTCCACCGCTGGGGCTCCCAGGTCACCCCGGCCCCGCGCCCCCCGCCCACTCCTGACCTCTCCCAGACCCACCCCCAGCCCTCGCGACCCTAACCCCTGGAGCTCCCGAACACCACCTGGCGCCTTGACCTACTCCGACCCCCGACCGCCCCCGGAGCCCCCCCACACGGCCCGGCGCCCTGACCTCCGCCGACTCCCGACCCATCCCCGGCCCTCCCGACCCCGAGCCTACACCCATTCCGCCCGACTTCTCCCTAGGCCCCCGACCTACCCCGGGCCCCCAGACCTAACCCCCGCCCCTCTCGAACACGACCCTGGCCGAGCACCAAACACGGCCCAGCCCCAACCTACCCCCGGGGGGGAACGCAGGGCCCGGATCACTTCAGCGGCACTGTCCGCGGGTCCAGTGCGCAGGCGCAATGCCCGGCCCCCGCCCGGGGTCGTGGCGTGGTGCGCAGGCGCGGTCCCCTCTTCCCGGCCCGCGCGGCTAGATGCGCAGGCGCAGTCTGGCGCGGGCGCTAGTGGGACAGCGCTCTGGAGGACGGACATGTCGGGGGTCCGGGCGGTGTCTCGGCTCTTGGGCGCCCGGCGCCTGGCACTCACCAGGGCGGTGAGTTGGCGCCGCGGGGCGGGCAGCCCGCTGGGGCCGAGGTCCCCGGGGCAGGACGGTCTCCGCGGGGCGCGGCGGACGCCGAGTTCCCCCCGACGCCGGCCGGGGACGGGCTGGGGAGGGTCTGCGGGCGGGTGCGGGGAGGAGGTCGCCGGAGCGGTGGCGCCGACCCAGAGGACCGCCGGACGTTTTCGGAAGCCCGCGGGGCTGCGTCCTGGTGAAGGTCATGACCCCGCGTGCCGCCCCGAGGCCGCTTCCCCCGCCTGGGGTCCGGGGGCCTCAAGGGTTAGCGTCGCCCCCGCCGAGCCTTCAGCGCGCGGGGAGGCGTGTTCGGCCAAGGGCGCTCGGACAGGTAGCGGCCCGGGGGTGCCCCGGGCCTCGGAATCCAAAGGCGCCCTCAGACCTCGGGCGCAGGCGGGCGCACGGCCGCGGGCGCTGCTGGCCGGTCGTTCCGGTGCCCGCGGCCCCGAGGGGTCCGGGGAGGCACGTCTGACACCTGCAGCTCTTGGCAGAAGCGAGCCCCCGGGGAGAGCGGAAACCTGGCAGTGAGCTTTGGGGGTGTGGGTTTGGTGTGGCGGCGCATTGCGCGCTTTCAGAAAACCAGACGGAGAGAGCCGGCGCTGCGACTGCAGAACCGAGTTAGGGCGAGGACGCCGGGGACCTGGAGGCGGGGCGGGGGGCCTCGCGCGCTCGGACTCCGGGCAGCGGTGCGGACCGTCGGGGGTGCCCTCGGGAGCCCGGCTTCTGGACTGTCTCATACAGTCTTTCCAGTGACGCCTTCAGAGTCCCTCTTTTCGGGTTTAACGAAGTGAACTTAGAGGGTTTAGTCGTTGGGGTTCTTTCTAAATGATCGCCCGCCTGCCTGCTCGGAGTGGAGACCCCGTGGGAACCGAGGCGTTCAACAGTACTGACTTGGCTCGTTGTCTCCTCCTTGAAATGCAGGTAGAAAGGGTAAACGTGAGAAGGTCTAGTCGGCCGTCCCTTCTCCGGCTGTGCGGTTGGTGCTTGCGAGCAGAGGCCGGGTCTCCGGCCGCCGTGGCCTCCAGGACAGAACGGTTGGAGGCGCCCACGAGCACGAGGTGGCGTCCTTGGTCGGTGGGGTATTTTTAGTCGGGCGTCCCGGAGCGGACTTCCCTTACGAGTGCTTCCTGCTGGTTAGGTGAGGTGACTGCCCGGCGGGCGACTGGTGTCTATCTGCAGTCACCCCAGACTGGTGCCCTGGGTCCCTGGGCCGGTCCCCGGGCCGGTCCCCGTGCCTGTCCCCCCCCTCCAGCCTCAGAATCGCTCCACCCACCGCCGGCCCTTTGTCACTTTATGGAAACATTGTTGCCCTTTAAGCTGGACTAGAATTCCAGCGCCCAGCAGCGCTAGGGGTTGGGGTGCCTTGGCTCCGTTTCCAAGTGCTCTTGGTTGAATTGCTGTTAGCTGCTGGCGCTTTCCCTTCATTATCTCCGTGAATCTTCACCACAGTCCTGTGTTTGGGGCAAGATAGACGGCCAGACCTGACCACCACTTCGGGTTACTAGAGGGTGCCTTGGGATGTTAAAGTCTTTTAATCTTGATGAAGATAGCTTTTCCCGTCCCAGGCATTTAGGATTGGCAAAAACAGAAGCATCCAATTAGCAGAACAAAAAAAGAAATGTATGATCACCCACTGAGAAATGTGCATGGAGAGTACATGATGAGGATAATTTGAAAAATCCACAGAGAATTTTTCTTTTTCTCATTTTGTTCAATTCTGTGGCGCTTCCAAGTAGTTTTATACTTACAGCTGCTTTCAAGTTGCAAAATTATCAAACCTATTTTGCCTTTGTTTCATTTTTAGTTACCCTAATGCACTGACACTATTTGCAGACTGTTTAGTTTACTGAAAGGAAAAGTAAAACCAAGGGTCTGAGATAGTTGCTGATTAACTGCTTCAGATGAGATTTCTCAATTAACATGAAAATTAACATTCTCAATTGATATGAAATGCACAGTACCATTCTAGAGTAAGTCCGCTTCTTTTCTTTGGATGTATTGTTCTGAATATATTTTAATGGTGTATCTAGAATTACATTATTTAGGCCATGGTAGTAACCTTTCATTTTGCTTCTTGGGGTAATTGTACTGCAGTGTAATTACTGCAGGCTAATTGTACTACATTCAGTTCTGCATTCTGTGTGATCTTTTTCCTGGTTCGCTTGAAATATTGTGGCTTGGGTTTTTTTTTTGTTTTTTTTTTTTTAAGATTTTATTTATTTGACAGAGAGAAACACAGCGAGAGAGGGAACACAGGCAGAGGGAATGGTAGCGGGAGAAGCAGGCTTCCTGCTGAGCTCGGTCTTAGGACCTGGGATCGTCGTGACCCGAGCCGAAGGCAGATGCTTAACAACTGAGCCACCCAGGCGCCACGTGGCTTGGTTTTGATATGTGATCTGGTTATGCATCTTATTTTGGAGTTGCAGAGATTTTTCGAAAGGCTCCTTACGTGGGGGAATGTACAAAATCTAGTGCCAGTCAGGGAGACGTGAGTCCAGACCCTGGGTAGACTCCCTTTCTCTGTGGGCTTAATGAGGATTCTGTGAGATAACCCATGAAACTCTTGTGTGATGCTCATCCGAGCCACAGCCTACAGCTGACAGCCTGTGCATGGTAATCTTGGGAACTGTGTTTTAAGCATCCCTGTTTTAAAAACCTTTACTTTTTTGATGAAAATAATTACACTTAGTTGTGGGGGAGAGGGGAAGTCAAGGAGTAGAGAAGGCTAAAGGAGTAAGACTGTCTCCTTCCCCAGACCTGTTCCCCAGTGGAATCAGTTCTGAATTGTTTCTGTTATTGGCCCTTGGTGTTTACCTTCATTTTTCTAGCTAATATGCAGGTGTATTTTTATCCATTTTGGACATAGACTATGTCCTAGACATAAGACACACTAGACCTAAAATGAGGATTTAATTCACGCAAACCATCTTACTTCCCACATCCTCTGTCCTTCCAATGTAGTTACTCAACCACTTTCAGATCCTTTATTGGCTGCTTTTTTTTTCTTTCTTTCTTTTTTTTTTTTTAAATATTTTATTTATTTATTTGACAGAGAGAGATCACAAGTAGGCAGAGAGGCAGCCAGAGAGAGAGGGGGAAGCAGGCTCCCCGCTGAGCAGAGAGCCTGATGTGGGTCTTGATCCCAGGACCCTGAGATCATGACCTGAGCCGAAGGCAGAGGCTTTAACCCACTGAGCCACTCAGGCATTCCTGTTGGCTGCTTTTCTGACTGTATAGATGAATTTTTGTTCATGATTTGTAGGTGTATGTTATTAGATGAGGACTCCCCACTTTGCTAGACTCCACACTTCTTTTCACTTTTTTCTTCCTTTTACTGTCTGATTCATTCACCTGTGCTTTCCTGCCATTGAAAGGTCTAAGTGTTCCTTTTAATTCTACCTCCAAGGTAGATTTCCTTTTTCTTCTCTATGTTGTCCTGTTTGATAGTTTTACTTCAAAAAATGTTAATAAGTGGCACAAAAAGAGTTTTATCTAAAGACAAATTGGGGGATGCCTGGGTGGCTCAGTTGGCTAAGCAGCTGCCTTCGGCTCAGGTCATGATCTGGGGGTCCTGGGATCGAGTCCCACATCGGGCTCCTTGCTCAGCAGGGAGCCTGCTTCTCCCTCTACCTCTGCCTCTGCCTCTGCCTCTGCCTGCTTATGCGCTCGCTCGCTCTCTCTGACAAATAAATAAATAAAATATTTAAAAAAAAATAAAGTAAAGACAAATTGGGTTAATATTGGACTCTCCAAATCTAAAATTGCTCCTCAAATCTGATTTAGATGAAAAGCTAGTACTCTATTTTTCACAGAGAGATGGTGTGATAATTTGTTAAAGATTTCATTATAATAGCTGCCAATGTTTAAGCTAGCCATGTGTGTCTGTATGTCTGTCCTTATTCAACATGAATATTGTAGAAAGAAGAAATACTTATGGAATCTCACTGTTTCTATTTTTTTTTTTAATATTTTATTTATTTATTTGACAGAGAGATCACAAGTAGGCAGAGAGGCAGGCAGAGAGAGAGGGGGAGGCAGGCTCCCCTGAGCAGAGAGCCCAGTGTGGGGCTCGATCCCAGGACCCTGAGATCATGACTTGAGCCGAAGGCAGAGGCCTTAACCCACTGAGCCACCCAGGCACCCCTCTATTTTTGTTTTTTTATAGTTCAACAGAAGCATGTAAGTTTAATGATCAGAACAAAATGGGATCCATTAGGAAAACCTGTATGTAAGAGATACAGTATAATACATCTTTTCATGTTGAATTATCATCATGGGATTTGATATACACGAGTATTCTTCAGTTTCTGAATTAAGATTGTACAGGTAGCCATAAAGTTCTGGAAACAGACAAATGTAATAGTTTACTAATATTCCAACAAATGCTCAATGATTATGCTGTTTCCCACTAGCAAGTCATGGTTCGACAATCTGTGCAAAAGTGCACTGAGCAATGTGCACGGAAGTGGTAGGTCCCTCAATCCTTGTACATCTGCCTCCAGGGCATTGCCTGGGCGATTCGTGTGTCTCATGTTTCACTGAATGAATACTTAAGATGTAATCAAGGAAGAAGGGTGTGTTGTCTGTGTCTCCAGCCTGTGGGATCGTGTGTGTGTGTGTGTGTGCGTAGTTTCACCTACTAAAGTCTTATAAACATCTTTGTTTTTCATATTATACCAAGAAAAACGTAATACTACAAACAAGAGAATGGAAAGACAAAGATTGATTTATTTTGCTTTTAAATTCTGCACCACATCTTGCTGAAAATGAAGCGATCTGTAATCTGTCAATAAAAGACTCTCTAAATGATACTTGGGATGTTTTACAAGTTTGGTGTTAAAATCGATCTGAATTCACAACGTGTCTTACATACAATGACTTCAGTCCATTGGGCACCTCAGAATACAATGTGGAGGTATCTAAGTTACAGTGAGACTTCCTGGCAGTCCCAGGGAATAAAGACCTTTTTCAAGGGGCGCCTGGGTGGCTCAGTCAGTTAAGCATCTGACTCTTGGTTTCAGCTCAGGTCATGATCTCAGGGTCCTGAGATTGATCCCCACGTGAGGCTCCCCGATCATGCACATGCTCTTTCTCTCTAAAATAAATAAGTAAAAAAAACCAAACCAACCCACCCCCCAATCTTTTTCAAATATGGAAAGAAATTACTCTTTCTACAGTATTAACCCCTAAAAGCTATTCTCCTTTATAGACAGTATGATTGTCAGTCTCGTATAATTTTACTTTATAAAGAATGCCCAGAGGAAGAAATTTCTGGTGGTTTTCCCAGGTACATATGACTACATTTTCTGCTGTGCTTACAACAACTCCAAAGCATGGCCCGTCCAGATCCAGATTCTTATGATCATAGGCCTTCATAATTGCCTCCTCCATATACTCTTTGAGGTTGGTCGGATTCATGACCATTCCTGCACCAGGATCAGTCTCTCCATGTCCTCTCACCACAACTTTATAATCGTGCCCTTGGCTATCTGGATCGCTGCAGTACCCAGACGGTTTCAATGTCTTCATTACCTGGGGAGCCGGTGGGTCTCCTGGAGGAGATGGGGCAGGACCGGTGTGCTGTGTTCATGGCCTCACCTCCCCACTCGGCCGGTGGGGGTGCTCACTGTTTCCATTCTAATTTCAGTTTGGTTTTGCAAACCATACTGTTCTTTCTGGAACTGTTACCTTTATATTGTACTTTCTAAAATTTTCAAGAATATTTGTATTAAAATTCTTTGACTTCTTTAAGATGTGATTTTAACAATTTTAAAATTATACTAAAGCAAGAATATTCTTTTTAGTTTTAAAATTTTCTGAAAGAAAAAAATGGGCATATGTCAATAAAAACAAATGTATTTAAAGTTGAAATTGGAGAATTCAAGGATATTGCTTTTTATCATTTCAGATCTACTTAAAAATCCAACAGACTTCTTTGTAATTGGAGTATTTAGGATAAAGGCAACTATTGGTGGCAGCCGTCATTTCGTCTTAGAGCTAGAGGAAGCCTAGCGGTTGGGGCCACCTGTAGTTTGCAAGTGACTGAGCCCTTCAGCCTTGGCCCGAGTCCCTTAATCTCAGAAGGAAGTCTTGCAGTTCAAACTGTATTTTGCCACATTCTCCTTCTTGTACTCCCCACTTGTTTGTCCTATGGAATAATTTTTTTTTTTTTTTTTACCCCAGAGAATAAAGATCATCTCTTCCAAATTGCGGAATACTTGAAGACATTTTTCATATCCCTTTTGTCACTGTTAAATGTACTAAATTCCTAAATCTGGTCTTTATGAGATTGCTACAAATTCCTTTTATCAGTCGTTTTCTAAAATGCAGTCGGCAGAATGGAAAGACATGCCTCATAAATTGGTTCATGTATGTAGAATGTGGCCTCATGTTGGGCCGTGATTTCATTAATACCAGTTTTCTTGAGTGTTTATAGGGTGGGACATTTAAGCCAAAATGGAGTCTGTAGGGTTTTGGCAGAGACAGGCCAGAGACGAGTGTCCAGACAGAGACAGCACCGTGGAGTTAGGGCAGATGAGAGGGGGTGAGCCTCGAGCCCAGCGCTGGTGTGGAGAGTGGGGACACAGAACCGAGCATCTCTGGGCGAGGGGTCCTGGCATTAACAGGGAAGGGTGATCCCACTGCTGCCTGGTGCACAACAAGCAGAGAGCCTCTTGTAGAAAATGCGTCTCCGGATACACTGCAGTGCCTCTTCCGGTGAGCCACACGGCCTTGCAGATCTGTGGTGCACAAGCGTGAAGAGGGTTGTGATGGACCCGGCAAAAGCACTTCGTTGTTTGCAAACTACCACTTACGCAAAAATAGATACCTTTCCCATTCTCCACGGAGATTTAAGAAATTAACATGAAGTTGTACCTTCTCCTCCCTGAGTCTGTGAGTGTCCTGTTTGGAAACAAGCTTCATTTAGGAGGGGTTTTCCTGGGGTGCCAAGTCCTTGCCACGTGGGCCCGCCCTGGGTCCTTAGCCCTTCCTTACCCGTCAGGGTTAAGTAGAGGACCCCAGTTAAGCTGTCTCAGTGAGGGGGGAGCACCTGGGTGCTTGGAAAGGTTAATGACTTGAAATTGTGTTCCTTTAAGACCCTTAGTGCTCTCCGTCTTAGTGTTCTCCATCTGTGTCTCAGCAGTGGCCAGCGACGTGGCAGACTGGCCCCCGCGGTTTTCACTTCACTGTTGACGGGAATAAAAGGTCTTCTGCAAAAGTTTCAGATTCAGTAAGTTTACAACTTTTTTTCCCTTATAAATGACATCCTTGGTTTAGAGCAGTTTTCAGTATATTGGAATAATACACAGTTCCTTTTTAAAGGAAAAATTCTCATTCCAGTGGTGCTCAAATCATCGTTAGTGTATCGTACTTAGTTGTGGTACAGGCGTAAGAACAGTCGTCAGCACTTCTTGCTTGTAGTTCATACGTATCTGTAAACCAGAGGACAATTTAAGTCACAGCAGCAAAATAATAAAATACAAATAACAGATGACCACTGTTTACTGTGACAGATGACACAGGACCATGAAGCCACTCGCGTGTAGGCTAATTGTGTTCCCTGGTCCCGTTCTGTTCTCTGCCGAAGGTGCAGCATTCGTTTACAGGTCTTTTACGTCAGCTCCCAGTAACTACTGAATGTTAGTTGGCATCTTCTCAAGCAAACACAAGTGTGGTTCTGAGACAGGGTTCCGGTCCCCAGTGCTGAGGTGGTTGCCCAGGTGGACTGCAAATGTGCTTACCTAAGGGAAACACCGTATTAACGTTGTCATGGGAAACTTGCTGATCGCAGGTAGAAAATCATGATCTATACTGTGCTATGAGCTTAGAATCACATAAACATACATACGTATGTATTGCTACAAACATAAAAAGATAATTGAATAGAAAAGCCGTATTTGGAACTAATATTTTGATTGGTATTGTTGCTTACCTTTGCTTCTACGGTTCCTTGCTGAGGCTGTTCCTCTTAAGCATTTCACCCTCGGTGTGCTTCCTGGGTGCAAGGATGAGTGCTGTCCTTTTGGGAACTCCGTGTGGGCTCTGTCGGTGTGGGCGGCCCCCACGACACACTCTTTGGGGCCCCACAGGGTGGAGGCCCCGCTTTGCCGAAGCTGCTCTTCTTGCTCCTTCCGTTTTCTCCCAGCTCTTGTGCTGCACCCACAGTCCCCGGTTGATAGGTGAATTGCTCCTTTCCAGATTTCTGCGCAGTATCCAGTGGTGGACCATGAATTTGACGCAGTGGTGGTCGGCGCAGGAGGGGCAGGCCTGCGCGCTGCCTTTGGCCTCTCCGAGGCCGGCTTTAACACGGCCTGCATCACGAAGCTCTTTCCCACCAGGTCACACACCGTTGCAGCCCAGGTAAGAGAAAGGGGCTCCATTCGCAGTTTGGGCACCTGCACAGCCCCCCTTCCCGCCACACTCTAGCCACGTTTGTCTCTTGCACCCTTTTGGCTCACTCACCTTGGGGTCTGTGCCTCCACTGCCTCAACCTCCACCAGAGCCGCCTCTGGGGCCTCTTATCACTCTTTTCTGCTCCAGTTCCACTCAGGTCTTCTCTGAGCACCCGCCTAGCCCCCCTGCCCGCATCAGTTTGAAATGAGCTTGTCTCTGGACTTGCTGCCGTTGGCCCCGAAGCTCGTGTTCAGGGCCGCAGCCTCGGTGCGGGCCTTGTTAAATGTGACGGCGAGGAGCTCTGGTGACGGCACAGTGTGTAGGACAGAACAACACTGGCCTTTAAGTGCTCGGCGTTTAGGGGAAAGGGTGAGAGGGAGGTGAAATGTTACACGGTGACTTCGTAATTTCGTTTTCTTTCTTAGCACACGGTAGGTAGTGTCCCAGTTCAGTATTCCCAAATCACACGGGACTGTTTTTTCCAGTATTTGGAACACATTTCCTCATAGGGAGAGCAGAGTATGTGCTGACTTCCCAGGAGCCAGTACACCCTTGTAACTGCTGTAGCCTGTGCTTGGTGCCCAGCACCATTCTTCAGGCCCTCAGGTGCCCGGGCAACTTTGTCTCGAAGTGATGTTTTGTAAGCTGAAAAATAAATCACATATACCTTTGGAGAATATATTATCTAAAAGGAAAAATTGTTCTAAACATAATTGTAAATAATGCAAAATAATAGGGTGTTCAGGTAATGCAATATTAATATAATAAAAAGAGTAAGAAATGGATAGCTTAACCTGAATACTGGTTCTGGAGAAAACAGATTTCATTGGGGAAGGAAAAGACAGGTGGGGGCCTGGGGAGTCTGGCGTGTCCTTCTGCAGGGGCGGCGGGGGGTCGTCCTGGAGCGTGCAGCTCTTCATCTCGGAGTTGAGAGTTGGAGCCCCCCACTGGATAGAGAGATTACTTTAAAAAACGAAATTGTGCTTCTGGGGATTCCAGGAAGACTAGCTGTCTGTGACCCTGATTTCTGCGGGTAGCAGCAGTAGAGGAATAGCGTCTGCGTGCCCACCGGGCCGGGTAGTTTGTGTTGTTTGGAGCTGGGCTTCCTTTTTTCTGCTACTACGCTGGTCTTGCGCATTTCTCATCAGAATCGAGTTTGGGTCTATAATTGAAGGGGGTTGCGGAAGGAGGAGGAAGTAATTTAGTAACTTTTGGTGGGTGTCTACGACAAGATTCCTGGCTCTGTACTAATGACTCTTCCTGGGAACTAAACATAATGGGAAATTGAGGCCCAATAGCATCAAGTGGGAAAGGAGGTCCAGCATGGGTTGCCTGACTCAAGCTGGGACTGAGGAACCGTTGGGAAATGGGGAAGGTCTGTGTGCCTTTCCTTGTGAAAAGAGAGAGGCGTGTTCCAGTTTACATTGAGAGGGAAAGTGCGAGCGCTACGTTTGTCCTGCACGGCCCTTTTCTCTGACTGAGTTCAGAGTTCGTTCTCCATAGTAAGCACTTCCCGCCTTTACCATCTGCCCGTCGATACCGCTGCAAGCATCTTGTCATAAAATCATCCCAGATACATTGTTGAGTACCTTCCGTGTGCCAAGTTGGGAATGGATGAGTGTCACACACATAACATCACTTAACCCTCCAGACAGCTTGTTGTCGGGAAGGAGTCCGAGGCTGAGGGGGGCCTGTAACCGGACAGTGGTCGGGGCCCTCACAGACAGTTATGTCAGAGCGCTTGGCTTTCTCTGAGCCCAGGTCTGGGGCAGGGGGCGAAGGGTGAGCCTGAAAGATGCCACTGGGGCTCCTCCTCGTAGCTTGTAAGGTTGCTCTCTGTTTGCAGGGAGGGATCAACGCTGCCCTGGGGAACATGGAGGAAGACAACTGGAGGTGGCACTTCTACGACACCGTGAAGGGCTCCGACTGGCTGGGGGACCAGGACGCCATCCACTACATGACCGAGCAGGCTCCTGCTTCTGTGGTGGAGGTAGGGTCCTCGCGGGGTCTGGGGTCCGCCCAAAGAAGGGTAACGGGTGGGTGGAACGAGGGAAATCTTTTCTATCATTAACCATTCAGTTCATCTAATAACGAAGTTTTTCTCTTTTCCAAAGTGTTGAAATTATCGTAGAATGTGTTGTGTGGTTTGGGGTTTGCAGGTTCGTGTTGAAATTGTTCAGTGTAAAGTAGCCGTGAGTGTCTCGATTCCTTCAAGGTACGAGGTGTCTGTTTTACGTGTTACAGCTGGAGAATTACGGCATGCCGTTTAGCAGAACTGAAGACGGGAGGATTTACCAGCGTGCTTTTGGCGGACAGAGCCTCAAGTTTGGGAAAGGCGGGCAGGCCCACCGGTGCTGCTGTGTGGCTGACCGCACGGGCCACTCACTGCTGCACACGTTGTACGGAAGGGTGAGGCTGCCCGGAGCACGCGGGTGACGGGGCGCGTGGGGCTGAGCTGGAAACAGGCCCCCCTGGGGACGTGTCAGCGTGTCTGCCCCGTGTCTGCCCCGTAATAATCAGCAGAGGAACTTGGTAGGATGTGTATAGTAATTGTGTGATCGTTAATTACGGGGTATCTATTTTAGAAAATTGGACTGATAATCATTACATCCTGCGTTTGAACTTGCGGTCTGCGGTTGGCCACACCGCAGCTGTAGAAAGAGACTCAGTACTTTAGGACTCAGCACCTCTGAGTTCCTGAACTCAGATTCGGGGGACAGTAGTTACTGGATAATCAGGGCCTACTTTGACGTAGCCAGATAATCAATATTCTGAATGACACTGATTGAGAATAATCAGTTTTCTGAACTCTTGCTTCTAGATGGGGACAAGGTATTGATTTATAAATGTTAGGGGCACCAGTGGCTTCTCTGGCTGAATGCGCTGACAGATGTGTGACAAGATCTGCCCATCCCGTGGAATTGTGTGTCACACGGGGAGCCGATAGTTTCCCGAGGGCCCTTTACTTTCCCTGAGCAGCTGCATTGTCCTCTGTGGTGTGTGTGGCACACGCGTGTCCTTATGTTGTGATCACACAGCTGAGAGCAGGCTGCCTTCTGTGTTGCTACACAACAGCATCGGCACTTGGGCTGGTGGGTTTGCGCTGGCCATTCTTTACACCCGCGTCAGGGCCTTCAGCCTGCTCATGTGAGCGGTATTGCTGAAATGTCAATTTAACACCGTAAATGCAGCTGAAACTGTGGGATCTCTGTTTTCTTTTGTGTTTTCTAGTCTCTGCGATATGATACCAGCTATTTTGTAGAGTATTTTGCCTTGGATCTCCTGATGGAAAATGGGGAATGCCGTGGTGTTATCGCACTGTGCATAGAAGACGGGTCCATCCATCGCGTGAGAGCCAAGAACACCGTTGTGGCTACCGGGTAGGAGTCTGCTTGTACTTGAGTTCTCTGTGGGGAAGCTGGGTCTCGGTTTCTTCAAATGAAAATGGAGGCACTGTGGGATAGTGGGTTCGTCCCAGGCAGTGACCAGCCCGGCAGCGTACGCAGCTTTGCCGGCCTCAGGTCTGTATCTCTGAAGGGGACAGTCCTGGCAGCCGCGTCAGGTGGTGAGGAAGTATCTGTCCTCCGTTTGCACCTGGGAGGACCCTTGAAGAAACAGGCATCTGACGAGGCAGTGACATTTTCTGGACTAATCTCTCTTTTGCTTTAGTGGGTACTGTGTTTGTACTGATTTTCTGGGGCAGTGTGTTCACATGATGAAAATAAGTAAATTCCACTTCATACACTGTCAGTCTGTTAAGCCTTTAAAAGTGTGGATCCGTAGACGTTAACGATTTCAGTGTTCGCACAGCGCACGCTGGTCAGGGCAGTCAGTCAGCAGCAGAGCGTGCCGAGGTACGAACGAGAGTGCCTCCGCCCAGGCTCCCAGCCCCGTTGCCCAGGGTGGCGCAGACGACAGCACCTGCGACCTGCCGCTGGGCTGCTCCGTCCACTCTGGCGCCATCAGAAAGGGGACCTGAGGGCTCCCCGCGAGTCACTGTTCTCTCTCTGCTGCCTGTCTGTTTCCCAGAGGCTACGGCCGCACCTACTTCAGCTGCACCTCTGCACACACCAGCACCGGTGACGGCACGGCCATGGTCACCAGGGCAGGCCTTCCCTGCCAGGACTTGGAGTTCGTGCAGTTCCACCCCACAGGTAGGCCGGGACCACTTTGATGGCGCCCTTCGTGTCTCTTGAGCCCTCCACACTCTGGACGCGCCTCTGCGCCGCCAGGCACGAACAGGTTCCCAGAGCCCAGCTTGTCGTCATCCACTCAAGGAGACTGTTCTCTGTTTCCCCCTGAGGCAGTTTAGGGCACCAGCTAGACTCTGCCTCTTGCCTCGGCGGTAGCTGCCCTGATCATAAAGCCGCGACTGCTCAGCGTCCCTCTCCCCGACTTGGGCGTCAGCTCCCAGAGGCGGGGGCAGGTACGGCTGTGTTCACAGTGCCTGGCACTCAGTGGGATGTGGGCAGTGTTTACTGAGTGGAGGTCCTGACCGCCGGGGGCGCGCTGGTGACCAGAGTTGTGGCGCGGGCAGATTTCGGGGCTGTAGGGAGAACAGCAGGCTGTCACAGAGTATAAAGTTGGGGCCCTCAGGCAGTTGAGTGCACGAATGTGGGGTTCAGAAGGGAGGTCTACACTGGGGGTGTAGGTTTGAGAGAGTTCGTTGTCTAGAAGTGACGGCCTCTCTCATGCTATTCCCTCCCCCCCGGGGGCCCTACGCTCCGTGATGGCCTTTCTCCGCCAGGGTGGGCCCTTAGGCTCCCTTCTGATCAGAAGGCTGTCCAAAGCTTATTTCTAAATTAAACTGTCTCATCCCTCCAAAAAAAAAAAAAAGTGACTGCCTCTTCAGAGAGCCGAGTCTCATTCTGGACTTTGTTTCTTGTTTTTCTGATCTGTCACGTAGCCCCCAACTTGCTAAAGAACCTGATCTGTTTTTTTCTCTTTGATCTGTCAGCCTGTTTTTTCTGATCCCTGGCAAGGATGAAAAATAAAAACAAAGTTGTAGGTAGTTTAGTTGTGTTTTTATAAAGATTTGTTTATCTGAGAGCGTGACAGCAGGAGTTGGGAGGGGCAGAGGAAGAGGGACAATCTCAAGCCCAGTCCTGGACGAGCACCCAGAGCGCAATAAGGGCTCTTCCACGACCCTGAGACCCTGAGGTCGTGACCTGAGCCGAAACCAAGGGTTGGACGCTCAACACCTGAGCCACCCAGGCGACCCTTAGGTAGTTTTTTAATTACCGTTTTTAACTAATAAAATGTCTGAAGCTCCTGAATTCCCCTTGTAAGCGCCCCAAGCACCCCATTACCAGTGAGTTTAGATACGAACTTTCCAAGTTGGTTTTTCCTGCCTCGTCACAATTTCATGGCACAAAACGATGCTCTAAAATGAAAACGGAGGTGTGGGGAGGGGCGCCAGAGGGGCTCAGTGGGTTAGAGCCTCTGCGTTCGGCTCAGGTCATGATCTCAGGGTCCTGGGATCGAGCCCCACATCGGGCTCCCTGCTCAGCGGGGAGTCTGCTTTTCCCTCTCCCACTCCCCCTGCTTGTGTTCCCTCTCTTACTGTTTCTCTGTCAAATAAATAAAAAAATTTAAAAACAGAAAGAAAACAAAACCTGAATTTAATGTGTGTTTGGTTGTGTTGAAAGTTAAACACAGTTGTCACTGGAATTCTCAGCTGAGCTGAGTCCACACAGCAAGTCCCCCCTTACTGCTGCTTTGTCCGTGCTCTTCCTTATCCAAACTTCCTACTCTTCCCTAATCTTTCCTTTGTCTTATTCTCTTGAGAGCACAATGCCTTTTGCATACCCTTTTCCTTTCCCCAATAACGTCTTGAAAAAAAATTTGCATTTGAAATCTAGCTCTGGTAATTGTTAGGTTAGGAACAGCTAATTAATTGGGTTCTTTGCAGGGATCTATGGTGCTGGCTGTCTCATTACGGAAGGATGCCGCGGAGAGGGAGGCATTCTCATCAACAGTCAAGGCGAAAGGTTCATGGAGCGCTATGCCCCGGTCGCAAAGGACCTGGCGTCCAGAGATGTTGTGTCTCGGTCCATGACTCTGGAAATCCGAGAAGGAAGGTCTGTGTGATTATCTCCAAAGGTGTCTGATCGCATAGGTGCACCCCTCCCGTCTCTCTTGGTGGCCGCTGCTCGTGTCTGCATCTTCACCGGGGCCGGTGTGACTGTGTGTGAGTTGCAGGGCCCGCCCCCTAACTCTGTAGGCTACGCACAGCTACCCACTACCCCCGAGTGCCTGTCAGTTTATGATAACGCCCTAAAGACCAGCATTTGGGGTGTTTGGCTGGTTTGACGTAAATCTCAAATCCATGGAACATCATCTGTGTGAGTGTGAGTGTCATGACAGAGACAGACGTGTCCGCGGCCCGAAGTTAGCATGTGGGCTGTGGATGCTCTTCTGGGACCTTCAGTGCCCGGGCCCGTGTTGGTCCCCGAAGCAGTGTTGGCTCTTCAGTGCCCTCGTTGCCTTACTGCCGTGATACTTGTCAAATTCCTGTTGTTACGGGCTCTCTACACTTTGTATCTGCTGTGTCTGTGTTACAAGGATTTCCCAGTGTGTCTACCACAAAGAACACACTGTGACCTCCAAGATGGGGGTGTGAGCCCGGCGAGGGTGGGTGTCTCCCCATGTTCTGGCTCTGTCCCAGCACGCGGGGAGTCCACTCTGGCACGGAGCAGGTGCTCAGACGTGACGAATGGATGACCGTGACTGAGGGGAAATGTCGTGCATGAGGAAAGTGGCACTTGGTATGCTTCAGTGACATCTTCTGTTTTTCCCATTCTCTGCCTCCCCCACGATGTCCTCTTCCACCAGAGGCTGCGGCCCGGAGAAGGATCACGTCTACCTGCAGTTGCACCACCTGCCCCCCGAGCAGCTGGCCGTACGCCTGCCGGGCATTTCAGAGACGGCTATGATCTTCGCAGGCGTGGATGTCACCAAGGAGCCGATCCCCGTCCTCCCCACTGTGCATTATAACATGGGTGGCATTCCCACCAACTACAAGGGGCAGGTGACCAAGCCCAGAGCCTTCCGCGGTGGGGAGGAGGGCAGGAATGATGGGCCCACCTCAGGGTTGTTCCTTGCGAGCTTCTCGGAGAAGACAGGTGTTTTCCTCAGAAAGCACGGAGTTGCTGCTGGAGGGCAGAGCAGAGCCCGGGCACATTCCAGTGTTTGCGTTCCCTGCGCAGGGACGAGCCGTCACTGGTGACTGAGCGAGCCCTCCCGAGTACACGGTCACAGACGCAGTATCATTTACAGCTTTTCCCAGTTTATAATTTATTTTCCTGTATGATCTCTTGTTACCTTGACAGTGACCTTGTAAATCGTATTCTCCTCACATCACATACTTTTGGGTGGTCTGCAGTCCACCCAGAGCTTTTCGGGTTGTGATTTTTTTTTTTGGCTGGGGATCTCCTCTTCCCTTTACAGACAAATAACGTGCCATACTCCCTTCCCTCTGTCGGAGCCCGGAGTGGAAGTGAGCGGGTCAGTCAGAGGTGGGAGCGAGGTCTGCTGTGAGCAGTTGGTGTGGGTGCTGCGTGTGGGGCCCTTTGAGCTGACTCTGCCTGGGGTGGCCGAGCGTCCAGGTGCAGCTCAGAGGGCTCCCTGCAGACGAGAGCCGGTCTGCTCCTTGCCCCCCCCCTTCCCCTGAGCCTGCGTGCACATGCCCCCTCCTGGAGAGCAGGGCTGTGCGGCCTGAGCTCCTGCAGGCTCAAGTCTTCCTTCCGCAGGTCCTCAGGCATGTGAATGGCCAAGATCAGATCGTGCCCGGCCTGTATGCCTGCGGGGAGGCCGCCTGCGCCTCGGTGCACGGAGCCAACCGCCTCGGGGCAAACTCGCTCTTGGACCTGGTCGTCTTTGGCCGGGCGTGTGCCCTGAGTATCGCAGAGTCCTGCAGACCCGGTACGTGTTTTCTTCAGGGACTCAGGCTGTCACGGAGGCGGTAGATAGGTTACCTTGTCTTGATTTGCACTTGGAAATATGCTTAGCGATCACGGAGGGGTAGTCTGTTTTTTCCCCCTGTAAACGAGGAAATAGAGTGATTCGGAGATTTATGTTGTGACAGACTTGAGACTAGATACAGGCTGGGTGAGGGTCTTAACAGTTTAGAGGATAACCTGGTTTGGGTCAGATCTTGTTTTGCAGTCATTTCTGTTCTCCTTAGAAAAGTCACTATGAGTTGTTTTGAGAGGAAGTTTATCCTGTTGTGCTTGCTCGTTATAAATCGCTTGCGGTGAAATATCTTAAACAGTACATATGAATATGTATAAGTTCTCCGTACTTATGGAAAATAATTTAGATTTTTCTAAAAAGATGTAAATAATCTGTTAAAGCGGAATGTAATGCACACAAAACAAAGGATCGGGTCACAGCTGTCCCTGCAGTGTCACAGTGGTTTTCAGTCAGTGATTTTGTTCTTCTGGTAACTCAAATGTAATTTCCTGAGGAAAACACACGAGTCCCACTGTGAACAGGACACTGTTGAAGTGAGCTCACGGTGGGGCTCTGTGCAGGGTCCTGTGGCCCCTTTGCTCAGGACGACAGGTGAGATGGAGACATTGTTCCCGAGGAGAGGGTGGTAGGGTCCCTGGGCCCCTGCTCTAACCGTCATGCTTCACCTAGTGGTAACCGTTCAGTCTCAGTCCTGCTGTTTTTATTGAACAAAAGCTTTTGGTATGGATTTCAAGTTGGCGGAAGTATTACTGTCCTACTAGTTGAACACACCCTTGGTATGACACGCCACCCCCCCCCCCACGCCCACAGTTCGCAGGTACACGTAATGGAAAGGACAGGTACATTTTCAGACACCTCCCTTGCCCTGACCAAGTCCAGGCTGATCGGCAGAGGTGGGCCCCTGTCCCCGTCTGCTGCAAAGGCAGGACTCAAAATGGCCTGGTCTGATACCAAATCTAGTACTCATTCCGTGCAGGGGTGAAGCCTGAAATCAGATCTCAGAGCAAAGCAGAAAGTTTCTTTGAAATGAGAAGAAGGAAGTTTATAAGAATATCTTGTGCTCTTATAGCTGAAAGATCAACACACACTGGAAAAAGATTTTTT
>CM053607.1:32267-49662 GCA_028646535.1 Procyon lotor
CCCCCCCCCACGCCCACAGTTCGCAGGTACACGTAATGGAAAGGACAGGTACATTTTCAGACACCTCCCTTGCCCTGACCAAGTCCAGGCTGATCGGCAGAGGTGGGCCCCTGTCCCCATCTGCTGCAAAGGCAGGACTCAAAATGGCCTGGTCTGATACCAAATCTAGTACTCATTCCGTGCAGGGGTGAAGCCTGAAATCAGATCTCAGAGCAAAGCAGAAAGTTTCTTTGAAATGAGAAGAAGGAAGTTTATAAGAATATCTTGTGCTCTTATAGCTGAAAGATCAACACACACTGGAAAAAGATTTTTTAAGTTGGTGATAAGAAAGGCATGAACTACTTGCACATATCACAACACATATGAGTCTCAAACACATTAGGTGGTTTTAGGTCCGGGTTCAAGAGGCTGGATACATCTGATTTAATTTGTCTAACAACAGAGACAAAATTAAGGAATAAGATGGCTCAGTGGGTGCCATTCTGATCGTGGTGGGCTTGCGCAACTCTGGTGGGCTTGCACAACTCTGGCAAAGTGTGCGAAGCTACGCCAGAAGAGGTGCTGCACCTGAGTTATACCTTAATTTGTTTTATAAAGATTTTATTTATTTGACAGAGGCATTGAGAGAGGGTATCCAAGTGGGGGGAGTGGGAGAGGGAGAAGCAGGCTTCCCGTTGGCAGGGAGCCCAAAGCGGGGCTCGATCCCAGGACCCTGGGATCATGACCTGAGCCAAAGGCGGACACCCAACGACTGAGCCATCCAGCCGCCCCATACTTTAACTTTTAAAACCAGAAAGGGAAGGAAAAGCATCGCTACATCCTCCCAAACATGAATATTTTAAACATTCTGTACCCTAATTATGTATCCTATTCTGTACCTTAATTGTGATGGTTACAGGAACCCATACTTGTGCTAGAATTTGTAGAACTATGCACCTAAAGAAAAATAATTTTGGCAAATGGTCACTTTTTAATTTTAATTTTTTAATTTTTTTTTTTTTTTTTTTAAAGATTTTATTTATTTGACAGAGGGAGAGATCACAAGCAGGCAGAGAGACAGACAGAAGGAGAGGGGGAAGCAGGCTCTCTGCTGAGCAGAGAGCCCGATGCTGGGCTCAATCCCAGGACCCTGAGATCATGACCTGAGCTGAAGGCAGAGGCCCCAACCCACTGAGCCACCCAGGCACCCCAATTTTTAATTATTTTTTAAGTAGCCTCCACTCCCACTGTGGAGCCCAACACAGGGCTTGAACTCACGACCCTGAGATTAAGATCTGCACTGAGATCAAGAGTTAGATGCTTAACTGTCAGAGCCACCCAGGAGCCCCAAATGATCACTTTTTTTTTTTTTTTTTTTTTAAACATTACAAACAAAAGCAGAAGAGACCGCAGCTGGCCTGGAAGAGCTTCGGGGGGGGGGGGGTCACACAAGATACCAGTGCCCATGGGCGCCTGGGTGGCTCAGTGGGTTAAAGCCTCTGCCTTCGGCTCAGGTCATGATCTCAGGGTCCTGGGATCGAGCCCCGCATCGGGCTCTCTGCTCGGCAGGGAGCCTGCTTTCTCCTCTCTCTGCCTGCCTCTCTGCCTACTTGTGATCTCTCTTTCTCTGTCAAATAAATAAATAAAATCTTTAAAAAAAAAAAAGATACCAGTGCCCTCACTCCTTGCAGAGGGCGGCTGTGAGCAGCCCTACTTGACCTGCAAACTTTTGTTTCTTCATTTCATACCCTCTACCTGTAATACCCACTGAAGAAAATACATTTCAAAACACCATTTTTTAAAAAAAAGCCTTTACAATTTTTAAAACCTTTTAAAATTTTAAAATATTTAAATTTTCAAAATGTTTATCTTCTTACAAAAGTCAGAAAAATGTATCTTGAGTTTTAGGTAAGCAGATGGCAAAGGTCTGAATCAGCAGGAGAGTTTTAAACATGCCTGGCGGGGCCCTCCCTCCTCCCTATTGCTCACCATTGGGGGTGGGGCATGTGGGCAGAATTGTCGGAAACTGCTCACTATTGTGAAGGTGCCAGTTTTCCCTTCAATAGAGTAATAATGCGAGGTTTCTTTGCATAAATCTAAGTTTTATATTTAGGAATGGTTTCTGTTTAGGTATCCAGTACTCCTTGCAAGAAATTTTGACTTTATGTTTACCCTTTGGCCCCAAGTCAATATGTGGTTCCTTAGGTATGGGGTGGTCCAGGCGGAATATCCGCTCGGGTTATGTGTACCTTTTCCAAACTCCCTTAAAATTCTAGCTTTTTGTCTGTGTTTTTTAAGGAGATAAAGTTCCCCCAATTAAACCAGATGCTGGGGAAGAGTCTGTCATGAATCTTGACAAACTGAGGTTTGCGGACGGAAGCGTGAGAACATCAGAACTGAGACTCAGCATGCAGAAGGTGAGCACCCGCTGGCGTCCGAGGGAGCAGACCGGCGCGTCCGTAGCCTGGGCCAGGCGCGGGGTGCACAGCCGAGGACACGGTCCACCCAGGAGGCCGGAGCCGGCAGCACAGGGCAGAAACGGCAGCTCTCTCGTATGCCCTAGGGGCTTGCATGTGCCTTCCCCCCTCGGATCCCCTCTGCCGTCGTGGGTGTGGCAAAGCCTGAAGGTCAGGGGGACAGTGCAAGGTCTGGGAAGCTCCGATCCCAGCTGGGAGCTTCCTTGTAGCAAGCTTCTTAAAGCCCTGTGCCTCTCATTGGCAGGAAATTAATGCCCCGGCACACCCAGCCTCCAGCAGCTCTGGGAAGAGTATTTAAACCGGGCCCATTGAAGCCTCTAAGTAATTCAGGAAGGGACTGTGGCTTCTGGATAGAAATGGTAATCTGTGCGCTGGTTGTCGTCAGGATATTTACCTTCCAGATCAGCACGTCTGACGGGATGTTCTCGGAGGATAGGAACACGGGTTCCACCTGTGACTGTGGAGCCTGTAGTCTGACTAAAGAACTGAATTTTAATTTTATTCGACTTCACGTTAATATAAAGCACTACATGTGGCTACTGCATTAAATAACACGGGTTAGATAAAAACAGTACATAAGACTGTCAGGGACCCGTCAGATTCTTCAAGTACAGGGATTCTTGGTCCATGAATGGGAACCCTGTCCAGTTGAAGTCATTTTCACGGATTTCTGTGTGGAGGCATATTCTGAGAGGAAGCCTCTTGCTTTTAGTCCTGTTCTGAGAGGGGTCCAGTGGCACAGACTCTCACCATCAAAAGAAAAAAGTCGCATACTGCAACTCTTATAGGACTGTGTGGTTCTGGGTTTGGGGAGACGGGGCTTCAGGGAGGCTTCCAGGAAAGGTAAGGCGGTAGCGTGAGTGAAGGTCAGGTATGTTTAAGGAAGCCAGCCAAGAGGTACAGCGCAGGACTTTCACGGGGTGTTGATACCAGGAGCTGGGGGCCAGTACGACAGATGTGCTCATTGCCCTTGGTCATAGGAACATCTGCTTGGGTGTGGAAATGGTAAATCCGTGAGGTATTTTGGCATTCCCACCAAATAAGGCACATACGATCTCTGACCTACACGTCCCAGTGACAGTTGAAAATGTTGAAAGTCGTAAATGCATCTAATACACCTGTAACTTACTGAACATCTGCTTAGCCGATCTTGTCCGCCAGCAGTAGGGAAAACGCATCCTCTACAAACCCTGTTTTCTAGTGCAGTGCTGACTGTCTCATGTAATTTATTGAATACTGTACTGCAAGCGAGAAACAGAACGTCGTGCGTGCAGGCGGTGTTTACCCTCGGGGACCCTGGGGCTGAGTGGGAGCTGCCCAGAGTCGGGAGAGGGAGCCCTAGCCCACATGCCCGGCCTGGGAAAGGAGGGAAATCCAAACTACGGTTTCTCAAATGCGCATCAGTTTTGCATCCTTGTGAAGGTGAAGAATCCTAAGTCAAGCCGTCATAGGTTAGGGACCATGTGAATTGTTACCTGCAGTGCCAGGCAGTGTTCTAAATGCTCCAGTTGCCTGAACAAAATCCTGCCTTCTTGGAGTGCACATTTGTGTTGGGGGACTGATTTTTCTGCTGAGTTCACCTGATAGAGTAAGAGATAGAAAAGAAGCAAGGTACGTATTGAAAAGGAGTAGACGAAAGTATTACTTACAGATACAGTTAAAAATTTCAAGATAATAAGTAAAAAAACTAGTAAAAACAAGAATGAACTAAGATATCTGTGTAAAAGATTCCTCAGTAGCTTTCCAGTATATCTGCAATAATCCATTTGCAAATCATCTCATTCACAGTACAGCCAAAAAGTTTACAATACCTTGAATAAACCGAACCCTAAAGAGTATGAAAACATGAGCGCTAAAGAACAGAAAAGAATGTTTTAACTAACATTTACGAGATTCTAAGATAGTTTTTTTCCATTTGCTTGTCCGGAAAGACCAGACATTTGATGGTGTGCTTACAATTTTGAGATTATGTATCGTTCTGGGGCACATGAGAGGCTCAGTCAGTTAAGCTTCTGACTTCGGCTCCGGTCATGGTCTCAGGGTCCTGGGGCCCAGCCCTGCGGCCGAGTGTCCGTTTCTTCTTCACCCTCACTTGCGGTCTCTCTGTCTCTCAAACAAATAAAATCTTTAAAAATAATGTAAAAATATATATGTATAATTCTAAAGAAATAGATGAGATGCCTGTCAAATAGAACTAAACCAACCAGCTCTGTTAGTCTGTGGTGGAGCCCGGAAGTAGGCCCAGGCACACACTGTGACTGAGCACGGGGTAAAGGGGTTTTTCAAGAGCGATGGAAGGTCATTCAGTAAGTGATAGGAAACAAAGGTAGATCCTAAAATAAATGTCAGGTTTCTTTCATGTCCCATTTCTTAAGAGCATAAACAATAAAGCCATACAGGAATTTGATACAGGAGTGGTTTTCTGCAAGATTAACCAGAAGACAGGCAGGGAGGGTTCCCAGGCCTCTCCCTTCTCCCTCCCGTGGCCACCCACCCCATGCTTTCTGCTAACCACCTCATAAATGCAGCACTTCTTAGTTTGTGTCGCCAAGGGGCCATCTGCTAGCTCTTAGAGCATTTACCAGCAGATCTCGAGAGTGGAGCAAGACCGCAGGAGCTGGTGTCTCCTTGGGAATTCGAAGGTGGAGTCCTTACGCCCTTTGTGCCACCGTTCAGCACAGCATGCCTCAGAAGGAAGTCTGCTTGGAGTCACAGATGCTGGCCGAGTTCCACAGACTGCCTTCCCTAAATGCAAACTGTTCAACTTTAACATATGTGGATTTAAGACACGCACTTAATGGGAACATAGAAACATTTTTTAAAAGCTTTAATTAAAACTGCATTTTAACATCAATTTATGATAAAACTCCCAACAAGGCAAGTATAGAGGGAGTGTACCTCAGTCTAATAAGGGCCACATATGACAAGTCCACAGCTAACGTCAAACTCAGTGGTGAAAAGCCAGAAGCTTTTCTCATCCCCGGGACACGACAGAGATGTTCACTTTCACCACTTCATTCAGCACAGCACTGGAAGTCCTGGCTAGAGCAGTCAGGCAGCAAAAAGAAACAAAGACATCCAGAATGGAAAGGAAGAAGTAAAAGTGACTCTTTACAGACATATCAGATCACATATGATGCAGACTCCACCAAAAAATTTTGAAGTAGTAAGTGAACTCAGTAAAGTTGACAGATACAAAATCAACACATAAAAATCTGTTGTTTCTGTTATACAAATAATGAACATTCTGAAAGAGAAATTAAGGAAATAATTCTGTTCACAATTGCATCAGAAAGAATAAATTTAACCAAGGAGGGGGGGAAATCTGTACACTGAAAATTATAAAGCATTAATGAATAAAGTTGAAGACATAAATAAGTGGAAAGATACTCCATGCTCATGGATTGGAAGAAGTAATATAAAATTTCCATATTACCCAAAGCGGTTCACTCGGTGCGGTCTTTATTAGAATTCCAATGGCATTCTTTACAGAAATAGAACAAACAATCCTAAACTTTGTGCGGAGCCACAGAAGATCCTGACCGGCCAAAGCAATCCTGAGAGAAAAATGAAGCTGGACTCCTCCCTCTTTTCCTGATTCCAAACTACTTTACAAGGGAATAGTAATCGAAACAGCAAGGTATCGGCCTAAAAACAGACCTCTGTAGATCAGTGAAATAGAATCAAGCTCACAAGTAACCCTTGTGTACGGCTAAGTAATTTACAGCAGAAGAGCCAAGAATGCCCAACGGGAAAAGAACGGTCTCTTTAATGGTGCTGGAAAACTGAACAGCTGCATGCGAAAGAACGATGTCAAAGCAAACACCGCCTCAAGTGGGTTAGCGATCGGAAGGCCTGAAACCATCAAACTCCTAGAAGAAAACAAGCGGTCTTGGTGGTGAATTTTGGATTTGACATCAAGAGCAAAGGCAAGGAAATTAAAAACAAACTGTTGGGACCACAGCAGACTTAAACAGCTTCAGCACAGCAAAGGGAACCAACAAAATGAAAAGGCGGCCTGTAGAATGGGAGGAAATATTTGCAAGTCCTGTGTCTGATAAGGGACTAATATCCCAAAGTATATAAAGAACTCCTACAACTCAGCAGAATAAAAACAGTCTAAGAAATGGTCAGAGGATCTGAACAGATGTTTTTCCAAAGAAAACATACAGTTGGCGAACAGACATGAAAAGATGCTCAGCATCACTCATCTTCAGGGAAATGCTAATCAGAATCACATGAGGTATCATTTCACATCTATCAGAAATGGTTAGTATCAAAAAAAAAAAAAAAAAAAAAAAAAGAAATGGTTAGTATCAAAAAGACAAGAAAAATGAATGTTGGTGAGGATTCGGAGAAAGGGGAACAACCCTCATGCGCTGTTTGTGGGAATGCAAATTGGTGCAGCCACTGCAGAGAACAGTGTGGAGGGTCCCCCCAAAATTAAAAAGAGAACTACCGTGTGATCCAGCAATCCACCTTCTGTGTATTTATCCAAAGGAAACGAAAACACTAGTTTGGAAAGATACCTATATCCTATTGTCTATTTCAGTGTTATTTACAATAGCCAAGATGTGAAAATAACCTAGATGTCTAAGGCTGGATGGATAATGAAAATGTGTGTGGATATGTTCTGTATACTTTGTATGTGGTGTTTATTTTATGATATGTATAAATACAGGGTTGTGAGTTTGAGTCCCACATGGGTGTGGAGATTATTTAAAAATAAATCTTAAAAAATAAAAGTGAAATGCATAAGGAAAAATCCAAAGGGTTTACGTTTTAGACCTGGCTTCTTCATACGAATTGAAGCTTTACGAATGATATTTTGTGTTCCAGTCGATGCAGAACCACGCCGCAGTGTTCCGTGTGGGAAGTGTGTTGCAGGAAGGCTGTGAGAAGATGAGCCAGCTCTATGGAGACCTGACACATCTGAAGACGTTTGACCGAGGTGAGCAGCTCCACGGGCCCCTGCGCGCAGTCGGGGCGCCGGGTATTTGCCAGGCCGCCCAGAGCCCCGTCTGCCCCACCTCGTGCTGACTTAGCCGCTGGAAGGCCCACAGCCACAGCCTGGAGGGCCCAGCACCCGGGATCCTGTCTCTCATGGGTGCCCTGTGTGTCCCCAGGAATGGTCTGGAACACCGACCTGGTGGAGACCCTGGAGCTTCAGAACCTGATGCTCTGTGCGCTGCAGACCATCTATGGGGCAGAGGCCCGGAAGGAGTCGCGCGGTGCTCACGCCCGGGAAGATTACAAGGTGCGTCTTCACAGCACATCCCACGTGCCCGACATGTCTTCTGTCCCTGGCTCAGTCTGCAACCCTGCGCTTCCTGTACAGTTCACTCCATGTTCCCAAAAGTACAGTGAGAAAAAAAAAAAAAGCTCTTTTCCCCTCTGCTAACTGTCATACTTTGGGGTCACGGTGTTTGGTACCAGCATGACCTTCTTCTTGCCTCCGACCAGCCTCTGCTGCCCTCAGTAGCAGCGTCTCTGGGCAGAACACGCCTGACTCGGCCTAGGTCAAAGAGTAGCGTGCAGTCTGAGTACTGTGGCCAGGAAATGTTAAAATGATGAGTAACTTATTGAGACCTGGCCTCATCTTGGTCTGATTTTTTTTTCTTTTTTAGATTTTATTTGAGAAGAGAATGCACCTGCACGAACATGAGTGGGCGGGGGCAGGGGCGAGGGGAAGAGGACGGGAGGGAGAAGCAGACTCCTCACTGAGCCGGGAGCCCGACAGTGGACTTGATCCCAGAGCCCTGAGGTCATGGCCTGAGCCGAAGGCAGATGCTTAACCAGCTGAGCCACCCAGGCGTCCCTAAATGACCTGATTTTTATTCTTCCAAACACAGCACTCAGCATATGACGGGAAAACATGGAGGAGACGGGCATTTGAGGGCAAACACAACTTTCCAGACAGATAGGCTTTGGTCCGGGACGGTGTGGTGGTGGGAGCCGCCTCACCAGGCAGCTGGGCGTGGGCGAGTGGGAAAGTCCGCCCAGCAAGGGGCTCACATTCTGATCCACTGTGAGATTTTATTTATTTACTCTCCACCGACTGGAGCTGGATTAGATTTGGATTGATGAAGCACATTTGTCACCTGTACTGAGGAGTAGACGCCTCTCCAGACTGTGGGTCGGTTGGCAGTTTGCGTGGCTGAGGGGAACGAGTTTTCGTTCAGTCACAGCAGACGGGCAGGTGGAAGCCGCTCACCCAGGGGAGCTCAGCCTTAGGGGTGTGTGTAGAAACCAGGGAAGGTGCTGCAGCCCCGCTGGCTGCCGAGCGAGAGGCCTTCCTCTGCCCCCTCCACACTCGCCTCACTCGGCCGAAACACAGCCAAGTGTTGGAAGCTTTTTGTTTGCATTTTATTTTTATTTGTTCATTTATTTTTATAGAAGCTTCTTTTTCTGTACACTTTTGTGTTTTTATTTTGATTTTAAATGGAATTTATTTTAAATAGAATTTTAAATAAAATTCTTTTTATTTTGTTAACTTAAATTTTAGGTAGTTGACACACGTGCAATATTGGTTTCTGGATTCGAATTCACTGACTCATCACTTTATACCCAACACCCAGTGCCCATCACGAGTGTCCTCCTCAGTACCCACCCCCCAACCACCTCCTTCTGTCAGCCCTCAGTTTGTGACTATTTTTAAATCTTATTTTTAAGTAATCTGTCCCCAACGTGGGGCTGAAAACCACAACCCCATGCTCCGTTGACTGAGTCGGCCAGGTGCCCCTGCTTTTTGTGTAAAGTGGCTCTTGCATGTCTTATCCATTACCGTGTGTAGGGTATCCCTTCATAGTATTCAGCTTCTTTTTAGGAGTTTTTGAACAAAATTTTAATACAATTGCTAAAAGTGACACATTTAAATGAAAAACAGCTGAAAGAAGAAATAGAAATCTCCCAGAATATGAGCAGAAAGACAAAGTATTTGATGAACTTTAAGTGCATAAAAGATCAGGCTAATTTCTGCAGCCACCCACCCAGTAGTTGTAGAATGGAACTCTGGGCTCACAGCGCTGCTGCAGACCCGTTGCCTAGCTCTGTGGCCTCTCTCTGGTCCTGCCCACATTGGGACTTGTGCTGTAGAAGCACTGGGATGAGGGAACGGCCTGCCCTCAAGGCGCAGGATGGATGGGCACTGCAGAGGGCTGACCGCTGGCAAATGTAGCACGGTCCCCTCTCTCCATCCCACCTGGATTTGGGACCTAATTGCACTGTCTTTCGTACTGTGTGTTCTTTTAGGTCAGATAAACACAAAATGCGTTTTCCCTAGGAATTGTAGAGGGGAAGGGACATGGGTTGAAAAATGGACTGGGAATGTCCCAGCTGTCTGTGAACAAAGTCTGCTTGGGACAGTGGATACCTCCTTGTTGAGCGGGCTCTAGGGGGATTCCTATCAGACTGGTCTCTCGTGTATCATTTTAATGAGTTTGCCATGTTTTCCAGTTATATTGTCCTGTTAGAGAAGTAAGAAATTTGAAGTGTAATTGTTAATGGCATTTTCTGAAATAAACTTCCTTTCTCTGGCCTCAGGAGCGGATTGACGAGTATGATTACTCCAAGCCCATCCAGGGGCAGCAGAAGAAGCCTTTTGAGCAGCATTGGAGGAAGCACACTCTTTCCTACGTTGATGTCAAGACTGGGAAGGTATATAGGGAGCATGTTCTGCTCACGTATGCACTGATAAGTGTGCGGTCCCACACATTGTGGAGTTTAGCATATGATGGGCTGGGAGAACCAACGTGGATTTAAGTTGACTGGTGACACATTTGAGACACCACTGAAAAGGACACTCGGGCTTCTGCCTGGAAACAATCCAGTGTGGGCGGGTGATTTAAGGGCTGGCCTTCCACAGCGTTAGCCCCCCGCAGGGAGTGAGCACCCAGGCTTTGGTGGCAGGGGAGGGAGGGGATGATGATTCTGGAGCCCGCTGAGAGTGAGGTCAGGCGGTAGGGGTGGGACAGGAAAATATTCCGTTTTTCCCATTGGCCGGACCACCTGGAAGCAGCCTCCGGTTGCCCTGGGGTATGCTGTGCAGCCCGTAGCATGGGCCCGGGCACGGCGCAGACAGAGGAGGGGGTGAGGCGGGCAGGGTCCTAGGAATAGCCAGCGTACGTTGCAGTGGGGACTCACAGTCTTATTCCACCAAAGCATAGTTTGCCTGTTTGGCATTTCTGCTGGGCATTAAGAATCAGAAGAAGGACATAAAATGTTTGCCCTTAAGCTTTTCAGGGCTTGTAAGGGATAGTTTTAATCATTGACGTGAGTCTGCAGAAACAATGTTGTGCTCTCTTGCCATCACTTAACAGAGAGCCTTGTGTGACTGTTGTTTTCAGATAGGCAGTAACTTCCTTAATTTTGCACCAAGGCTCTTTTCTGACAGTGTGTAGAAAGAAATCAGACTTCCCTCTCGGTACAGTCCTATTTTTAGTAATGTTCAAGGTTTTTACAATTATAAAAGCAAGTATAGGAAGTACAAAAACAAAATTGATTTTTGTAAGCTGACCAGTCAGAGATAGCCTTCATTATCATTCTGAAATATTTCCTTCGGGTGTTGCATATATGTGCATACGCTTTTCCTTATGTGTATGTATATAAAAACAAGTAGGAAAGACTGTTTGTAAATATATAGTTTCGACATAATTAAAGAATGACAGTGTGTGCAGGGTTTTCCTTCTTGAGCATTTGTGTAAAGCATCAAGAATTTAATACATTGTTGTGATTGCTGTATTTCATTACATGGATTGACCGTAAGTTACATGGCTGGTCCCCTGTTATGCATTTAGATAATTTTTTACTTTGTTACTGAAAAAGACTCCAGTGAGTCCTTGTTTTAAAGTTCCTAAAATATACCTGCAAATAACTTATAGCTAATTTTTCAAGAGAGCACAAGAGAATGTTATTTGTATGTTCTTTGTTTTATTGTCGACTCTTCTTTTTAAGGTTTCGTTGGAATACAGACCAGTGATCGACAAAACTCTAAATGAGGCTGACTGTGCCACAGTCCCTCCAGCCATTCGCTCCTACTGATGAGACCAGAGCTGACCAGCTTTTGTGATTATGTACAATAGCTCATGTGTATGTTCACTTCATAGTTATCTGTGTAAAATCCTGTACTCGAGTGAATGAGGAATGCCATTTGACTGGAGATCATCTACCTGGTAGCCGGAAACTTGCCAGTAATCAACAGCCAGGAAGTGTGAATGAAGCTTACCTTTATGCTCTGCTTCCTTCTTGTGAAATAATAAAACTGGGCATGATTCTTAAATAAAGCATAAATTACAGATGTCTATTTCCAAGTCCATTTAAAAGCTTATACTGTTTAATTTGAGGCACGTTTGTTGACCTAAAATACCGAAATCCAGAAATCTTGTACTAGGTAGAAAAGAATTTTGGTGTTGACAGCACATGAAGAAAACAAACATTTCCTCCTTGTTCTTAGTGAGCTAAATGGTTTATTATGTGAACATATGTCCTAAAGTATTTAAATGGCCAGATACTAAAGGAAACAAGTAAGTTTGGGTATCTTCCTTCCCCGCTTGCTTTCAGGTGCTGTTCAGGGTCCCTTTCCTACTTAGTGCCTGTGGCTTCTGTGGGATCCAGGCCATGACAGTTAGGGTCACTGATTTTACTGTTTCTCAATTTTAGGGATTGTCTGTTGTTATGTAAAACATTCACCTGTTTTCAGAGTGCATTGTATTAGGAGCTAACCTCCATTGTCCCTGCATCCTCCCTCCTCTCTCCCCCACAGCAACCACTTTAGTTGTCTTCCTAGTGAGCGTTTTAAGAGAAAAAGAAAGCAAATCTGTATTTGCATTATTATGTATACCTCGTCTGCCTCTCCGGAGGTCATTCCTTCTAATCGGCGAGTCTTCCTTCTTTCGCCTGCATAAATGTACCTTCCCCTCCAGTGGTGGACATTTGTGTTCTTTCCAGTATTACAGATGCCACCGTGAATAACGTCATGTGTGAAGTCCTTTTCTTTGAGGTGGAGTCCTAGAAGGAGGCTTGCTGGGTCCAAGGGTAAACGCACATGTCGTTCTTTTAGATGTTCCTGAATGCTCACCCCCAAATTCTCTGATGAGAGTCCCTATTTTCTACGGCTTTGCCAAAGTATGATAAGTGTTTGGATGTTTGCCAATCATAGAATGAGAAATTTTACCTCAGTATAGCATTTTTCTTTTCTCTTTCTTTCTTTGGTGGGGGTTAGCATTTTTAACAGTTCTTTCGAGGTATGACTGGCAGGAGTTAATAAACATATTCACCAGCCCAGGTTTCTTCTTGCCCCTTCGTAATCTCTCCCCTTCATCTCCAGCAGTGCACAGGGAACCACTGGTCTACTTCCGTCATTAGAGATGAGCTTGCGTGCTCCAAAACTACACAGAAATGGGACCATACAGCATGCACTCTTTTTATTTGGTTTCTCTTGCTCAGCATCATGATTTGTGGTTCGTTCACACGGCTGCCCAAGGGGATGAGTGTGTTTCGTGGCTTGAGGGCTGCTTCCAAGTATCAGCTCCTGGCCCTGCTCCCTGCCACACTTCTACCACCAGAGAAAGGCCCCAGGCAGAGTCGCAGGTGCTTGAGGCAAGAAGCTGCAGATCTGGTGAGTGCCGGGGAGGTTCCGGGCCACACAGCATCAAGTGTCTGCGGCCCAACTGCAAATCCAGCTAAGATTGTCACAAGAGGCAAGTGTCATTTCAAGGGGCATTAGAACATAGAACTTTTGAGTTCACAGTTTCAGTGAACTTTAAGGATAAATGGAACCACTAAGAAACCCTGTACTTCATCAGCAATCTCCCTGTTAGTAGGAATATTGCTGTTCATACTTTGAAATTGTGTAGTATTAAACTAGTTAAAGCTAGTAACTAATTATGTTAATGCTAAAACGGATTTTTTTCTGAGAAGGAGAAATAGAGGTAACCCCTCAATAGCAAATTTGGAATAGAAATGTAAGTGTAAATTCTTTTCTTTGTTCTTTTATTATTTTTTAGAGATTTTATTTATATATTTGAGAAAAAGAGATCATGAGTGGAGGGAGGGAGAGGGAGAAGCAGACTCCCCGCTGAGCTGGAAGCCTGACTTGGGGCTCTAGCCAAGGACCCTGGGATCATGACCTGAGCCAAAGGCAGAGGCTTAACCACACTTAACTGAGTCTCCCAGACACCCCTTGTCTTTGTTCTTCACACACACACACACACACACACACACACACACACACACACACACTTTCCAGCTTGTCTCAATACCAGTGCTCTAAGCACCTGGATTGTGGTGTCCACTTATCATTCCCCTCTCCCCCGCAACCCTGCAGTCATGGATTCACTATATTAAAAACATCAGTGTGTTACTTTATAATGATAGTTTAAAAACTCCGCCAACGGTGAACAAACAACTTATAGTTATTCTTGGAAGTAACTAGGGCACTAACTACTAACATTGAAAATGGACAATTAAAAGAAAATGAAACCATTATCCTCCCTTTTATTCAAACTGCCATTCAAGATAACCTAGTTGATTGGAAAAAGTATTTCACAGAGGAATCCCTTCAGATAAATGAGTGAGGAATAACAGAATTTAAAGACCCCCTTTTTGCTCTCCCTAATGTCGTTCCAGAACTTGCATGTGGATCAGCGTCACCTGGAGGGATTGTGGAATAATTCCTGACCCCGCCCAGGACTTCTGGTTCAGTGGATCCTGGGGGTGGTACTGAGAATTTGCATTTGTAGTATGCTCAGGAACCACACTTTGAAAACCACCTGCATGGGATGATGTGGCTCAACAAACACGAAGGAAGTGATTTTCAGGGGAAAATAACAGGTGGAAAGATGAACACCTCAGGCCTCCAGCCCATCTGGCAGATAAAGTGTGGCCAAATTTTGCAGAAATGGAAGTGTAAATATGGGCGTCAGAGCATCATTTAAGTGTTAGGACAATGAATGAAAAGCTGGCAAAGGCATGTATGTGAAGCATGATGAGATGACAGAAGGCCTGATTGGTTTCAAAGAAGTAACTGAGGGCAGTGGCTTCCTTACATCTGCTACTTCTCAACCAAAAATCAACCTGCAGGTCATTTTCGTGAACATTCTGAAACCAAGAAAACCACTGGGGAGTAAGTGGTCTGGAAATGCAAGTTTCTATGGGGCAGAATGTTTCATACTGGAAATTTTTATACAATGTGTGTTCAAGGTCTCTAAGAGAACCCACATGTTAGAGTAATTGACAGACCAGAGAAAATTTTTTTTTTAAGTGTGCATCAAGGTAAAACCTAGGATACGGACCAGAGAGATGTGGATAATTTCTAACATGGACCAAAAGAACCAAAAAAGATACAGTACAATACTCTTAACAGTCCATAGCATTAGCTATAGCCACATAGCTATTTAAGTTCACTAAAATTACATAAAACTTAAAGTTTCATTCCCCAGTCACCTTGATCCACATGCCACACAACCGCAGAGCAATTCCACCGTTGCAGAAGGTTCGGTTGGCCAACACCAATATAGACATTTGGTAGTATCTTATATTAAACAGCACATATGATAAGTTGACCACTAAATAGGAAAACTGAGTTAAATAAAAAGTGGTAAGGTGATTCTCTTTCATACTGAATTCTGACAAAAACAATGGTTGGAAAGGAGGGGAAGGCCTGGGCACAGTAGGCTCTGTCTCCTAGAATTCTGCACCAGAGTCTAAACGGGAAAGTGACAGGGAAGGTGTCCAGCATGTAAGTGTCTCAGTACAAGTCGTTGGTGGTCCTGATGGCAAAATAAGGCACAAATAACGAATCGTAGTGGCTTCAGAGGGAAAGCTGTTAGTGTGGACATGTACAAAATGTGTGCGTGTGCGTGTGCGCGTGCACACACACGAGTGGATACCTCACTTACTTGGTCATCCATTTAACATTTATTGAGGGTTTGCTACATATGCCAAAAACGTAAGATGAACAAGAGGGTGGACTGGGAAGTGTTAAGAATACTAGTACCCAGAAAGAGCCAATGTCTAGAAAAATTCTAGGGATAATAAAAGGCATTTTCCAACTGGCCGAACGTTAGACACATTACATGCTGATATTCATGGGAGGGAGAGAGCAGTACTGTCTTTCCGCTTATTTCTCTATTCCCCCATCCGGGAGCACTCCCATCTACTTGGAAAGCTTAGAACAGGCCAGGTTAGGAGGGGGGGATAGCGGCGAGTGCATGAATACTTAAGTGGTGGAGTCAGCAGAACTAGGCAGGGGATGACCCGCGTTTCTGTTGGCAAGGAGGTGGCCGCGCATCTCTGTAGCCAGGTGACAGGACTCCCGGCAACACCGTCCCCTCCAATGGCAGCGGCTCAAGGTGGGACTCCAAGACTTGGTCCTGCCCTAACAGCAAGGCACAGGAGCTGTGGCCTACCTGCCGCGTTCCACCCAGACGCCGGGAGCCAGAGGCTCCTTGGGAATGAGGGACGAGCTGCAGGGAGGGACCGGCCCAGGCAGTGTTTCTGATGAAGCCTTCTAGGACGATCCGTACTTTTGCGGCTAGACACTGGTGAGGGGGAGGGGCAGGATTTTCTTTAAACCCTATTCCCTGGTAATTACTGTCCCTTGCAAGAGCCTGAAGGGAAGGGAAGCACAGGTAGGCCCGGGCTAGAGTGTCCTGCTGGCCCGTCTGGTCTCAGGCTTTCCCAACAGGAGGACGTGGCCTCTGCCGCTGGCCTGAGGATCACGCGCGGTCACCGGGACACGAGGGTGGGGGCAGCCTCCTCGGGGCCGCGCCCAGCGCCACAGGCAGGCAGCTGCTTCTGGGGCCCGCAGGTGGCCGGGCTGCGGCCGACCAGGTGGACACCAGGTGGACACCGGCCACCGAGGCCGTCGTGGGACGAATCTGGAAGTTTCCCTGCGAATCGTGTCGCAAAAATTAATATTAATTTTAAATTAGTTTAAAATTTAAGTTAAATTTAAATCAACATTAAAAATGCTAACATTGCGCAGTTAGAACAGCAGGGGAGCCAGAGCTGGGAGACAGACTGGAGACGGACGTCAGAAGCCAGCCGGCACAGAGCTGTGGAAAGTTCTAGAAAAGACTGCTCGGCGACTCCCAGGTGAGGAGGAACTCAGCCCACCCGAGGTCACGGAGGCGAGGCAGAGCCGGGGCCTGTCCCCGAGGTTTGCAGGGGTGCCTCGGGGGAAGCCGGCGGCGCGGACGCAGCCCCCACGGACGTCGCCGGCCGGCCGGGCCCGGGGTGCAGCCGCGCCCGCGGCCTGGGGGTCCTCCAGGCGGGGGCCCTCCACGGGGTGCGCCCGGCCCGAGCACCGCCGCGACGCCGCGGGGGGGGGGGGGCAGGTGACGCTCCGGAAAAGCCTGTGCTTCCCTTCGGCCACACTCGCTCCCGGGACTTCTCGGGGCAACAATTAACCACGGTACAGCGGCGCCCCTTCCGCGCGTCCTGACCCTCTGCCTGTGGCCTGAGCGCCTTCCGCTCGCGGGTCCGCGGGTCCGTCCGCGAGTCCGTCCGCGAGTCCGTCCGCGAGTCCGTCCGCGAGTCCGGAGGCGGCCGCCGCGCGCATCCGCAGAGCTGCGGCCCGGGCGTCGCCTAGCAACCGTCGCGCGAGGGGCTCGGCGGCGCTGGAAGCGCTCGCGGGGAGACCCCGCCTTCCTGTGCCCCCGGAAGTGGCGTAAGTGCCAGGCCCCGCCCCCGCAGAGGCGGAAGTGGAGCCGCCCCGGGCCTGTCGCGTTCCTGGGGAGCTTCAGCCCAGCGCAGCGCCTGGCCCATGGCCGCCTACTCCTACCGCCCGGGCCCCGGGGCCGGCCCAGCTGGGGGCGCGGCGCTGCCGGACCAGAGCTTCTTGTGGAACGTCTTCCAGAGGTGAGGCCCGGAGCACCCCGGGCGCTTACGAGACTCCCCGGCCTCCGCTCTCTTCTCCTCGGCCTCCCAGGCCTCCTGCC
>CM053607.1:50162-69937 GCA_028646535.1 Procyon lotor
CCCGGCTTCCCTCCGGCCTCCTTCCTGACTTCCCTCTGGCCTCCCCAAGCCTCCTTCCTGGCTTCCCTCCGGCCTCCCCAGGCCTCCTGCCCGGCTTCCCTCTGGCCTCCTTCCTGGCTTCCCTTCGGCCTCCTTCCTGACTTCCCTCCGGCCTCCTCAGGCCTCCTTCCTGGCTTCCCTCTGGCCTCCCCAGGCCTCCTGCCCGGCTTCCCTCCGGCCTCCCCAGGCCTCCTGCCCAGCTTCCCTCCAGCCTCCTTCCTGGCTTCCCTCTGGCCTCCCCAGGCCTCCTTCCCGCTTCCCTTCGACCTCCCGTCACCCTGGCCTCCTTCCCGGCTCCCTTAGATCTCTCCCAGCCTCCTGCCCGACACCCCCGGCCCTCTGGTGCGGCCCTCCTCCTCCGCCGGGGCCCTGTGGAGGTGCCCAGCCCACCTCAGTTGCTCAGGGGTCACAGCCGTCACCCCGCCCTGCAACAGCCAAGAGCCCCGCGGCTGAGGGGCTTGCTGCTCCTGGAGGGTCTCCTGGGGATGCTGGCCTAAGGCAAACAGAAACATAGACCGCTTCAGTGCTGTCAGTGTCAGGGAAGGAAGCTGGTCACCGTAAGCGCGGCACCTTCTGTCCCGGGTCAACCTTCCAAGTGAATGAGTGACCGAGGCTCGAATGACTCATGGCCAGGAAAGGACTTGTCTGAGGCAGTTTTTTTGCCGTTTGTGGAGGTAGAATTCCGACTGGTCAGGGGAAAACGGGAGAAAGGCCTGAGAGGGGTGAGGAGACAGACATAGATGGCTGTCTCCGGGGAGGAGCAGCCTGGGCTTGGGCAGGTGGAGGGCTTGGGACGAGGGAAGTCGCCCTGACCTTTCTTTACTCCCCAGCAGAATGCGGGACTGACATCCCGGCTGAGTGCAGCGGAAGGTCCATGGGAAGGAGCACGCCCGAGTGAATGCAGAGTTGACGCAAGAGTTCAATGTTTGTACTTGCCAAGTTTTGCTTGTTCTGCACTTTTTTAATCACCAGCTAACTGGTCTTGATTTTGTAGGGTTGATAAAGACAGGAGCGGGGTGATATCGGACAACGAGCTTCAGCAGGCACTATCCAACGGTGAGTGGGACCTGGCCGTCGGGACTTCTGCTGAACCTTGAGCCTGACTCACTTGTAGTAAATAACTTCTTTCTCCAAGCACAGAGGAGTTATTGAGGCCTAACTGTTGCTACTGGCACGTGGTGGAGGGGCTTCCGATGGATTCTGTGTACTGATAGCCTGCTCTAAGTGCCTTGCTGAGCTGGGGCAGCTCAGCTTTGTACAGCAGATCCACCTAAGATACACTGAAGATCGCGGAATTTCTCGGGTCGGTCCATCTTCATGATCTCTCTGGAGAGGACCATCAAGGTCCTGGGGCACCATGGGGAAGTGATTGGGGTGTTGGAGGTGTGGCGCTGGCAACATGGATGGACGTTGGCAGTCATGGATGTTGCCAATCCCATGGCAACATGGGATTGTGGGAAGGCGGTCTTATCACTGGGGGAATACAAGGTGTTCCGACAGGGGTACAGGACCATAGCTCTTGTGTGGCAGTGTGTTGGGGACTCTTCGTGGAGTTCTGTCCTTGCTGGTTTCAGCATGATTCATCCTTAGAAGTACTATTGGAGACCTTTTACTTCATTAAGTACCTGGCCATGTTGCCCCCCCTTTTTTTAAGGTTTTATTTATTTATTTGACAGAGAGAGATCATGTGTAGGCAGAGAGGCAGGCAGAGATAGAGGGGGAAGCAGGCTCCCCGCTGCGCAGAGAGCCCGATGTCGGGCTCCATCCCAGGACCCTGAGGTCATGACCTGAGCCGAAGGCAGAGGCTTAACCCACTGAGCCCCCCAGGCGCCTCCATGTTGCCCTTTTTAACAATCCCTCAGATGCCACTGTCTTTTTTGCTGCTTAAATTCGTAGCCTGTCTTTCCAGAGGTGTGCCATTTAAGGTAGAAAGGGGATTGATTCTAAGACGTTGAGTCGTTTTTATTAGTGGGAAGCAGTTTGATGTTCTAGAGAGAGTGAGGGTGCCGACACTGCGTCACGGTGCTGGATATTGGGCGATTAAAGGGGTATGCTTACCCCCTTGTGGGCACACACCAGGCCTCTGGGCTTGGTCTCTTTGCTGCCTTGGGATTTGCATGAAGTGCATGGTTTGTATTTGCAGATTACTACGTATAAAGAGCGGTAGATACTACTGACTTCTGCTTCCAGTATTTAACACGTGGGCCCTAGATACTGGTGTATGACTTCATGTGTCTTCATGTAGCTGTGTTCGGGAAACTAAGAGATCTCTTTATTTGTGCTTTGATGATTGCGCTCTCTTGATTGTTCTCTTATTATTAACCCTTTTCCATTTTTTGTGTCTCCAAGGCTTGAGTTAGGTTTAGAGGAGTAGAAGACAGGGTTACTAGAAAGATGTCAGAACAAGCTACGATCTAGCAAATCTGGCTTAAAATTTTCTGAGTGTTGGGCCCCTCAGTGGCTTAGTCGTTGAGCGTCTGCCTTTGGCTCAGGTCAGGATCCCGGGATCCTGGGGTTGAGCCGGGCGTCGGGCTCCCTGCTCGGCAGGAAGCCTGCTTCTCCCCCTCCTGCTCCCTCTGCTTGTGTTCCCTCTCTCACTGTCTCTCACCATGTCAAATAATAAATAAAATCTTTAAAAAAAAAAAAAGAAGAAATAAACTTTCTAAGTGTTGGATGCCTGGGTGGCTCAGTCAGTTAAATGTCTGACTCTTGATTTCAGCTGAGGTCATGATCTCAGGGTGGTGAGCCCCCCTCTCTCGAGTGCGTGCACTCTCTCTCAAAAAACAAAAAAATTTTTTTCTAATCGTTGACCAAACAAATGTGTTCACGTCATATGTTAAAGAGGGCGGACACTACAGTGAGGGTGGCCTCAGGGGTCATGCTTCTTTGAGTTCTGTCCCAGTAAGTGAGGACCAGCTCATGACCCATTTGGACATCCTTTTGTCTGTTTGCTTGAAGTTTTCAGAGTGCCACCCAGGTTTGGGGTTTGGGTGAAACCTGCTGGGGGTGATGGTCACACTCTGACCTCATTAGCCTGACGGTGTCCACCCCGCGGGTTCCTGTCTGGATTTCAGTCCTGGTTCGACCAGATCTAGGAACGTGACCTTGGGCAAGGACTTGACCTTTCTGGGAGGTGGATGGAGGAAATGCGTGCAGAGTCCTTGGTACAGCTCCTGGCCCGGAGCAGGGTTCAGTGTTGTCAGCTGAGAGTGTAGTAGTGACGGGCCTGTGACTGACCAGGGAGCCAGCTCTGGGGATGGTGGTGGCGGTAGTGTCACTTACTGAGCGTCCCCTAGGTGGGTCCTGTGCTGGGCACCTAACAAACCTCGTCTTGGGTCAGCATTGTTGTTGGAGCCCTGGGGGTGTGGTGGAAGGACCGAGTGTGACCTAGAGGGTTAGGCTACCGTGTTTTCACTAGAAGGTGTCAGTGCTGCCCTTAGTTCGGCTGGCGCTTAAAGCACATGGGTCTTTACTTTGTCAGAACATAATCTTGAGCTTAGCTTCTACTGAATATCCACCTGGAACCTGTTGAAAAGAGAGTGAATTTTAAGTTGCCTAGAGGATGTTTTGCTCTCGGTTGCCGAGACACTGAAGTCAGTACCTGGTTTAACCCAACCAGTAAGTACGATCAGACTGTCTCAGCGGCCTCTGTGGAGACACTTGGATCGAGCTGGCCCGTGGGACGCCCTCAGCTTTCGCTGGAGGCGTGTGGGAGCCGGCCTCCTGAAGCCGGGGGTGTGGGAGCCGGCCTCCTGAAGCCGGGGGTGTGGGAGCCGGCCTCCTGAAGCCCGTGGTGTGGGAGCCGGCCTCCTGAAGCCCGTGGTGTGAGGGCCGGCCTCCTGAAGCCCGGGGTGTGGGAGCCGGCCTCCTGAAGCCCGGGGTGTGGGAGCCGGCCTCCTGAAGCCCGTGGTGTGAGGGCCGGCCTCCTGAAGCCCGTGGTGTGAGGGCCGGCCTCCTGAAGCCCGTGGTGTGAGGGCCAGCCTGAAGCCGGGGGTGTGGGAGCCGGCCTCCTGAAGCTGGTGGTCACCGCCAGGCCGAGAGCGCCGCGCCGCAGCCAGCACCCCCTCTGTTCCCGGGGTGCGGCCATCTCGCTTCTCCCGGGCGCGGGGAGCCTCGGGTGTTCCCAGCATCTGCGCTGGCTGTTTAGACGTGTTCTGTTTATATATCTTATTAACCTTGAATCTTTTAACCAATTACATTTTCCTCTTCAGATTAGCTGCTAAAAGATTTAAATTGGTGCCTTGTCACTAGCATGAATTTAGAATTTTGAAGGTCAATTTTCCTGACCTGGTCTTAGGTCCTCCTGCTTCTCTCTTCCCATCCAACGTAATTAAAATTTATTTCATTTTTGCTCTACTTTATAAATTTCATTAAGTTCTTTTCTGCAGTAAAGCAGGTTATTAGTGATGCTGATTCACATAGTAGGTGAGAGTATTGTTTGCCGAGTGATCCCTTGTGGTTCTCGAGCTGTAGAGCCAGGAGCTAAATCCAGACGTGTGTTCTTGGTACCCTCGGTGCTTCCGCTTATGTTGTGCTGGGGGCTTGCTTCTCCCAGGCGCTCGAAGCACGCTGAGCCCCACGCTGAGCTCCACGGTGGTGTCCGCCCCCTCGCGTGCGTTCTGTACCCTCTGCGCAGAGGGCCTGCCTTTCGTTGGTGTAAAAACTGGGGCCACGTCCACCCTGAGTTCCAGCTGTTCTGCCCGGAGGCACGTGCCTGCCCCTGCTGCTGAGCCGCTGTGGCATCTGTGCGTTGACCTTGACACGCTGTGGTCTGCTCCGTGCGGTCACTGCTGTAGCTGCCTCTGGCCACTAGACTGGCCGCTTCCTGACGGAAGGCCGGGCCGGCGCCTGTGCGCAGGTGTGGTGCGTGCACAGAAACCGGCCACCGGACGGGCCTGTCTTTGTCCTCTTCACTCCCCTGGACTTCTGAGAGCTGATGCAGTTGATGTTATTTTGACTTCTGGTTTTTCTCCCAGGAATGGGCTACTGTTTTCTCATTGGCACTGGAATATTAGGCTATTTCAGGACATTGCTTTACTTAGTCTGTTACTGGTGGCAAAGCTGGAGTTTCAGACTTGCATGGTTTCTCACTTGAATTAAATCTGTGCCTGTGTGCTGAAATGTAGCTGAAACCATCCTCAAAGAGCACTTGTGGGTCCCGTACACTGAGTCCTTTATAAGACTTGTTTCCGTAGGAAAGCTTCTAAAATTGACTGCTCTCAGGGAGGCGTGTGGGTAATAGGTATGAAGAAAGACAGAAGGAGACTGTTCTTTTGCCTCCTTTTGAAATGACACGTCATAAACTATCTCAGTTTGGTAGCTTTTTTTTTTTGTAACCTTGCTATTTTTTGGAATTGCCGGTATTTAATTTTGCTCAAGCCTCTTTTTTCTGTGCCTCTGCAGGTTTGCCCTCACATAACCTATGTAGGTATTTTGTGGAGACATTTTTTACCTGTGCTTTAAAAGATAATAATTCATGTATTCTTTTTAAGGTATTTTTATCAGAGTAGAGTCCCAGCTCTCTTGGGGATCCCATATTAAGAAGGAGTGACGGAAATAGGACCAGAGAAACAGACAGTTCGCTGCAAACTTCTGGGCTTCTGGCCCCATCCCCGCTCCCGCCCACAGGCCCGGTTTTGTGGCGGAGGGTGTTTGGTGCTGTGCGGCCCCCGGGCAGGCAGAAGTTTCCCTGCAGCTCCCCTCCCCTGCATGTGGGGAAGGACTGGCTCAGCAGGCCCACATTGCTCAGAACCTGCGCCTGCCCGGGGAGGACTTTGATGGCTGGCTGTCTCGTGCGACATTCGGCCTGAGAAGTGTGTTTTGTCCTCCCAGGGCCTTGAGCTGTGTGGCACCGCTTGCCTGGGCAGCCGATACTAACAGTTTGATTTCTCACCAACACCTGCTTTCGCTCTGGGTCTCCAGAGCTTCCACGAGGGGCTCCCAGGAGAAACCCTGGACTCTAGACGCGGGGGTTCCATAGTGGACGTTACTTAGCGTGTGTCCTTCCAACTCGTGGCTGGCCGAGTAGGCATGTCATGTCCTGGGGGGCGCTGGTGCCCTCCGGACTTGTCCTGGTGCCCGTTCCCCTGTTGATTTTACTCTGTCCTTGCCTTGTAACCAACCGACAGCGCGAGTCCTGGTGAGTCCTGGAGCCCGAGGCTGTTCTGAGGACCCCTCGCACAGCCTGTCCTGTCTGCTCTTTCCGGAAACACGCCCAGCCAGGCTTTCAGAAAGAAAGTTAGGATTTGGTGGGCCTGGCTTTACTCTGTAACCTTGGGGGCGTCGCACTTCCAGCCCCAGTTTCTTTGGATGTAAAGACGGGAAGACTGGAAGTTGAGATCCTTTTCCCCCTGGAGCCAAGCCCCGGTTCACCAGATCCTGCATCTGCCTGGTACAGAACTGGGAGACAATGTATCCACCCAGGGTGAGTTTACAGTGTCTCACTAAGGTCATCTAGATTGTTTCTAATTTTCATTAGCGTAAATACTGTAGTAATTGGACCCCAAATTTCACAGAACCAGTTTCTAGAACTAACGTTTAGCACATCAAGGGGTATGGGTATCATTAATGCTGTTGGTCAGTATTGAGACTGCTTTTCAGAAAGGCCCTATTTCTAGTTGTGCTCTTTGAGGCTGTAGTTGCAGAAAACGGGAGAAGTGTGGGATTTGCTGACCCCGAAGAGGCGCCGAGGTCTTGCGGGTTCTGTGCACCGGGGTGCCAGTGCCGTGTGCCCGGCGCGCCCCACTCGCCACACCTCCTCTTTCGGCAGAAAAGCCCAGCAAGGCTGGGAGTTCCTGGTCTGATGAAGTAAAGTGGAAAGACATCACCAGGGGTGACATTTTAAAAAGTCTGATTTTTATTTTCTATTTATTTACTTATTTTTTGCCCCAAAAGATTTCAAGCCGTTAGGTGTCTCCATCGTGCAAGTGTTAAGTGTCATGAACCCTTAGCCCTCAGCCACTCACTGAACCCACAGGTTAAGCTTACAGCTAACAGGACGTCATTTCGAGAAAAAACTCAGTGGAGAGTAGAAAGACAGTATGTCCTCACAGAGCAGAATGGGTTTTTTCCCCTTTGATAATGGGGAGTCTTGCAGTCATCTATGTGCTCGAGGGTAAAGTGGGGAAACGGTAGTGCTCTCTGATGGGAACTGGCTTGACCTCAACAGCCACGGATGGTTCTCCGTAGAGAAATGGTTGTCGCCGTTTGCTTAGGGTTGCTTCCTAAAGCTGTAGCGTGTTCTCAGAGTACGGGTGAAAAAAGTGCACTGGCTTTACATGGAAGATCAGGTTTCTGTGTTCTCTAGTTCTTTGAGATGAAATTAAAGCAGGACTTCTAGGTATAGTGATCACGTGTTTCTAAAATCTGACAAGAAATCTTTCTCAAAACTAGTGGTTCTGACATGCAAACATGTTGGCGTCTGGGAAAAGCAGACAGGAATGTTTGAAATCCGGGAAATCTGGGCTAGAGGGTCACTGGGGGTGTAGGGGTTGTGGAAAAGTCTCCCTGTGTAATGTACCCTCTCTTTTCAGTGAGCTGAAAACAGCTGCTGGTTATTGCATGGGTCGTGTTTTCCTACCGAGAACTGTCTAAACCATTAGGTTTCCGGCTGACACTGTGCACCTGAGATGCGAGGTGCCCACATGCTGCGGTATTTCAGCTTCGCCGTGGGTTGTTGAGCTTTGGTGTCAGTCTGGGACCAGGCCGCAGGACCTGTACGTGGTAGATAGTCATTACCTGTCGGCTCTTGTCACCCCGTGGTTTCTCTGGGGCGTCCGGCCCCGTGTGGGGAACGAGAGGTGAGCGAGGAGGCGCCTCCACGTGCCCTTGCACAGCGGCTCTGCCCAAAACCTGTGGCTCTCGTGCTGGACGGCAGCCTCTCTCCATCCTTGAGTCAGCTCTGGATGACCTGTTACTCTCCTGAGCCTGGGACCCCTGCCATCCTCAGAATCCTCCAGAGTGGGCTCCGGTTCCCCTGGGTCGCCTCAGGGGTGCGCCCTCTCTGGGCATTCCTGCGGGCCTGTCGGGGTGGCGCCGGGCCCGCAGCACAGCCCGTGCTCATACGCTGCTGGACTGTTGCACTTGGGTTGCTTCGTTTCAGATGTCTCTGGTCGCGTGGTTTGCAGAGATGGCCCCGTGATGCTTCTGCTCACAGTCGGGATGCACCGCGGGGGCTGCCTTCCCTGTCACTGACTGAGGGCTCGTCAGCCTTTGTCAGGTGGAGGGGAGACAGGAAAAGAGGGCCTCCATCAGCTGCATTGGGTTCCTGAGGCTTTTAGTCAGTGCTGTGGATAGCAGTTCAGTGCTTGCAGCCGCTGGGTGTGAAGGAGGGGAAAACAAAATGGCGAAGAAGTGACCCTCTCTGCGTTTAGAATTTTCCTTTCTGCTGGGTTCTCTGTAACATAGTTTTCAGTAACACCTTTCCTGATAGTTGTATGTAGAGGCTTCTGTCCACCCTTCACCCACAGACATCTTGAAGCCTGCGGAAGGTGTTTCCCTGGCCCTTGTGTGTGCCGGGCATGGGGACAGGGGTGCCCCTGCCTTCAGGGGGAGAGCAGTCTCCACTGAGTACTTGTGGTCGCAAGTCTTCCAAAGGGGAGCTTGAGCCCATGCTGGCAGAGCAGGTGGATTTAAGGTAGGGGTTGTGGGAATGTGGGGCACTCAGGGAAGGCTCTCCGGGGGACATAGTGCTCCTGCGGCTTGCAGGAGAGCTGAGGGGTGTGCACATGTCGGGAGGCCGTACTTGAGGGATAGAGGAGCGTGTGCAAGAGCCCTGAGTCGAGTGGGCGTGGCCCTGGCGAGCTGCGGCCGAAGCCCAGTGTGACGGACTGAGTGTGACGGACTGTAAGGGGCCATACCCTCCCGACTCTCCTGCCCGTCCGCACACCCCCAGGTAGGCCTCAAACCTGAGCGAAAGGCCACTTTATGTGCGGTCAGGGCACGGGTCTCTGTCGGGAGCGAGTGGGGGGAACAAAAACAGTTTTATGTATAGAAGAAAATATGAGGTTTTATATAAGTGGGATGTGGGGAGAGACACTGCCTTCCCTCCACATTAAAAATACTTTTATTCTTTGTTTTTAGTGGGTATAAAAATTGATAATGGTGTAAACCTCTCTGAAAACATTTTGGGGCATAAAGGTATCTAAGTAATCTAGTGAACATTTCATTATCAGTAGATAAATGGTTCTATCAGATTCAACAATCCCTTTTATAACAAATACCTGATGATATCTCCATTATTCTGAAGTGAATCATACTCTCAAGAAAATAATATGATGCGCAGACAGTAATTTTAGGAGAAACTTTTTAAGGCATTGTTTTATGTTTCTGAGTATGCTGCTCAGCTTACCTGCTGGCCGCGTTCCTGGGAAATAGAGTGTATATTAAAGTGCCGTGAAACCAGGGGTTCCTGGGTGGCTCAATTGTGTGCGTCCGATGCTTGATCTCAGCTCAGGTCTTGATCCTCAGGGTCGCGAGTTCAGGCCCCTTGTTGGGATCCACACTGAAAAAAAAAATACTGTAAAACCATATCTTGTTTATATAGTAAACAAGAGCGAGTCCCCAGCCTCATGTCATTATAAAAAGCTTTGCGTGTATGTCTGTTGGGGCCTGAGGGACTCCTGCACAGTGCGAGATGGGACGCCAGCAATGACATGCTTACAGCCCCCAGTGGTCATGGCACCCAGAAGTGTCCTTGCCAAGAACCGTGGTGCCGAGGTCTTCCCTGAGTAGCAGGTTACTGTCGTTAGCTACTGGTGTTCCAGATTGGAGTCTTCGAGCTGGCTGTGAGAGCAGTTTTCGCTGACTGTGTTTCCTGTCGTCTATTTTCAGGCACGTGGACCCCATTTAACCCAGTGACTGTCAGGTCGATTATATGTAAGTAAAGGTGCAGGCAGTCCCCTGTCCTGCCTGGGCCCCTCGCCCTGCCCTCCTGGCCGAGCACTTGAGCTGGAGTTCCCACTTCCGAAGGGTCTGTGTTCATACAGGACCGGCGCGTGTCACACCCCGTCCGTATCTTGCACAGTGGTTGACTGGGGGAAACACCGATGCTCCGTTTCTGACTGGATTTTTCCCTTGTTTGAGCTTTCCTGAATCACGGTGTAGTTCTGAGCGCCGAGAGCACCCGTTTCCTTCTTCTGGCTTCTCTGTGTGAAGAGACCAAGTGACTTGTCATTTTCTTGGTAGCAGGAGTACAGACAGAATTTTTATGTATGTTTTTAGCCATTTTGCCATTATCTATAAATGCAGTTATAGGTCCTTTCATATTCAGACCTGGAATTAGGCTCATTTTTTTTCCCGAAGGTTTATTTATTTCTGTGCATATATATGAATGTGTTTGGGAGAGAGAGGAGAGAAGTAGAGCCCTGCTGGGCGCAGAGCCCAACAAGGCTGGATCCCACGACCCTGAGATCATGACCTGGGCTGAAATCGGGAGTCAGAGAGGCTTAACCGCCGGAGCCACCCTGGTGCCCCCAGGCTGATTTTTTTAATGAAAAGCAGGTCTTACTGAAAAAACCAAAAATCTAAAGCCAATAGAGCCTTTTTCTCGCTGGAGCGGGCCTGCGCTGGTGGTCGTAGGCCCCCTTGGAGGAAGGAAGGGGCTGAACTAGGATCTGGGAGGGTGGAGGCGTCGGTCTCGCTCTGAAGCCCCATTTCTTCCTGACAAAGCGAGCGCACCATCCGGGCATCGGCGCTCCTTGGGGGCTGCTTCCGGGTCTGGCATCGAGTCTGGGGCTCTGCCAGTGAGTGCCTCTCGACTGTGCGCCTCGCGGCTGTCTGGGGCAGGTCGGCGGCTGCGGTTGGGTAACTGTGCGGCACAGGAGACCCAGCCCTGCTGGAGGTTCAAGGGAGGGGTGTTTCTTAGTGACACGTGGGCACCTGCTGGTTAAGCTCGGGGCCCCCGAGGGAGGCGTGGGGTGGCTGTGCAGGGATTGAGCTCCTTGCCGACTGACCTCGAGGGGTTTCCTTTCTGTCTCAGCCATGTTTGACCGGGAGAACAAGGCCGGCGTGAACTTCAGCGAGTTCACGGGCGTCTGGAAGTACATCACAGACTGGCAGAACGTCTTCCGCACCTACGACAGGGACAACTCCGGGATGATAGACAAGAACGAGCTCAAGCAAGCACTCTCAGGTTTTGGTAATTCACTTATCTTGATTGTGTAGCAGATTTCATTTTGGAGGTCATTTGGTTATATTACTGTTCTTTTACTTGGTTCAGTTTACTGATTTTTTTTAGAGTGGGGGAGGGGCAGAGGGCGAGGGAGCGAGAGACTTAAGCAGGTTCATGCCCAGTGCGGAGACTGACTCGGGGATCCATCCCACTCCCTGAGATCCCGACCTGAGGTGAAATCAGGAGTCAGATGCTTAACCCACCGAGCCACCCAGGCGCCCCTCAATTTACTGATTTTTTTTAACTATGAAATTTTTGTTGATGTTCAGATTTATATTTTGATATTGTTTATATCGAAAGCTTGTATTTGACATGGAGATCTTATGTGCTTTTTTTTTCCATCCAAAATGAGATATGGGCTATGCAATCGTTTATTGTTTGTGAAATGCAGTGATGGGACACGCACTTGGAGAATGCGGTGGCTTTGGAAACAGTTTCACTTGAATAAGTGACAATAAACTGTCAGGCAGCTTATAATTCCTGACACATCACGACACACGGCGAGACGGTCAGAATGTGTGAGAGACGATTCTGTAAGCGGCAGTGCCAGAAAACAGCGGGCTTGCCGGCTCCCGTTCACAAGTGCGTGTGCACCTGAGTGTGCTGTGTCACCAGCAGGGTCTGCACAGCCTTTCCAGATGGGTCAGCTGGCCTTCTGATGCCGGTGCGCGGGTCTGAGAGGAGGCTGGGATTCTGTGTGTGTAGGGGAAACAGACATGGAGGGCTTGACTGCGGCTCATGGGAGTCCCCCCGATACCGGCGTGTTTGGGATGATCTCACTCAGCCCTCTCCTCACTGGGGCCCTGTTACAAACCCCCTGCTACGTTTTGTTAAAAAGACTGCTTAGGAATACCTTCTAGAAAAAAATCAGGCAAGTTAGTTTATAGTGTTCTATTTTTTCTATAACGTACTATGTTATCATTATGATGTACTAATGAACTTCTAGGTGTTTTGAGTTTTAACAATACAAAGTACGTCTTAGTTCTCATGTTAACGTGTTGTTAACTTCTACCCTTCTCCCAGTTTTCCTTTGGACATGTACTTTATGACTGTCTTCTCTTTCTCTTTCCTTTCCTGCCTTATGAATTCCTGTGGTGTTCAGCTAGTGGCTCTGGGACTCCCTAGGCAGTTTGTGCTCTCATCTCACTCACTAGCTGTGGGTCAGGATCAGGGCGGGACTGGACCTCCGGTTCTCTGTGCTGACTTTGCTCTGCCCTCAGGCTGCACAGAAGGGCTGGGAGGGATGGCGGCAGCCGTCTGCAATGTTAGTGTATGTGCTGCAAAGCGAGCGCGTGGCCGCCGTCTGCAGAGAGTGGTCCTGGGGCTGGAGGGAACCGGAGGCCTGGCGGGGCCGAGGACAGCTCGGGAGGAACCTGGGTCCTGTGACTTAACGTCCAGGCGAGTGACCTCAGGTTTCAGGGAACACGGCGCCGTCTCGTGTTGTCAGGCCCGGAGTCCCCTCTTGTGTTCGAGCCAGGGGCCCACTGGGTCCGTGGAGCTCATGGCAGGAGCTCTGAGGTGGGCGGTGCCCCAGCCTCCCCGGCCTCTGAGTCCATGCTGCGGCTTCAGGGTCATGGAGGCCCTGGGGCCGTCCCTCATGGTCAGGAGCTGGCCGGCCTCCCCAGGCTGGTTGGCGCCAGGCTCTTCCCTGACCGTTTTCTGGAGAAAGTAAGTACTCCGCTACCACATCTCATCAGTTGTTCTAACAAGTCTCTTCCTGGGATTGGATCTTGGCTTCTGGGGCCTTCTACCGAAAAGGGACATTGTTATCCTTTTCATGTATTAGTAATTGTAGCAGATTTTCAGTAGTACCTGAAGCGGAGACTCCTGCTCAGCCCCGACTGCACTCAGTGACTCTCGGAGGCCCCTGTGCCGGCTCCGGTAGCTCCCATTACCCTTTTGTAAACTCAGGTCTGATGGGCACTGTGCCCCGGGTACAGAGAGCTGGAGGAAGGAGGTGTGTGAGGAGTTGACCCCCACGCAGCGCAGTGCCCCAGGGCAGTCAGGCACGGGAAGCCCCTGTCCCTCTGCGTAGGCTGTGGCAGTCGCTAGGCCCGCTCGGTGTGTTCTGATGGAAACGTTTTCAAAGTGTGGGGCCCTCTATTCGGTCGTCACTCATCTCAGCCGTCGCCGGCTCAGTGCTGCATTTGCTTTATCCTCCGTTGTGTGCCAACGAGTGCCAGGCCTGTGCGGTGTTAGCCCCAACACGCTTTACTGTGCATCCCGGACATGTGGGGACACTTGCTCACCGAATCAGTGCCATGGACCCACCTTAAAAATGAGCAGTCCACGTGCATTAGGGTCCCAGCAGGTCCATAAGCAGCCCCCAGCCTGGTCATGCAGTTGGCTGGTTATAGAGACGGGCCGATGCCCTGTCCCAGGTCTGTCCCCTGCTGCTGTCTCTGTGCCCCGGAGAGAGGTCACTGGTTAGCATCCAGGCTTGGGAATGTGTGCCGTCATATCGGGGGGCTGGGAGTCGGCGGTCGGTGACTCATGGAGTCATCAGGGCCGCTCTGATGTCTCCCCCTTCCTGCGCCCGTTAGTGGTCAGAAGAGAACCTCGCTCTCCTAAGGTCAGGGTGTGGCCCTGTGCCAGCACGTCCGGCCCGACAGGGCCGGTGACCAGGGTCACAGGCTGGCGGAACGGCACACGGAGGGCACCGCTGTTGTTGTTCTCGTGTAACTGAAGCACAGTCGACAAGCGTGACGTCAGGTTCAGGTGTACGACGTAGAGATTCCACGAGACGCCCCGTTACCCAGCGCTGCCCATGACTGGTGTAGTCGTCTGTCACCACATGGCGCTCCCGCAGCATTACGATCCTGGTCCCTGCCCTGTACTTTCATCCCTGGACTGACTGACTTCAGAATCTGAAGCGTGTACTGCTACTTCACCCATCCGCTACCCCTCCTCTCTGGCCACCGCCAGTTCTCTGTGCTTATGAGTCTGTTTCTGTTTTGTTTGTTCATTTTAGTTTTAGATTCCACATGTAAGTGAGATCATCTGGTATTTGTCTTTTTCTGACTGACTTCATTTAGCATAATGCACCATAGGTCCATCCATATTGTTGCCAACAGCAAGGTCTCCTCCTTTTCTGTGGCTGCCTAGTATTCCTCTATGTGTGCATGCAAGTGTGCACGTGTGTGTGAGTGTGCACACGTGTGGCTACATGCATGTGAGTGCATGCACGAGTGTGTCTGAGCACGCATGTGTGAGAGCGAGCGTGTGCTTATGTGGCTGTGTGCGCATGAGAGTGCACGCATGTGTGAGAGCGTGTGTGAGTGCGTGCGTGTGTGCATGTGCACATGAGAGAGGGCGCGTGTGTGTGGTGTGTGAGCGTGTGCGGCTCCGTGCACGTGAGCGCGTGCGTGAGTGCGTGAGTGTGTGTGCACGGGCACACGCGTGCACCACCTCTTCATCCGTCCCTCAGCCCATCGTCCCTCGGCCTGCTTCCGTATCCTGACTGACGTAGACAATGCTGCAGTGAACCAGGGGTGCGGATAGCTTTTCGAATCAGTGTGTTCGTTTCCCTGGGGTAAATCCCCAGGAGTGGGATTATTGGATCATGTGGTGACTATTTTTAGCTTTCTGAGGAACATCCCTACTGTCTCGGAGGGTGGCCGCACCTGTCTGCATTCCCACAGCAGTGCACGAGGCGCTCTTCTCTGCACGCTCTTGCCAACATGTGTTTCTGGTCTTTTTGATAACAGCATCCTGACGGGTGTGAGCCACCACTTTGGGGTTCTGATTTGCATTTCCAGAGAGCCCCTCCTCTTAATTTACGAGGGCAGGGTTCTCATGACATGGATTTTCACTGATGGAAATCCTTAGAGAAGAGTCTGCTCTCAGATTTTGCTTGTCATGTAAATGTCTCTGTTACCGTTCATTTATCTAGTCTGACTTGTGTTGGTTTTGTTCTTGCTACGATAACATTGAGGACTGGGGAAATTGGAAGCTAATCCCAACAACGATAGAAGTTGCTTCCGTGGTCCGTAGAGATTGTGGAGATCTCTCCTGTTGGTTTGGGTCTGGGCCGGAGGCCGCCACAGCGACGGCTGGCGTCTGCTCTCTACACTCTGGGTGAGCTCCGCCCTTACCAGCCTGGGCCGCTTCCTTACCTGTCCACAGGTGCCGGGTGTGAGGGGCCTCAGAGGGGCTGGGGGTGTGGGGACCCCCGTCCAGGACCTGCTCTCTCTGTTTTTTTAAGTCAGGGATCCTGTCTTTTTCTTACTGGCAGGGAAGGGGACCCTGGATTTAAGTCACAGATGCATAGGGTATGCTGACCACTCTGGAAGGTACTGTGCTGTGTGTGCATGTTTGAATCTTTTTTTTTTTAGAAAAGTAAGTGTTTCTGCAAGTAATTAACTATGACATTCACTCAGATAATAGGTGTACATATATCCTCGCAAAGATTCCAACAGGACGGAAAACCAGTAAAAATATTTTGGCCCCTGGATCTTGTCTCCTGAATAAGTAAGGACACCACAGTCACACAGGTGGTGGGGTTAGGAGGGAAGGAAGTAGGTGTCCTTGTTTAGAGCAGCCCCGAGAGGTGTCCCACAGGTGAGTAGCCGCCGTGTCCCCGTATCTTCAGAACCACCTCCCTGCCGGAGACCTTTTCAAGACAGTAAGTTGAAGGTGGAATCAGTGACTCTTGGTCACACCGTCCGATGACCCTTGAGTGGTTGTGAACTTTACCAGGCTGCCTTGCTCCTTGTAATCGTTCCTTCCCTGATGTCAGTGAGCAAGTTTATGGAAGGGAGTACCCATCAGTGAGTCAGCTGCTTCCCTGAGTTAACATCTTGTTGACTTGGAAGCCTTCAGCGTTACATTCTTTCTAATGTAAAATGAAACTCAAATAAGACCCTCACAAGGAAGTGGGGCTGCCCTGCGGGGTGGTTTCCGAGGTGCAGCCCTGTGGGGTGAGTACAGCTGACGCGAACGACGGCGCTCAGAGTCGTGACCCGCGGCGCCGACAGCGCTGGTGTCTGGGTAGTGCTCGCTCACCTCCCAGGAGGAGGGGGTGGTGCTCCCGTCGCCGGTCGCGGGGCCGCAGGAAGATGGCTTCGTTCCCAGGGGCCATGTGAGCGGGTTTGCGCCTCGAGCCTCCCGGCCCTGCCGCGGTCGCTCGCTATCGGCTGCTGTCAGAGGCCGTGGGGCCGTTGGGAAGGAGGCCGTGGGTGCTGGCGGGCACGTCTGCTCCCCTGGCCCTCTGCTCACCCTCATTCCCCTCCCCAAGGGTACCGGCTGTCCGACCAGTTTCACGACATCCTCATTCGCAAGTTTGACAGACAAGGACGGGGCCAGATCGCCTTTGACGACTTCATCCAGGGCTGCATCGTCTTGCAGGTAGTGGGGCTCCGTGGGGCCGGCCGTGAGCTGGGCGGTGGGGCGGGCGGGGCGCGCACGCCAGGGGGGGCAAGAGGCAAGAGGGCCCTTCTGGAATTAGCTCTTGGGTGGGGCGACGTCCGTTTCCGGAGCTCACGAGAGGTGGCCTCGTCTGTGGAGAACTTGTTGGTCTGTCAAATGGAGTCGTGGCCGGTAGTGCGCTTTCTCCCTGAGGCTGTGCCGCCGACCCTCGGGGGGCCTGAGCACGCGGGTTGTTCACGAAGACTTGGATCAGTATGGCATCCCTCGTGCTGGACATGTGTTTTCCCTACAATTTTCTGAATAACAGTTTCTTTTCTTTAGCTTACTTTGTTGTAAGAATATGTACAAAATACATATGACGTCCGAAACAAGTGTTACTTACTGTTAGTCTGCTCATCGGCAACAGTTAACTGCTCAACGTAGGCTGTTCGCGGTTACTTCGGGGGCATCAGCGCTGTTTGTGGGTCCCAACCGCTCTGGGGATTGTCGCCCAACCCCGTGTTCGGGGTCCCTTCCGATGAGGTCGTGTTTTCTAAGTCGAGTGGGTTATTTGCATGTATACACTGGCATTTTTGTTGTGTTTTCATTCCGAGGAAATGGATAAATTTTCCGTCGTGATCTGGACTGCGCCCTGCCTTTCTGTATGAGGGGAGCCCCAAGGACAGGAGCTCGCGAGCCCGGCTGACCCTGCTCCTCCACAGGCAGGAGCTGGTGCACTTGCTGGCGTGAGCGTCCCTTCTCGAGACGGGGGCGGGGGCGATGGAGCCCGTGCTGCTGGGCCCACACAGACCCCCGCTCCTGTCTCTGGGGACGGGTCTGCGTTACACAGACTTAGGCTTAGAAGTGCAGTGAACTCATAAGCCCTGAGATGGCTTTCCAAGTTTTTGTTATGACAGATTTTTAAAAAAGAGACTAAAGTAGGCTGAACTTGGGTGCCCATCCCTCAGACTCAGCAGTTACCCGCTGGTGGGCAGTTTGATGTCCTCCCTCTGTGACCGTAAGGGCCCTGAGCCCTGACGCTGACACAGATCCCATCTGTGAGAGGCAGGTGTTCTTTCCATAAAGAGAAGTCCTTGTAGTTTGAATCCAGGTTGGGGTTCATCTTGTCAACCCTGGAGTCCAGACAGATGTGAACAGCCCGAGGTTTTTTCATGTAATTTGGAATTCTGAGAAACCTCGTCTCAGGTTTTTTCCCCATTAGGATGCTAGTGGTGACAGTGCAGTTTCTGTGACCCGCTAAGTACAGTGAGTCTGGGAAAGCCGTCGCTGTGGGGCCTCGTCGCAGAGCCGGCTGTGCTGACTTGGGAGCCGGCGATCTGCGGGGTGAGAGCCTCAGCGTCTCCTCCCACCCTGCTGGCAGCCTCGCCAGAACACAGCGTGAAAGTCGCATTACTGTCTGCGTCGAAATCGCACTCGGGTTAGTTTTCATTTGAGGTTATGTCCCGTGAGTAAACATCTGATCCTTACATTTTTTCTTAAGCCAAGGTCATCGAGTGTAGGCTTTCGGTAGCTGAGGTAACGCGATCTGAGCCCCACGAGGAGCTCGCCCAGTGCTGCCTCTCGGCCAAGGACGGGCCGGCCAGGAGGGGTCTGTGTGGCAGCAGCCACGGCCTCGGGGCTCCGTGCTGAGCTGGAGGCCCACCTGCCGGTCCCTGGTCCCTCCCTCCCTTCCTGAGGACTCTCAACACTGGACAGAGAAAAGCTGCAGGCCGCAATAAAATATCCTCAAAAATATTTTCCTTCATCTACCTTTCTACAAAAAGAAATGATTTTTCACAAAAGAACATGAAAATCTGTAGAAATCATGGGAAAATACAACTCAAGTACAAAGAAAAATTGCCCATCGTTCAAGCTAGAGTTAACTGCCGCTGGTGTTTTTGCAGTTGGCCTGACTTCAGTGTCTCCCGCGTCCCGGGAGGCTCCCGGCTAAGCCCCGAGCGGTCAGTCGGCTGGGCCGGGCACCCCCTCTGACGTCCTGCCAGAGGGCCGGGCTCCAGCCTGCTCTCACGGTGAACCTGGGCACTGTTTTCTCCCCCTTTCCTGGGGAATTGTGTCCTGCCTGCTTCCTGTCGTCACGCAGGAGTCCTCGGGCCTTCTCTGCTTGTGCGGCACCCCTCACCTGGGGTGGCAGTCCTCTGACTGTCCCTGCTGTCGGGTGCAGGGCTCTCCCTTCTGCCCCTGATCTGCTGGGGGGGATCAAGCTGGTGAATAGACTGAGGCGGAGCCTTCTGGGTGGGGTGGGCAGGAGGGACCCTGAGCCTGGTACGAGGAGACCTGCCTCCCGTGGTCTGTGTCTGGGCCTTCACCTCCTTCGTGTAAGGGAGGGGCCCGAGTCAGGGCTGGTGTTCCTATGTCCTCAGTGGCAAGTGGCCAGAGCAGTGGTGAGCGTTGGAGGAAGAGCCTGCACGAGGTTGATCTTTGAGAAGGAAGGGAGGGTGCAGGGCTGCGGTGCATCGTTGAGTCGGGCCTACAGCCCATCCCCTGACCTCTTACCCAGCTTCCTCCCTGCCCCTGCCGCCCCACCAGGCCGTAGCCGCCTCCGTGACGGGCAGGCCGGAGGGTGCTCCCTGCCCTGCTCTCCGTTAGGGTTGGGGGTGAATGGAGACGTAGCTGACTTTGGCTCCTGAATGCCTTCTTGCCAAGTACACGTCCTTCCTTCTGTCTAATCCATACGGAGACCTAACGGCCTATTGTGTCTTCCCCAGAGGCTCACTGATATATTCCGACGCTACGATACGGATCAGGATGGCTGGATTCAGGTGTCCTATGAGCAGTATCTGTCCATGGTCTTCAGCATCGTGTAACACTGGCCTTTGCAAGCAGCCGCGGGACTTGTGGAAGGAAGACTACAGATGCCAAATCTCCCTTTGAGGAAACAGGACACAGATGCAGCAAGATACTGTTCTCCTTCCCTTAGGTTTTATATAATTAACATTTGGGGACCCGACTGTACATACGTGGATAAGCTGATAAGGTTTTTGCAGATGTAACGATGGTTATAATCATTATTCACAGACAGACATTTGATTTGAGACTGTTCAGCTGTGCCATGAGGTAAGATACGATAATGTTCCAGGTATCCTGCATGCAAAAAATTCATCATGGTCATTTCTAGATGGCTCCAGGTCTATAGTGGAAATACTGTCATTAGCCAATAGGCATTTAAAACTAATACGGAATTGCACAGAGGCTTTCATGT
>CM053607.1:70437-96349 GCA_028646535.1 Procyon lotor
CGATAATGTTCCAGGTATCCTGCATGCAAAAAATTCATCATGGTCATTTCTAGATGGCTCCAGGTCTATAGTGGAAATACTGTCATTAGCCAATAGGCATTTAAAACTAATACGGAATTGCACAGAGGCTTTCATGTGCCTTACGTTTTTAAAACAGGGTTTATTGTATTTGTTTGAATATGCAACATAAGCAATAAAGCACATGTGCCCCCTGTCCCGGTCCACCTCAGATACGCGCACACGGGAGCTCACAGGGGTCCAGGACACCGGCTGGGGTGTCCACCTGACTCCGCTTAAGGGGAAACCCAAGGGTACCACGTCCTTTGTGACAGGAGTTAGATTAAAATTCATAAAGACGTTTTTGAACGTAGAAATCCAGATCTGGCTGAGAAGTGTGTGGGTTTCTGTCATTTACAATGATCGAGGCCTATCTGGCAATGGTCTGCCAGTTGTGGTTCCCGAACGCAAAGGTGGGGTGCAGGCAGCGGGGTGGTTGTCCACGTCGCCTGCCGTCGGCACCCAGCCGTTCCCTTCACCCTGTCCCTCACAGAACCCCTTTCGCCTGTTTCCTGCCTCTTTCCTAAGTGTGCTTCCCTGAACCAGAATTCAGGGCAGCAGTTGTGAAGGCATTTGGGTGGATGTTCAGGGATTTATAACCAGGTCTGGGACATCCGTAATCGGTGCTCCATGGGGGTCCTGTCTTGTTGGGGGCCTGTGCTGGTGGGGAGGTGGCCGTGTCTGGGTTCATCTGGGTTCTTCTGATGAGAGAGGTCAGAACACCACTGATCCCAGTATGTGGGTTTGGGGGCTATGAATCTGGGAATCTATGGGGCTCATGGACTGGCTTAGCGAGCTCAGTGGGGGATGGCCCGTGGGGAGGTGTCTTTGGGGATTTCTACCACTTCCCCTGTGGGGTGCGTCTCATGATGCAGCACCAGCACGTGACCCCAGGTTCTGCTTCAGTGAACTCCATCTGACTCCACACCCCAAATTCTGACGCCAAGAGGTGGTCGGCCCAAGGCCCGCACATTCAGGTGCTCAGGTGACTTCTCTCTGGGTTCTCCTAGACATCTTGGGCTCAGTGTCTCCCAGCTAATAAACTCCATGCCCTCACCCTAAGCCGTGCACCCCTCTGCTGCCCACCCACTCCCCTTCCCTACACCATGGCTACAGAGGTGCTTTGGAAGATGCTGCGCTCATTTCTCCCTTGACCCAGGTCTGCAAAGACCTCCAACTTGGAGCAAGGGTGGCCCGTGGGGCTGCCCACCAGCCTGGCCGTGTTCTGTCCTGTGCACGCGGGAGCCTCTCCCTGCGCCCTGCACCTGACCTCAGAGCAGCTCACGGCCTTCATGAGGCACCTGCCCTCCCCCCCCCCCCGTGTTTAACAGGTGGTGTTTAAGCTCCATGGAGGCCACACAGGGGACACAGAGAGACCTGTCCCCTCACTGTGTTTGGGGGACAGGGAACTGTGTAAATGTGGGATGAACCCTGCCACCCTGGGTCTGGGTGGGGAAGGAAGGGCCTGCAGAATTTTTCCAAAGAAACAGTCTGAGCGGGGGTGGGTACGGGTCTCACGTTCTCTGTTCAGAAGGAGGGCCTGTTCCTCTAATGAAAGTGTGGGCTTCTCCGTACCTCAGAGGCATGGGGAAGAGACACCAGGTGCACGGTAGAGATGCATTCAGGCGTGCGGTATAGACGCACCTGTGTGTGATACTCTGGTATGGCACAGAGAGCACTCAGATGTATGGATGGGTTAGTGCAGACGTGCCCAAGTGTGGACAGATGTTCCCAGGTGTGGGATACAGACACTTGGGTACTCAGGTGTGGGGCGTGTGTGTGTGTGTGTTTGTGTGTGTATAAAGATTATTTTATTAGAAATCTAAATAGAATTATTTTATTAGAATATATCAGTATTTGTAGTGTTTACGTATTAGATTACTGGAGAAAGAACACGGGGGGAGGGGCAGAGGGAGTGAGAGTCTCAAGCGAACTCCATGCTCAGCACAGAGCTGGATGTAAGGCTTGATCCCACAACCCTGAAATCACAACCTGAGCTGAAACCAAGAGCTGGATTCCTAGCCAGCTGTGCCACCCAGGTACCCAAGTGTGGTGTATGTGCACTCAGGTGTGTGATACAGGTGCACTCAGGTGTGTGACTCAGGTGCACTCAGGTGTGGCTCAGGTACACTCAGATGTGTAGCTCAGATGTGCAGCTGTGGCTCAGGTATACTCAGGTGTGTGGCTCAGGTGCACTCAGGTGTGTGGCTCAGGTGTGCTCAGGTGTGTGGTTCAGGTACACTCAGGTGTGTAGTAGTTTCATTCAGGTGTGTGGTACAGGTGCACTCAGGTGTTTCGTTCAGGTACACTCAGGTGTGTGGCTCAGGTGCACTCAGGTGTGTGGTTGAAGTACACTCAGGTGTGTTATACAGGTGCACTCAGGTGTGTAGTAGTTACACTCAGGTGTGTGGTACAGGTGCACTCAGGTGTTTCGTTCAGGTACACTCAGGTGTGTGGTACAGGTGCACTCAGGTGTGTGGCTCAGGTGCACTCAGGTGTGTGGTTGAAGTGCACTCAGGTGTGTTATACAGGTGCATTCAGGTGTGTGGTACAGGTGCACTCAGGTGTGTGGCTCAGGTGCACTCAGGTGTGTAGTAGTTACACTCAGGTGTGTGGTACAGGTGCACTCAGGTGTTTCGTTCAGGTACACTCAGGTGTGTGGTACAGGTGCACTCAGGTGTGTGGCTCAGGTGCACTCAGGTATGTGCTAAGTACACTCAGGTACGTGGCACCAGCCCTCTCCGTGGGAGCCAAGGGTCTGGTCAGTGGAGGCGCAGTGAGGAGGGGGCAGTTTGGAAGATGGTGGTCAGTGGGGGACCTGGGCGGCCGGCCAGTCATAGCTTTGGTGTCTTGCAGGAGTGGTTACGTGGCTCTGTTTCTGGAAGGCCCACGAGGCAGGTGGGCATTAGAGGTTAGGGGGTCCACTGGGGAGCCCAGGCTACTTGAAGGCCGGGAGCAAACCCTCTGGAGTCCCAGCCCTGCCCAGGTGTGTTGTGCAAAAACCTGAGGACACCCTCCCTCAGACAGGCCGCACCCACATGGGTGTCTGCTCTGGGAGCCAAATGCCGCCGCACGAGCTCTCTTTTGGCCACATGGGGGCAGTGCATTCACACCATGGAGGGACGCCTGCCCTGGGTGCCTCCCCCAGCGCCTGACCCCTGAGGACACACCGGCATGGAATGAACAGAAGCAAGAGAGAAACCAGAGCAGGTGGCTTCCAGTCTGAGGGCAGGAAAGGTGCAGCTCTTGTGTCGCTTTGCTCAAGTCATGCCCGGGGTCCACTTGGACACAGGCTTTCGGGACGGGGCAGGCCGAGCACCTGGGGGAAGCCAGGCTAGCTGCCCCGGCAGCCCGCAGTTCCTGATCCCTCGTTCCCTGTCCTCGCCCTTCACCCCCGCGCCCCGGCCCTCATCCCCCGTCCCATCCCTGGGCCCCCGGTCACCTGCTCTCACGCGCTCCTTCTCTTGCCATTAGAATGGTGTGTTGGCACCCAGCTCTGAGTCTGACCTACGGGACAAGGACAGACCTGCTCAAGACCCCTGGAGTTCTCACCCACCTGTAAACCTTGGGTTCTTCATGGAGAAGCTAAGCCCGGAAGAGTCAGGAACCTGACTTGTGGTCGTAGCGTGGTCACCCTAGAGTCAGCCTCGTCAGCTGGGGGGGCCTCCTGTCTCCGCCTCGATGAGCCTGGGCGGGGAGGAGAGCGGGCGGGCATCCGGGCAGAGATCGAGGCTCCCACGCGGGGAGGGTCCGCCGCGCTCTGCCTGCTGGGTGGCTGAGCCCCACCTCCACGCTCCTGCCATCACCTGACTGGGCTGGAGGGGCTGCCCCGCTCGACCCACGCCTGCACAGCCCCCGACGGGTGCGTTCCCGGCACTTCTGCGGAGCGTGTACGTGCAGAGCACGTGTGAGGGAGTGTGACTGTCCAGTGTCTGACACCATGAGACGAGAGCGGCCCTTAGAGCGGGGCCGTGCACACCTGGAGAAGAAGGCGGTCAGGACGGGGAGTCTTCCCTCTCGTGTGTACGTGGTGAAATATCTGCAGCACAAAGTCTACCTTTTGGACCGGTTTTAGGAGTACAGTTAGGTGGCACCAAGCACGTTCACAGGGATGTGAGCCGTCACCACCTGCCAGCTCCAGAACTTTCTCACCCTCCCACACGGAAACTCTGTCCCCATGAAACCCTAGTGCCCAGCCCCGCCCCTGCTGGCACCGTCCTGCTTCGCCTCCGCGGGCCGGCTCCTCTGGGGACCTCGCACCGTGGAGGGTCAGTCTTTGTCTTGCTCCCATTGTCTCCGAGGACCGCCTGTGTTCAGCAAGCATCAGGGTCCCCTTCCTTTCTGGGCTGAATGATGACCCCAGTCTGCTCACGGACACTGGTTCGTATCCACGTTTCGGTGGCTGAATCATGCTGCCGTGGACGTGGGTGCCTCTTCAGGTCAGTTCTGTGTGGGGGCCTGTGTAGACACCCCGCATGGTGGCACACACGACAGTCCGCCGGGATCTCGGCGGCCGCACGGGTCCACATGCCTGCTGACGGCACGCAGGGGCTCATTTCCCCACGTCCTTACCAGCAGCCGGTTCTCTGGGGCACAGCCGTCCTGGGGGTGAGGTGGGGTCTCTCTGCGGCTTTGGCCTGCATTTCCCTGATGACAAGTGACATCGAGCACATTTTCCTCTGCTGCGGGCCGTTCACATGTCGTCCTTGGAGAAATGTCAGTGTCATGGGGCTTTTCCCCTGTGTTTCCTTCTCGGCGTTTTCTCTCTCAGGTCTCTGATCTACCTTGGATTTTTGTGTATGGTGTCAAGTAGGGGCTCAATGTTCCTCTCTTGCATGTGCGTATCCATTTTTCCCACCACCGTTTGCTGGCAAGACTGTCCTTTCCCCAATGAACGGTCTTGGCACCCTTGTCAAACACTATTAGCCACTGTTTTCTGGGTAAGAACATGAAGACCAGTAGAGGGCCCATAATTTGGCCAAGGTCACATGATAAGTGGTCGTTAGGCTTCAGTTCGGACAGAGGCCACCCCGGACCTCGCCCCATTCATGCAGGGACGCGAGGGAGCACAGAGAGCCCATCTGACCCACAGCCTTCCCACCGGGTGACCCTCCAGGCAAGACTGGGCCTCACCTTGTTTAAAGAGGATCAAACTAGCTACTCACAATTCAGAGGGTTTTCAGATCGCAAAATTCCTCTTGAACTTGCCTCCAAACAATACGAAGAACCAGAGAGGGAAACAAAGCTTCAGGGTCGCAAGGCTCAGGATATGCCTGGCCGCACGATCCAGAGAGAAGCTGCCAGAAAGCAGGTGGGGCAGGGGCACGGGCAGGGGGCCAGGGAGGGCTTCCTGCAGGACAGGCCCCTCCCCCCCGGGCGGAAGGCCAGAGAAACCCACCCCGGGAGCAGTGCCTCACTCACGGATGAGGAGCCACCAAGTTCACCTGATGTTTGTGAAATAGCTACTCGGGAACCACGAGAAACGTCTTAGAGCCCAGACCACTTACAGCCAGTATCTCAGAGGCGACCAGAGCTACTGCATCCACTTAAAAAAAGACCCAATTCTGGAAGAATGCAGAATGAGAAATAATTCTTGGAAATTGGGGGCACCTGGGTGGCTCAGTCGTTAAGCGTCTGCCTTCGGCCCAGGTCAGATCCCAGGGTCCTGGGATCGAGCCCCGCATCGGGCTCTCTGCTCAGCAGGAAGCCTGCTTCTCCCGCTACCATTCCCTCTGCTTGTGTTCCCTCTCTCACTGTGTTTCTCTGTCAAATAAATAAAAAATCTTTAAAAAAAAAATAATAATAATAATTCTTGGAAATTGAAAATAGAATATCTAGAAGGGAAGAAGCTAAGGAACAGAGAAACTCTAGGGAAGAAAATTTCAGAAAAGGGGGGGACGTTTTCTAGAACTGAAGGAGGTAGGGCTAGTGGAAGGACACTGCAGATGGACAGGCTGTGCTGAGGGGCACCGGGGCCTGGGGACAGGGAGGGCCTCCCCTCCCAGAGGGCACAGGTGCTCCTGAGACTCGGAGGCCCCGGTCCTGTGGCAGGAGATGGCCCCCTCCCCAGACGTGCGGAGGGAGGTTGTTTCCACCTCGAATTCTGTCACGAGCTCCGAAAGTAGACGAGATTTCAAGACACTTTCCTCCCACATTCCTTGAACCAGGAAGCTCCTGGGGGTTATGTGCCAGGAAACGAGCGAGAAAACCAAGAGGAAGGGCCTAGGTTCTGGACAGAACTGGCAGGAGGACGGGTCCAAGAAGCCGGGCTGGGCGGGCAGTGAGTGGCAGCTCTGCGACCTCGCGTGGGGAGCCTGCGGGAGGCTCGCTTTCAGAGCTGCTGAAGAATGTGCAGGACAACAGGAGCTCAAAGAAAGCCAAGCCAGTGAGTCATGTTTAGTTGGGGCAGGCGGGGGTGGGGGTGGGGAGAGACCGTAGCAGAAAGGACATAAATTACAGTAAATATGTCAGGAAATAAATGGTGGCAAATTAGCTCTCTTCCCTCCTCCTCTTTTCTGCCCCCATAGTGGCTCAGCTGTGGGGCTGCAGCTGGGTACGAGGCCAGTGACAGTGCCTGGCCCCTGGCAGAGCCTGGAGGGTCTGGGCTGTGCAGTCTTCACAAGCAGGGGCTGCTTGGGAGGTGGGCGGCTCTGGCCATCGGGCGGTTTCAGGGAAGGAGGGGAAGCTGGACATGGCTTTTTCTTCTACACCAGGGACCATGCAGCATCACCTGTGCTGGGCCTGCCCCGGGAAGTAGCCCTGAGGTGTCTCACTCTTGCCGATCCTGGTGGGTGGGAGGGGGTGCCGGGTGCCTGAATGGAGAGGGGTCCCTGGGGTGTGGGGGTGCCGTCTTCCCGTGCAGGGGAAGCGCCAGCTCTTTCCTAGAGAGCTCCAGAGCTGGGGGGGGGGGGGCCCAAGAGGTGTCCCACCCACATTCCTGGGTCCCAGGGTCCCGCCCACCTTACCTCTGCAAGATGTGTCCCCTCCTTCCTGGAAATCATATAGGTGCTTATTTTATTTAACAACCAAAAGAATTACCCAAAAAAAAGTACAAAACTACTACATGCTTTTTGCAAATATGTGCAGGAATTGAAGAGATTTTGAACATTAACTGAATGGGCACCTGAATGCCTCAGTCCGTCAAGTGTCTGCCTTCGGCTCAGGTCATGATCTCAGGGTCCTGGGATCAAGCCCTGCATCGGGCTCTCTGCCCAGCAGGGAGTCTGCTTGTCCCTCTCCCTCTGTCCCTCTCTCCCATTCCCACCCCGCTAATGCTCATTCACTCTCTCTCAAAGAAGTAAATGAAATCTTTAAAAACTTTTTAAAAACAAAAGAAATTGAAGTTCATGTAACCTCAGTTATTCACCCAGACCTTTTCTGTGCATGATGCACATTACAAATGTTGGATCAAGATGCAACTGATTTCAGCTACTGAAGACATACAATACATCACACTATAGATGCAAGTTGCTCCTGGTAAAAAATATTGTGAAACCATTTACTCAGCCAACTGTTTTTTAAAGATTGTATTTCTTTATTTGAAAGAGAAAATGAGTGGGCAGGGGGAGCAGGGGGAGAGGGAGAAGCAGACTCCCCGCTGAGCAGGGAGCCCCATGTGAGGCTCCAGAGATCATGACCCCAGCGGAAGGCAGAGGCTTAACCGACCAGAGCCCCCCAGACGCCCCAAGGCCAACATTCTTGAGCGCCTTCTCTGCAGCAAGCTCTGTGTTCTTCCTGTATAGAGGTGAACAGACCTGGGAGTTTACCTGTCCCCCTGCTGCGATTTCAGGAGCAGTGTGCACCAGGGAGACAGACGGCGGAGGAGATGGACAGTGGGGGCCTCGGCTTGTGCTGGGTCTTCTCTCTGAGCAGCGAAGTGGGTTGCTCCTCTGTGAGTATCCAGAGAAGAGCATTTCCCTGAGGAGACGGCGAGTGCAAAGGTCTTGAGGCACACATGCTTGCTCATTCAGACCACATCAGTGACCCCAGGAAGGGAAAGATATTGGGGGCTTCTGGGGAGACAGGATTTTTTTGCTCAGAGCCCGGTGGGCGCCCTGGAGGAATAATACCCTTGGCTGCGATGGTGGGGGCGGGCGCGGGAGCCCCTACAGGACTAGCCGCCGGCTTGCGCGGTGGGGCTTGGATGAGGGGCTGATCCTGGAGACCCCCCGGGGCCTGCACTTGGGATGGGGGTCGGGCGACCCCTTGGCGTCCGGGGTGAGGACTGTGGCGCTGGAGGGGCCCGGGTCGCCGCGGGCCCCTCAGGCGTCGGGCGGAGACCTCAGGCTGTGAAGCCAAGCTCGCCAGGTGTCGGGGCGGTTCCCAGGCGGACGCCTGATGGAGCAGGGAGGGCCCCAGACCCTGCGCGTGTTAGAGGAGAGGGGGCGGCCCCCGGAGGTCCAGGGCGGAGAGGGCGAGGGGGGACCGCGGCTCACCCCGCGGGCCGGCGGAGAGGGGCGTGTGCGGCCGCGCGCACGGGTCTGGTGGACCCTGGGAGGGTCGGGGCCGGGCCATTCCTGGGAAGCTCAGGGGCAACGCGTTATATTAGTATTTTCGAGTCCGTAAAACCTCGTGCTCCTCTTGATTCCCGCAACAACCCCACTGGAGCAGGCGGGGCGGGAGACGCTCTCCTCCCGTCACCTACTGGACCGGACCGCTGGGACCCCCGGGCGAGGGGGTCCTGGGCCGGGCTTCTCGGCAGGTGCGCGCTCGGCCTCCGCCGGGCAGGTGGGCGGGGGGCGCGCGCCGCCGGGCCCGGGGTTCCTGCGGGCGCCCCGGGGCGGGCACACTCCTGGAGAGCCCTCGGGGCCCCGACGGGCGCCCGCGCGACCCCACCGACGCGCACGCGGAGCGGAGGGCGGCGCGGAGCGCGGGGCGGGGATGCGCGCGCGCCCTCGGCGGCCTCCCGCGCTCGGTCGGCCCCGGGGCGGGGCGGGCTCGCGTGCCGGGGTGGGGCCGTCCTTCCGCGGCCGCCGCCGCCGCCGCCGCGGGTCCCGGGCTCGAGCGCAGGCAGCCGCGCCGCCACAGCTCCGGGCCGGGCGGGCTCCTCCCGCGGGTGCGCCTGAGCCTCCGCGCCCCGCCGCCCCGGGTAAGTGCCCCGGGCGCGCCCCGCCGCCCCGCTCCGCCGTGGAGCGCCGGCCAGCCGTCCTCCCGCGAGGCCCTGCGGTCCGGCGGGTGGGTTCTCACCCCCAGATAAAACCGGGACTTTTGAGGGGAGCGGGTCCGCCTCCGCTGCCCACGGCCGCTGGCGGCCCCCTTCCCCACCAGCCCCTGCCCGTGACCCGCCGCCCTGGGGCAGCTGGGCGAGTTTGGCCCTAGGTCCGGTGTCCTTCGGAAACTTCTCGGGCGGATGCTGCCCGGGGCTTGGCCCTGGCCCCCCAGCCTTCCCCGGGGCAGCCGGTGGGCGACGGCCGGAGCTGGGGGCCCCGGAGCCGGGGCGGCGCGGACCGGCGCCCTCCTTCCGGGCAGGGAGCACCAGGCTTGGTTCTCACACTTGGGAAGGGCGGAAGGGCCCGAGTTCCAGGAATTCGCCGGGTTTCAGTTGGCCGCACCAAGAAAGTTTCCCTTTTTTTCCACCCCCACAAAAGTCTTAATTTGAGTGGCCCCAAATCCTGGATCTTGCGACTCTGGCCCAGACCATCTTGCCGGCCCCAGTGTTCCCATAGTGATTCCCGCTGGGAAAGCGGCCGCTCACAAGGGCCGGTGACTGGTCAGGGTCTTTCCCGGGGTCCTTCCTCCTGTCTCTTCCCAGGCCTTAGTGCTGAAGGCATCTTCCCTCTTTGGAGGTGTCCAGCGGACCTTCAGCTTTGGCTGCCCCAAGTATCATCATGGCATTGGGCGGGGAGCCCCTATGACCTACACGTGGCCTCTGTTTGACCAGCCACAGCCGGTCCTTGAGGGGCTCAGCGGGAGTGTGTGCCTGGGACATCTGTCCCCAAGCTCTGAGTCCTTGAGAGTTGGGAACCTGGATTTCTGGCCTGGACAGCAGCCGACCCACCAAGGGTGCTCGCCAGGCCGTCTCTGGTAGAGGCCGGCCCTTAAGCGTGGACGACCTCCACCCAGCGTCCACCATTAGGGATCACGCCTGGCTTCTGCAGGCCCCTGAGAGGGGGCCCCGGCCCGGTGGCAGTCCTGGCACCGGCCATCAGGAGGAGACCCCATGGTGATGAGTGGCGAGCAGGCAGCGCAGCCCTTCCCTGGGAAGCCGCGTGTGCCGCTGCAGTCCCCAGCAGCCCGTGGCTGGCATTCCCCGTGGCACAAGGGCTCTGAGGCAGGTAAATGCTGGTGTTGGGACTCAGAGCCCTGGTGTGGTCCCACAGCACTGTGTGCCCGTGAAAGTGCACCACGCCCAGCATGGAGCCCCACGGGGGTGCTGAAGCTCATGACCTTGACTTCAAGACCTGAGCCGAGATCCAGACTCAGACGTAACCAGCTGAGCCACCCAGGAGCCCCTAGAGAAAGAGTCCTAAATAAGAGCTCAGGTTTCTCTGAGAAACCCAGTCAACCTAGAGCTTAACGGGATGGGAGGCCCAGCAAGCACCCTGCTGGGCCCTGCGCAGGCCTGCAGGCTCCCCTCTGGTGCCCGGGTCCCCGTCTGCCTCCCAGCCCAGCGGCAGCCGAGGTGGCAGGGGACCCTGGCCCAGGCCAGCCGCAGGCCCCGGGAGCCCCGCACGCAGGGTCTCCTGCCCCCACTTCCCCATGGGGCCTGCCACCTGCATCCGAGGCAGAGACCTTGTCCTCAGGGGCATTTCTTCGAGGAGCTGGGTCTATTCCGATGGAGGCTTCATCTTTTTGAGGAGAATGAACAGGTATTGGGTAAAATGGAGCAAGCCGAATGCCACAATGTCCACGCGTCTGTAGGATTCCCAGGGCGGAAACCTCAGCTCACAGGGAGCCCCTCACCGGGAACCCTCAGCGAGGTCTGCGGTGACGTGTGGGGGCCGACACACAGCTCCTTTGATCTCTTCCACACACACCCCGTGGGGCACCTGCAGAGCATTTATCTGCTCTTGGTGCTTTTTACCATAAGCCGTGTTTTTAGGGTTGTTCTGAGCACTGAGACAAGACGCCAGGGAGCACTTGGCCTTGGCGGGCAGGCAGAAGCGGGCGAGGCCGAGGGCGGGCACGGCGTGGAGCCTCGGTCCTGCCCCGGCTCCTGCGCGGAGGAGAGAGCTTCGGGTGAAGGAGGGAAGGGTCAGGGTCGGCTGGTGCAGGAGTGGCCCTGGCCCCCTCCTCATCGTCTCTGCCACCTCCCCCACCCGCAGCGCGTCCCAGCTCCCGCTCAGGGCTCGTCGGGGGAACGGTGCTGCCGGGGATGGGCTCTCCTTCCCCCTCGACCTCAGAGGTGGCTGTGGGCGGCCTAGGCTGGGGCCAGGCCTGGGGTGGCTGTGCGCGCCGGCCTCAGCCACCGAGGGCCCGACCTGGCTTCCCAGAGCAGGGCGGGCGTGGCGGCCACGGCCGGGACGAGGCTGAGAAGGCGGAAGTGTCCCTCCGTCCATTCCCGCCCCGGCCTGCGGCCGCCGGTCACCTCCCTGCCCGCGCCCAGAACTGTGCTGTCCCCGACTCCTGGAGGTGTGCCCCGGAGAACGTGCCTTCAGCCGGCATCTGGCTCGCAAACACGCACAGCACCCCGTCGGCCCTGCGCCCCTGCCCCCGCAGCTCCGCCCGACCCCCTGCTATTCTCGGTCTTCCTCGGCACCCCAGAAACCTCACCTGTGTTTACGTATAAATCTGCCTTCTGCGCTTTACTCTGAGATAAAAATCACATCAGCTAAAATGAACCGTTTACAGACGTTTAGAGTATCGCCAGAGTCGGGCACCTCCCACCCGCCTCCTTCCAGAACATTTTCTTCGGCCCAGACAGACGCTCTCTGCCCGTGAGACGGTCGCTCCCACCCCTTCCCCCTCCGCCCTGGCGACCGCTGGCCTCTCGTGCCCGATCCCTGTGCGCGGGGGCCGCGCAGGGGTTCTGCGTGCCTTCCTGCAGGAGCGTGTCCGCGGGGACCCTTCGCGTGGCAGCGAGCGTGGGAACGCGGGCCCCGGGAGATGCTCGGCCGCGGGCATGGACCGCACTCTGCCCGCTCACCGGTTGGCGGCCTTGCGCCCTGCGGCTGCTGTGAACGATGCTGCCGGGCGTGCCTGTGCGTCTTCAGTCGTCCTGGGCACACGCCCGGAGTGGAATTGCTGGGGTGCCTCTGTGTCCGCCTCTCGGGGCGTCTGCCACGCCGTCCGCACGGCGGCCGCGCCGCGGCTCACAGCTCCACGTCCTCGCCATCCCCTGCCATTGCCCTGGGTCTTGTCGCCAGCCCCGCCGGGGGAGTGAGGTGCTGTCTCGCTGTGGTTAATGACACTGTGATTGATGACGTGGAGCCTTTCCATGTGCCTATTCACCGTTCGTATATTTTCTTCGGAGAGACGTCTGTTCAGATCCTTTGCCCATTTTCAGTTGGGCTGTTCATCTTTTTGTTGTTGTTGAGTTATAAGAATGCTATGTCTTGAATAGTAGACTGACCAGATGCATAATTTGCAAATGTTTTCTCCTGTTCTGGGACTGGATGGTGTCCTCTGAAGCACAGGTTTTAAAATTTGATGAAGTCTGATTTTTTCTTTTAATTCTCTTATTTGTGCCTTCGGTGACATATCCAAGAATCTTTTGCCAAAGTTAACGTCATGAGGATATAGCCCCATGTTTTCCTTGAGAGTTTTATATTTTACCTCTCACACGAAGGTCTTTAACTAATTTTGGTTAGTTTTTTCATACGGTGTGAGGCAAGGGGCAACCTCCTTCTCTTGCATGTGGACGTCCATTACCCATTTGATGAGGACATTTTTCTTTCCCCATCGAATGGCCTTAGCATCATAGTGTGTCTATTCTTGTGCCACATTTTGCTTTTTCTTAATTTTTTTTTTAAAAAAACTTGTTATGGAAAATTTCAAATCTTTAGCAAAGAGAATTTTGTAATGAGCCCAACTTACTCATCAGCCAGCATAGGCGGGAAGCTGTCGCTGTCAGATGGCCCAGTTTCACGTGGACCCCACTCTGCTCCCCAGGTGACGCAGGAGCAAATCCCTGATGTGTCATTCTTAGTACGTAACTCTGAAATAAGTGGGCTTAAAAAAATCAGCTTTTTGTATTTTTAGCTTAATTTTTTGTTTGAATTGAGGGACTTCCATCAGGAAGTATTAACCACAACAGTGGATTGAGCACGAAGGTGAGAAGTCTGAAGGGTGCTCGGGGCTGGCGGAACGTGCCGGAAGAGTGCACTTAGGCACGGGGAGCCCCGTCCAAGCCTGGGGTTCAGGGCTCTTTGGAGGGGGTGTGGCTGAGCCCCCGGGTGGCGGAGAAGGTCACGGAGTTTGTCAGCCCCTGGGGGTGGGGAGCGGGAACAAAGACAATTCTGAAGCTGGGGTCCACAGCGTGTTACCCCGGATACTCGGCACCACCTTTGAGTCCGTTAGGCTGCTCGGCGCACACGGAGGAACCGTCCACGGGGCCCTTCCGTCCCCCCTCCTGGCCCACGTGCCACAGCTGCCACAGCCCGACCTCCACAGGGTTACAAACCCCACGACACGTGGTTATCATCGTGGTTTAAACAACTGTCTTCCCCAGACACACAGACAGAGCCGACTTACTGGGTCTGTCCCCAGCAGTCCTGCTTCCTGTGCCTCCTGTTCCCTCTCGTGCGCCCGTGTTACCATCTGGTATCGTTTTCCTCTGGCCTGAAGACACCCCTTCACGTGTCTCACAGTGCGGGGCAGCTGGTGAGCAATCCTTTCGGCCCTTGTGTGTCTGAAAAGGTCTCCAGCCTTCAGTTCCGAAAGCTGGTTCACAGGGTGTGGGATTTCTAAGACGTGGCTCTGCCGTCTCTGCACCCGACGGCTGTTTTCTGTGGTGGCTTTTAGGGTTGCTGGTAGATTCCTGGTTATGAGCACTTTGGTTATGACTGGCTTTGCTGTGACTTAATATTTCTGTGCTTGGAGTGCACTGATCTTCCTAAATCTGTAAGTTGGAAGCTTTCATTATGTTTGCACAAATTTTTTCTATTTATTAAATTTTTTTTCTGTCACCTTCTATTCTTTGGAGCCCCAGTTATACGCATGGCGTACTGAAATACTGAAGTATTTCATCTTTATTTTGGTGCTATTGTAAACGGTGCTGCTTTTTACAAATCTGTGGTCTGGTTGTTCACAGCTAGTCACAAACACACTTGACTTCTCTACGTTGTCCTTTTACCTTTAACCTTGCTGAATTAAATTATCCTAAGAGATTTGTCCTAGTAAACTTTCTGGGATTTTCTGTAGGTACAATCACATTGTCTATGAGCAGAATTTGGTCTCATCCCTCCCCCACGTCACCGCACTGCTTTTCCTTGTCTTGTTGCCCTGACGAGGGCCCACGTGCAGTGCTGAGTGGGAAGGGGGATGAAGGGCCTGTGGTCTCGGGGACGAGCTCGTCTCCGTGGTCTTCACGGTCAGGTGTGACGCTACGGTAGGCGTCGCTGTAGAAACCCTTTATCAGGGCAATTAAGCTCCCTTCAAATCCTTTTCTTTGTCAAATACTCTTTTGCATATAGGAGATGATCATATGTATTTTTTTGTTAGTTTATTAATGTAGTGAATTGCAATGGCCAATTTTTGGATGTTGAAGTGGCCTTGAATTCTCGGATAAACCTCACTTGCGGTGCCCTATTTGTATTGCTGGATTCCACTTGCCAATAATATTTGATTGAGGATGTTTGTGTCTATGTTCATGGTAGATACCAGTCTGTAGTTTTCTTGAAATGTCCGGTTTTTGGATCAGGGTGATGCTGCACTTATAAGCAAGTTGTCAATTTTCTATTTTATTTTCAATTTTCTGCCAGAGGTTGCAGAGAATGGGAATTATTTTTTTTTTTCTAAAATTGGTAGAATTTACCAGTAAAACTGCCTGGACCTAGGTATTTTTTTGTTTTGTTTTGTTTTTTTATTGTTGAAATAGATATAGGACCAAACAGTTGTTTTCTCGAATAAATTGGGTAGTTTGTGTCTTTCAAGCAGTTGGTCCATTTCGCCTAAATTATTACATTTGTGGGGATAGTATTTGTCTCTGTGTTTGGACTACCACAACAAAAGGCCATACTGGGGGCTTAAACAGCACACATTTATTCCTCATAGTTCCGGATGCTGGAAGTCCAAGACCCAGGTACTTGCTGGTTGGTTTTCCAAGCTTCTTAGGTTCTTCCCAGGTGTGATCTGAAACTAGGCCCTGTTGGTGGAGGGCAGGGAGAGACCAAGAACGAGGCGGCCACTCCAGGTTGGAGGGTGACAGTTTTAATAAGCCAAGAGAAATTACCTAAAAATGCTTGTCTTAGGGGGCGGAAAAGATGAGTGGGTCCAGTATCCACCGGCCATCTCTTAAAAGTCTGTAAAGAGCGTTCAACTAGGCTCAGTCACTTATATCATGTACATCTCAAGACTGTCCTCGGAGCAGCCGCTGGGAGTGGGAAAGTCAAGTGGAGCTCACGTCCAAGGCGAGGGGAGCGGGGGTGAAGAGCTTCCTAGTACCCGAGTCCTGCTCACAGGCCAAGTGGTGGTCATGTCTTCTCAATGACCTTCCCCAACACCACTGGTTTGGTTTGCAGTGACTTTGTACACATGGTGAGGACGGAGCCCTGGTGTCTCTTCCTTTTCTTATAAGGGCAATGGTTCTAATAGATCAGGGCTCTGCTTTGATGACCTCATTTAACCCTAATCACTTCCTTCAAGGCCCCACCTCCAATGGAGGATTAGGGCTTCAACATATGGATTTTGGGGGAACACAGATAAGTTCATAGTCGTATACTCTTATTTTCATTCTAATGTCTGTGGGATCTGTAGTGATGACCCCTCTTTCATTCCTGATATTGGGTTAGGGTTAGGATATTGGTCATTTGTGTCTTCTCTATTTCTTGATCAGTCTGGCTGGAGGTTTGTCAATTTTATTGATCTTTTTGTAGAACTAACATTTGGTTCATCGATTTTTCTCCACTTTTCTGTTTTAAGATTCATTGATTTTTTCTTCCTTATTTTTTCCATCTTTCTGCTTCATTTGGATTTATTTTCTCTTTTTCTAGTCACTTAAAGTAGAGGCTTAGATTATTTGAGATCTTTTATTTATCATATAAATGCTTAATAATATCACTTTTCATCAAAGTATTGCTCAGCTGCCTCCCACAAAATCTGATATGTTGTGTTTTCATTTTCATTCAGTTCAAAGTGCTTTAAATTTCTTTGAGACTTTCTCTTTTACCATGGTTATTTAGAAGTGGATTGTTTTCCAAATATCTGGGCATTTTCCATATATCTTTCTACTTTAATCAAATCATTGTCACTAAACATACTTTGTATGATTTCTGTTCTTTAAAATTTGTGGAGGATTGTTCTAAGTCCCAGAATTTGGTCTATCCTGATGAATGTTCCGTGTGCAAAGAATGCAAGGTTTCTGCTGTTGTCGAGTGGATTGTTCCATAAATGTCAATCAGGTCCAGTCTGTTGTTTGGATATTCTAAATCCTTCCTCATCTTTGGTTTAGTTGTTCTGTTGATTCCTGAGAAAGGAATGTTGTTGTCCCTGGTCATGTTCCTTTTTCTTAAGTCTGCTTTGTCTGATACGCTCATAAGGACCCCAGATTCCTGTTGCAGGGAGTAAGTTTTCCTATCCACGTACTTCATCTTCTTAGGTCTTTATATTCAAAGTGTGTTTCTTCTATTTGAAGAAACATTTGCGACCCATTTCCGATATTCCCGCGGCTCTGCACACACAGGCTGGACGTCGTGTACTCACTCCACCTCTTTCTGAGGCCAGTGAGGGCGCCTAACCTCCACCCCAAGCGTGTTGGCCCAGTGACTGGCCACGAGTGGTCACTGCCCGCTGGTCTGGAGGATGTTTGGGAAGGCTCATGGAGCCCCACTGCACGGAACACTCAGATTTTGGTGTCCTCCCCAAGGTAATGGGGGAGCCGACAGTGTCGGGGCACAGATCCTGGGCTGGTCCTCGGGGATCTCCTCTTGGATCCAGCCTGCTGGTGGGGGCCGGGGGTACATTCGGCTGGGCTCGGAGCAGCTGTGAGTTGTGGCCACAGGAGAAGTCCAGAGCTATGGAGTTGAGTGGGACATTTTACACACAAAAGAGGAAGCCTGTTGGCTCAGGAGTTCAGGGCCCTAAAGGGGAGGGTTGGGAAGAGGAAGAAGACGCACCACGAGCACCACCAAGAGAGGACGCACGCGGCCCCATCCGAACCCTGGTGCAGCTGCTCTTCGCTGCCTCAGCTGTGTGTCCGGCTGGTGGCCACGGCCGCCCGTGGACTGGCTTCTGTTCTCTGAGGACGGGCTCGGGCTGTTCATCTCCCCAAAGCTTTCTGAACCACCTGCGGGAGCCCAGGGCTGCTCTCTGTCTGGGTGCGGTGACTCGGGCCCTCGGGCCAGACTTGGGGACCAGGACGCTGCTGTCACGGCCAGGGCTGTGTGTCCTCCCCGGGCCCCGCAGCATCTTCCTGCTGAGGGAAACAGGGTGTGCGGGGTTCACACGGCCAGGCTTTGTAGTCACCTTGTTCGGTCGCTGATGCACAAGCGGGACCCCAGTGTGGGGTCGGTGTGGGCTCCTGGGTTAGCACAGCAGGCCTTGGCCGGCACTGCTGCCTTTGGGGGTCTGGGGGGTCGTGTGGGCACGGGGCCCCTTCGGCGTAACCACTGTGCGCTCCCTCTCGTCTTCAGGGCCAGAGACGATGATCCCACCAGGCGAGTGCCTGTACGCTGGACGGAAAAGGAGGAAGCCCATTCAGAAACAGTAAAGTATCATGTCTTCCATTTTTGCTGATCGTTCATGTTGAAGGGGGAAGGTATCTGTGTTTTCGTTGAAAGGAGTGCATTTTCGGGACACAGGGAGTGAGGGAGAGGTTGTGCGGAGCCCGCTTGGGGGTGGGGGGCTTGGAGCCACAGCGGCAGAGCCTGGTCTGGGGCCACAGGCTCTCAGCACAGCTGCAAACCTGCTGCGGTCTCTCGTGGCAGCTTTGGGCTGCTTTCCTCACGTGGATTAGAAGGCGAGGTCAGAGCTGAGTGACACATGTGGCCAGAGGTCCACACGGGGCCGGAGACACCCCCATGACATTTAGTGAGCACCAGATACCCTCTCGGCCCTGGGAAAAGCCTGTCCTCACGAGGACACGTCATGGCCTATTCGCGACCTTTGCTGCACACGACAGACACAGTGCACGGCTTTGTCCCCCTGCCCGGGGGCCTCCAGGAGGCTTGCAGAGTAGGGAGGGGAACCAGTGGGCCTCACGCACCGGACACTGGCCTGCTGCAGGCCCAGGGGAACTCGGGACACGCGGGCGTGCCGTCGGTGGTGGTGGCGGGCGTGTCGGGGTTTGGAGCTGCCCCTCCGTGCCCCGGGGCTGCCTCTGGCTCCTCCAGCGGGGTCCTGCAGGGTCCCACTGCCGACCGGCGTGGTGTGTGCGTGTGTGTGAGGTGCGGCTGTGTTCGAGTGAGCGAGCGCACGGGACTGTGAGGCCTCGGGCGTGGGCTGCTCCCCTCCAGGGGCGGCTGCAGCTTGGGCCTGCGTCTCTGCGCCCCGGGCTGCCCTCCCGGCCCCTGGGGGTGGCCCGGCTCTGCGAGAGCTCCAGGAGTGCGGCCACTGCCACCTGACAACGGGCAGCAAAGGCCCGAGAGGCTGGACTCTGGAAAGTGGGTGTGTCCCTGAGTGGGTTTCGTGGCCGCCGTGGCCTGGCCGACGGTGCAGGTGGAAAGTGGGGCAGGTGGCGGGCGGCGTGTGTCCGTGCCCGGGCCCAGGGAGCCCTGCTGGTGCGTGCGGGACAGGGTCCCTGCTGGCGAGCCCGGTGCCATCACCAGCACCTGCGTACGCCGCGCTCTGTGTGCGGGACCATCGGGGCCAGCGAGCTAATGCTCCTGCTTCTGTTACATGTTTGTTTTGAGAACAAGGTCCGAGTAATGAGTTTTCGAGGCAATTATTATAAAGTAACCCATCTTCCTTATTGGTGTCTTAAAGAGGTCTGATGCTTGTCTGGTTCAAAACTCAGAGACTCAGAGCGGCAGCAGGTCCCCCCCCCCCCACCCCGTCGCTGGCTTCTGCGTGCACGCCGTCTCGGGAGCCTGTCCCCCGAGGCTCCTGCGGAAAGCAGCAGGTCTGCACACACGGCGTCCGCTCAGGGGTGGCGTCCGGCCCGCTGTCCTTCCTCTGGCTGCACCCCTGTGCCCAGCCAGCAGCACCCAGTGAGGCCATCCTGCAGACGCCCAGAGCTTCTGTGTCATTTCGCAGACGGGCTCCCCCCGGGCAGCGGTCCGCTGTGGGCGCCACGCATCCTGGCCTCTGCGTGGGGGCCGCCCTTCCTGGGGCTGCCTCTCAGGCTGTGTCTGGAGTGAGCCACTTGGGGAAATGGGGCCGCTCCCTCCGGGTGGCTTGTTTGCCGCTCACGAGGCCCGCGGTGGTCTCTCTGTGCTGGGACGACGCACTGCAGGCTCTGCCTGGCAGCACCTGCCCAGGGCCCATCTGGGTCGCTCCCCGAGACTGGGGGACGCAGTGAATGAGGCAGACGCGGAGGGACGCGCCACCCACCATGGGGTGAGTGATGAGCCCTTGGTCGATGACCTGGGACAATCGGGCCTCCTGCCGGTGCCCACAGATCCGTGGCAGGCCCTGGCCTTGCAGGAGGGTGCGGGCGGCCCTGCCGGGGCCCCAGGCTTTCCCGCACGCAGGGCTGCTCTGTCCAAGGCTGCGGGCACCGGGCCCCGTGAGGGGCGCCACCAGCCGCCTGGCATTCCCGGCCTGCGCGGCTCTGCTGGGACACGCCCCCTCCTGCCCTGTGCCCGCGCGCGTTTCAGACCTCGGGCAGTTCAGTTTGCGTTCTTCCCGCGAGTCAGGTTAAAACCCCCTCTGCATTTCCTTTTCTGCGAACTGTGTTGGTCACTTTTGCTCGTTTCTCTATTGTTTGTGTATTTGTGCTTCTTGAGTCTTTGGCCTGGTTCTACACTAGAGACACTAGCTCTACACTCTGTTTCAAACACTTTCCTCTAGTTTTGATTTTACTTATCATGGTCTTTGCTGTGTGGAAAAGTTACTTTTTATGAGATCAGATTTATTCATCATTTCCCTTGTAGCTAATTAATCTGACATCGAGGTTTGGAAGATCTCCCTGCTATAAGTTTTTGAGGGAATTTCCAGTATTTTCTCTAAACTTTTTTGGGTCCCTAATACGTATTTGAGACTCCGGAGCACCTGGAATGTTTCTTGGTTTGTGGTTAGGGTCTGACTCTATCTCTTTTGTCTCATGACCACGGCTTGTCCCTAACACGGTGACATTCACTGTCTTCCTTACTTCCTGGGGAGGGTCTTGGGCCTTTAAGCCTGGGGGCCTGGGGACGGGGGGGGGGGGGGGGAGGAGACCGTGGGATCACGTGAGCAGTCGTTGGAGGTTTGCAGATGGACGTGTGCAGCACGCCTGCTCGGCCTGCTCTGTGTGCCAGGAGCAGGGAAGTGGCCTCCTGGCCCGTCTGTGTGTCCCAACGGCTTCCATGTCCGTCTGCACTGGCGGGGCTGCCGGTTGTGTGCGCGGGAGCAGAACACATCCCCAGGGACACTGGAGGCCAGACATGTCGCCCCCCTGCTGGGACGTGAGCCTGCCCCCCCCCCCCCCCCCCCCCCCCCCCCCCCCCCCCCCCCCCCCCCCCCCCCCCCCCCCCCCCCCCCCGCCAGCTCTGGCCGAACCAGCGGCCCCGCGGCCCATGTTTCTGGCCACGCCCTCTTCTGGGGGTGGTCCGAGGTGGGTCTGTGCGCACCCGTCTTCTCTCCCGGAAGGGTCGGCGATGGAAGCCTCGGGGTGTGGGACGGACCGAGGAGACTCACGAGTGGCTGGTCCTGGCCAGGAGCCAGCTCCTGAGAGGTCCCTTGGGCTGGGGGCTGGGGGGCTGGGTGTGGACACTGTGGGGAGTGGCGTGGGCCCCGTGGGGGGGGGGGTCTGCCTGCTCCCCAGGGACGGCCCCGGGAGCTCCCAGGGGGGGCATGTGGCCTGCACTCTTCTCCTCGCTGGACGTGGGCGTGCGGAGGTTCGCAGGCTGGTCGGGTCTCACACGCGTAAGCCCCACGGACATCACCGAGATCAGGGTCACTGACCCCGCATCAAACCGCCAGTGCCCAGTGGGCTGTTCCTGCCTCCACCTCTGCCAGGCAGCCCTGCTGTGCTCTCCCGCCTGCTTCGTGTTTCTGGAATTTTCTGTAAATGGAATCACGCACCTCGATCTTGAGATTCACTGGCAGCTGGGGTGCCCCGAGTGCTCCCCTGTTTCCTGCCGAGCGGGGCAGCCGCGTCCAGATGCCTCCATCAGCCCCTTGGGTGGACACTCGGGGACTCCCAGGTTTGGGCCGGGCGCTCGGGCTCCTCTGCCGCGCGTCCCGCGCCCCGGGAGCTGCAGGCCGGCCTCCCGGGCTCCCGTCTGCCCCTCGCCCCTCGGGGGAGCTGGGCACCTTTCATGGGCTCGTACATCATCCACGTATCTTCTCTGGTGAAGTGTCTGTTTCAATAACTTGACTTTCTTCATAGTGGGTTTTCTGTCTTCTTACTGAACTGTAAGGCTTCTCTCTGGGTTCTGGACATAAGCTCTTAGGGACGCTTTCCCCCGGTCTGTGGCGACCCTTCTCAGTTTGTTGTCTGTCCTGTTGTTTTTTAAGTAATCTCTACGCCGAAGGTGGGGCTTGAGCTCACTGAAGCCGTGAGATGAGAACTTGCACATCCCACTGACATAGCCACCCAGGGGCCCCTTTTTCATTTTCTTAATGGTGATTTTCAAAAGACATTAAAAAATATTGGTGAAGGTCAGTTTATCATTTTTTCTTTTATGATTTTGAGTGTGGATGTGTGTTCTAAGTGTCCTGGGACTGTCCCAAGCTCCCAAGTAGGTTCTGTTGTATTTTCCTGTAGGCTATAGGGTTAGGTCTGTGATCCTCTTGGAGTTACTTTTGGGGGATTGGTGTTCACTTATTTTCATGGGTGTCCCATTGACCAGCCCCATTTCCTGAAAGGACTTTCTTTCCCTATTGAACTCCCATAATATCTTTGTCAGATGAGTTGGCCAAAGATACGTGGGTTTGTTTCTAGACTCCCTGCTCTGGCCCTTTGTTGTAGACTTCTGTCTTTCCTGTAATACAAAGCCATCTTGAATGTTGTGGATTTAAAGAAAGTGTAAAATCAAAAGGATAAGTTCTCTAATTTCGTTCTTCTTTAATTGCCTTTTCCTGGTCCTTTATATTTCCATGCGCGTTTTAGGATCTGCCTGTCAGTTTCTGTAAAACAAGTCCCGCTCGCACTGTAACTGTGAGTACATAGAATGTGTCCTGTAGGTCAGTGGGGAGCTTTCCCAGGTTTCTTCCAGGCCGTCTGTCCTTCCGTCCGAGCCGGCAGTGGCCCCTCCTGCCCTGCTCCACACTGCCAATGGCACTGGTCTCGTCCCCCATCCCCTCCTGCTGAGTCTCTGCCCAGGGACTTGGAGCGTCCTCCACGGGGCCCTGGGCCTGCGCCTGAGGCCAGCCTGCGGGGGTGCTGCCCCTGCGCGCGGGCCTGGGGTAGGACGGCTCCGCTCTGGCCCACGGGGCTGGGGAGACGGGTGGTAGAGGCGCATCAGGGGCAGCCGCTGCCGTGAGCTCTCCCAGCACCCATTTCTCCAGCAGCCTAGTGTCCCTCCCCCGGGCCCCCCATCGGGGTCGGGGGAGCGGTCACCACCCAGCTCATTCCCGGGCACAGGCTGTCCAGGAGGCTCCCGCCAGCCCTACACAGACGTGAGATTTCAGCGGGGGACATCTGCCCGCCTCCCACGGTCTCCCCTTCTCTGACCCCCACACTTGTCCTGGGTACTGCACTGTCTCTGGGGAGACCTTCGGTGTCTTTCACTCACTCCTCCCACCAGCAGGCGCCGGCCCCACTATAGACGCTGTTTGTCCCCAGGCCTTGTCCCGGCTTACGTTTTGTCTGACTGCACGAGTGATTTGGGGCAAGTGCCGCATTGAGAAAGAAAACCAGCAGAAAGTGAAAAGACAAAGACATGGGCAAACGATTTGTAAATAGCATACCTGGTAAAGGACTTGTATCTAGAATATAAAGGACTCCTGTAAGTCAACATTAAAAGACAACCCCATGGGACACCTGGGGGGCTCAGGTCATGGTCCCAGCATCCTGGGATCGAGCCCCGCGTCGGGCTCCATGCTCGGCAGGGAGCCTGCTTCTCCCTCTCCCACTCCCCCTGCTTGTGTTCCCTCTCTCTCTGTGTCTCTGTCAAATAAATGAATCTTAAAAAAAAAAAGAAAAAGACAACCCCATGAAAAAATGGGCAAAGGCCTTGGGAGGACATTTCTCCAAAGACCCCTGTGGAAAGATGCTCCTCATTGTTGGTCATTAAAGGAACAGCTCGAATGGCAGCGAGATGCCACTTCCGCCCGTGCCGACAGCTGCTCGACGGGAAAAGGAGTCCGAGGTGTCGTGGAGGAGGCAGACCGGGGTGTCGGCGGCACAGCTGCTGCGGCCCCGAGAGCAGAGCGGGGCGAGCACCCCGACCAGCTGCCCCGCCTGGGCCTGTGCCCGAGAGGACTGGAAACGGGGTTCGCGCGAGGTCTTCTCTTGAGCGTCTCCTGCAGCGTTCCGGACGATGCCTGGACGCCCGTCCTCTGGGCGCAGGGGCGCGCGGTGTGGTCCGTCCACGCTGCCGGGAGGGGGCCCGCGGCCGACGAGGGCCGCGCCCCGGGTGGGCCCGGGCATCTGGCGCTCCATGGAAGACGCCAGCCGCAAACAGTGTCCCACTGTGGGATCCAGGGCATGAAGGGTCTGCCTCGGCAGGTCCTTGGGTACGTTGGGCTCGTGGGCGCCGGGGGCTGGTGGAGGGAGGTGGGGACAGGCCCAGAAGTGCGTACGGGCCTTTGTTTGGGTGATGAAGCGGGTCGGACCTCGGTAGGGCTGTGTCTGCGCGGCACCGTGAATGCACAGTTGGAGATGGTTCGGGTTACGTGAATTATACTTCAGAAAAACAAAACCAAACACAGAAACAAAAGGAGAGGCAGAGCCGTGCCGTGTTTCTGTGGCCTCGGCCCTCGGACTCTGCAAAGCAGGTTTGGGCTTGGGGCCTCCTCAGACAGACTGTCCGACCTCTCCGTCCTCGTGAGGGACAAGTAGGAACTTCTGGCCCAGAGAGGCCCCAGCCCCTAACCTTAACCCTAACCCCAGCCCCAAAAGCAGCAGGGGCCCAGTGAGGTGCCGTGGCCCCTGGAGGGCTGCCCTGGGAGCCGGCAGCCCCCTCCCCACGCCGGCTGCTGCACCCGACCCATGTGGCTTCAGATGCTTTTGTGTGCGTGACATTTAGGAAGGGCCCATGGGAGCCGCTTCTGTGAGGTGGGAAATGGGGTCAGACGAAGGGGATTGTCATCCCGGGGGCTAAGACACACAGATGAGAGCGGTCGCTGGTCAGCGGCTAGGGTCTGGAGTCAGCTGTGCTCTGTGCAGGGGTGGTGGGCAGGGAAGCCGGGGCCAGGGGATCCCCTTGGGGGGAAAGCCGGTCTGTCGTGGAACCCAGGGCCCCCCGGCGGCACAGCCCATGACCTCAAGGCCTCCGAGGGGCGAGCGGGGCGGGCGGGGCGGCACCCAGCTGCCCAGGGGTCCTGCGTGGTTACTCTTTCCTCGCTCCCTTTCAGCCCTGCGGCCGGAGGGGCCAGTCACACCAGCACCCCAGGTCCTGACAAGGTCGTTGAAGCCGCGCACGTGCAGCTAGGGGCCCAGGGGTCCTCTTCCCGCTCAGGGGCAAGTTTGCACAGAGAGCTCAGGAGGCGTGCCGGAGCCACACCGCTGGCTTGCAGCCCTGCTCACCCCCGAGTGCCCCTCCCGGGGACGGGGTCCCCACATCCTTGTGTGCATAGGGTCAGGAGACTTTTTTTTTTTAAGATTGTATTTATTTATTTGTCAGAGAGAGACAGAGGGCGCAAGCAGGATCTTGGGGAGGGCAGAGGGAGAAGCTGGCTCCCCGCTGAGCCTGTGGGACTCGATCCCAGGAGCCTGGGACCACGACCTGAGCTGAAGCCAGACACCCAACCCACTGAGCCCCCAGGTGTCCCGGGATCAGGAGACTTTTGTCCTTCTCAATACCTGTTTCATTTATAAGCTGATTGCACCATAAGGTCACTTCTGGGACAGGTTTGCAGCCCCTGGGGTGACGGATGCTGGTGGGGCGCCCGAGTCTGACTGCGTGCTTCCCCACAGGAGGCCAGCCACGGGGGCCGAGAAGTCAAACCCTTCCAAGCGGCACCGGGACCGCCTCAACGCCGAGCTGGACCATCTGGCCAACCTGCTGCCGCTCCCTCCCGACATCGTGTCCAAGCTGGACAAGCTTTCCGTCCTGCGCCTCAGCGTCAGCTACCTCCGCGTGAAGAGCTTCTTCCAAGGTAGGACTCTCGTCTGTGCCCGAGTGCCCCCGGCTGGGTGTCGCCCGCGCCCTCGCCTGTGCCCGTGTGCGCCCGGCTGGGTGTCGCCCGTGCCTGCGTCTGTGCCTGAGTGCGCCCAGCTGGGTGTCGCCCATGCCTGCGTCTGTGCCCGTGTGTTCCCGGCTGGGAGTCGCCCGTGCCCTCGCCTGTGCCCGAGTGCGCCCGGCTGGGAGTCGCCCGTGCCCTCGCCTGTGCCCGAGTGCGCCCGGCTGGGAGTCGCCCGTGCCCTCGCCTGTGCCCGAGTGCGCCCGGCTGGGTGTCGCCCGCGCCCGCGTCTGTGCCTGTGTGTGCCCGGCTGGGAGTCGCCCACGCCCTCACCTGTGCCCGTGTGCGCCCGGCTGGGTGTTGCCCCACGCCCTCGCCTGTGCCCGAG
>CM053607.1:96849-116751 GCA_028646535.1 Procyon lotor
AACCCTCTCCCTGTCCCCCAGGGGGGCGGTCAGCCCTAACCCTAACCCTAACCCTCTCCCTGTCCCCCCGGGGGGCGGTCAGCCCTAACCCTAACCCTAACCCTCTCCCTGTCCCCCCGGGGGGCGGTCAGCCCTAACCCTAACCCTAACCCTCTCCCTGTCCCCCTGGGGGGCGGTCCCTGGGCCGCGGCAGAACAAGGCTCCCCCTTTCCACCACTCTGACTGCCCCCACGCCCCAGCCTGCGCCTCACCTTCCCTCTCCAGCCCCAGACAGCTTTAATGGGGCTCTTCCTGTTAGCCTCCTGGGCCTGATTTGGGGGGGCGGAGCCAGAGCCCGTGGTCCCGGGGAGCCCTGTGTCCAAGTGCCATGGGACACGTTGCCGGCCGGCGTGTGGGTGAGGGCTGGCTGTGTCCAGTGTGCTGAGCTGCGGCCACCCCAGGGTCCACAGGGGAGGGGTCCCAGCACTTCCCAGGCACCCCTGGGCCTGGGGATGGAGACTCAGGTGGGCACGGTCTGGGGGGCCCAGAGGGAGCTGCAGTGAGCCAAGAGCCACACTGGCGTGGTTTCTGGACTAGTTCTCAGGACCTGAAAGACAACAAACACAGAGACTTCCCACCTTCAGGCCATGGCTCTTCTAAAGAAACACCTAAAAACCCACCCTCCCGCTGGACCTCACGAGACAGAATCAGCCTGGACCCTATCACCTTCTGCGGACCCTCCATGTGGTACTCGGCCGGATTAAGGGACCAGTCCCCAGGAACACAGGCTGGGAAGAGCAGACCCAAAACCCCAGCAAAGTCATGACCGAAACTTGGGGTTGTCTGATACAGAAAGGGGGGCACAGTAGGAATCGACCTGGAGGAGGGGGCAAGGCCGTCAGGCATGGGGGGCAGTGCAGGAGCGGGGGGGTCCCAGCCCATAGGGAGGGGAGGAGGGGGCAGAGCCATCAGGCATGGGGGGCAGTGCAGGAGCGGGGGATCCCAGCCCACGGGGAGGGGACTGGGACCAGGACAGAGGGGTCTGGGGTTGGGGGCTAAGCCCCTGGTCAGGAGCAAGTGCAGGGGCCACTCCCCACCCCCCCTTGCTGAGGTTGGCCCTCAGGAGGGGCGATCCTCTGACCCCCTCTGTCCCGACTTCTGAAGGATGGGAGTGGGGGACCATGGAAGTGCTGGTGTGTTTCTGGGGACCCGTGGCCAGTGATAGGCTGTGGACGCCTCGACCCACCAGAGGGTTCCCCTGGTCTCGGGCTCCTGTGTGGGACAGGCTGTGGCCCCTGCTCGCCCTTTGGTCTTTCTGTTCTGAGAAATCTGCCTTTGCCTATCTTCCCTTGTACCTGCTGGAGCCGGTCTTCTGAAGCCCCTTGCGGTTTCTTTCAGGGGTTCAACAGAGGCCTCAGGCCAGGAAGGCAAGCCCCCCAGGACAGCCCCTCCACCCCACCTCGTGGCCTACTGCCGGCCTGACAATGTACATGGGGCACCCCAGGATGACCCAAGCACACTGCCTACCAGCTCGTGCCACTTCTGAACCTTGTCTTGCCCGAGAGGTTGTGCCCTCTGACCTCCCGGTGGCCTCCCTGTGGGGTCAGAAGAGCACGGCTCCTGGCCCGGTCTCTGTGGATGGAGCAGGTGTCTGAGACCCGACCAGGGTTGACCTCTTTCTGGCTTTTAGATCATTAGGACTCTACCGTGAACCTCCTCACTGTCTATTAGGCCTCTGATCATCCACCATGAACCCTGGCCTCCGCTGTGAGTCCCTGACCATCTGCCATGAACCCTAGACAATGCACTGTGAGCCCCAGTCGTCCACCACAAACCCCCATCGTCCACCATGACGCCCCATTGCCCACCATGAACCCCCCATCATCCACAAGTCCCCATCATCCACCATGAGCCCCCATCATCCACCATGAGCCCCCATCGCCCACCATGAACACTCCACCATCCACTGTGAACTTCTGACCATTCCCATGAGCCCCTGATCATCCTCAGGCTCTGAGTTGGACTTGCTGAGTCACCCTTACTGCTCAGTGATCAGTGTGTTCGCTCTGGCCCTGCTCTGCTGGGGGTCTCCTAGGCTTAGACACGTGTGTCGCATCCCTGCCCCCACTGAGAAAGTCCCCGGCAGGTGACTCCAGCGCACGGTGAGGGTCCCAGGCCAGCCCTGTTAGGGAAGCCCCCACAGGAGCATGACAGGGCTGGGCCACTGCGTGTACCTCTTGTTCGCTCTGCCACCCTAACGTATTCATCTGTGAACACTGAGAAATTGCAAACTGGAGCCGTCACGTGAAGTTTTAGTTACTACGAGAAGAGCCGGCATTGAGGAGGAGCTTCGGGCCACTCTGGGTCACCCTTAGTTCACGGGGGAGCGGCTGAACCTCTGACCTTCCTGTCACCGGGGCTGTGGAGTGCCTGGTGGCACCCCCCACCCCTGACCTGCTCCGTCTTGGAGTGTGCCACCCTGGGGGTGTTGGGGATGGCCCCCAGCACCCTGGGCTCACACCCCGACTCCTCCTCCCGGGTCTGCGGGGTTGGCCCTGGGGCCCTCCTTCCTTGACGGTGGTTTTCCAGCGTGTGGGTTTGTCCCCGAACCACCCCAGCCCCCAGCGCCCCCTCCGCATGCTGCTCCGAAGTGGGGGGTGAGGGACAAAGCAGGGTCGGGGCTCCCGGGGGGAGAGTGGCCCACGTGTGCAGAAAGATCCAGACCTTGTCTGCAGGCTGTGACCCAGAAGGTCTGGAGTGACCCGCGGCAGCCAGACGGAAGCACATGGCCCGGGATATGCTCAGAAAGCAAGGCCAGGGAGTGTGGGGTCAGCCGGGTGCAGCCCTGCAAGCATCAGGACCCCGGGGTTTGGGCCTGCGCCCTCCAGGTGGACCGTCAGAGGCGCCGATATTTACCACTTGACAGGCCCTCCCTGGCCTGGCTTTTCACGAACTGAACTTCACACTAAGATGTTTGTACTCAGGAAATAGATCCCAGGTCTCAAACCCTTAGGAAATGCCTTCCACATTTCTGGTATCACAATCCCACGCTGGGCACACGGCCTTGCGTCCCAGTTGTCCTCGCCATCAGTGTCAGTCGTAGCATCAGGAGTGGCGACAGCCGGCGTTGATGCTGGGCTCCCTCTGTGCGGGCGGGCCCGGTTCACCCTCACGGGGCTTGCCGCCGTCACTCGATTGTCACACGAGGAGACTGAGGCCCAGAGAGGTTGCTTCACTTGCCCGAGGCCACGGAGCTGAGACGGCAGCGCCCAGTTGGAGTGTCCTTGCGGTGGCAGCGTGGGACCAGGGCCGGCAAGTCGATGTTTACCGAAGCCTGCTCCCGGCTCTGGGCTCCGCGCGGGGCAGCGAGGCTGGGGGGGTTAGGGTTGCTCCCGCCCATGGCCCAGGAGCCCGGCCACCCTGGGGTCTGTCTGCCTCTGGGAGCTGGCTCCCGAGGCAGAGAAAGCCTGGCGAGCCCAGGCCCGCGGGTTAGCCACCGGAGCGGGGGCACGAAGGTCCGACCTGCCTCCGTCCTGCGGTCCTCCCACGGTCAGCCGGCCGCATCTTTCCAGAACTGTTGTCAAGGGCCGTTGTGGCTTCGTGGCAGAGATTCCAGGCTGAGTTTACTGTTTGTGGGCTCTGTAAACAGCCGGTCCTGCCGCTCCCCGAGCGGGAACGGGCCTCGCACGCACACGGGCCGGCGGAGAGGCCGTGGGGGATGTGGCTCCGGCAGCTGCCCGGTGCCCGCTCGCTCGCGTGACAGCGGCTGGCCGCCTGGCCTCGTGTTGTGGCTCCGTCACCGTGGCGACGGCCCTCGCGGGACCCCCCTCGGCCCTTTATTCCAGGGAGGAGCCGTGAGGGGCCCTTTAGAATTCTTGTTTCTCCGCCGTGACCTTGACAAAATGATCTTTGAAGTACTTGCTGGCTGCTTTTTCTGCCACGAGACTGGACGCGGTCAGGATATTCAAAGCTTTGCCAAAGGAAGTCCTGGGTTTTTCAAACGTTTGCCTGTAGCCCCACAGAGGGGCCGCGGGGGCCGGCCGGGCTGGCAGGGCCCTCACCCCCTCACCTGCCGTGACCCCACTGCCTCCCTGAGCAGCAGGTGCACGTTTCGTGACTTCCAGTAACTGAGCAGAGATGTGATTTTTTTTTTCTCCGTTAAAAAAAACCTCGGTCTTCGGTTTGGGACCAAATCCTTTTTTCCACTTGGAAAAGTGACCTCATTTTCCATGTACCATGTTCTAAAAAAAACACACAACTCTTGTAGGATTAAAAAGAGTCTGGGAGAAAACAAACGTTGGCGATGCGTGTTTGAAAGACAGCCCCACATGTGTGGAAGCATCTGGTGCGGAATGTCAGTCTGATATTGAATCCATATGACTCGGCAAGTAGCGTTTTATGGTCTTTTTCCTTTTTTTTTTTTTAACTTCTGCCTTGTGAGTTAAAATTAAGATTGTTTTTGATTGTGAGTAATCTCATAAAATCTTTTTTAAGAAGGCATTTCATGTGCCCCAGCCTCGAGCTGTCCTTTGGTCTCTGAGCTCTGACCAGCAGGACAGCGTCCTGTGCGGCAGCCTGTGCTCGGGGGGCCGCGCAGGGAGCTGATCGGGTGCCCCTCGCCCCCTCTGGCTGGCCGGTGGGTGGGGGGCTGGGGCTGCGGACCGCCCCCGCCCCCCGCCTGCCCAGAGCCGCCTTCGCCGGCACCGCGTGGCTGCTGGTCTGGCGCGGACCCTTTGAGCACGTCGCCTGACCTCGCGGCCGCTGACGACCTGGGCTCCCTGTGTCAGTCCGTCGGCAGAGCTGATGCCCTTCCTCTCACGACCGCTCCCTGGACGCCAGTGCGTCCCCACCTGCGAGCGTCCAGACCCCCGGGTGGGGCTGCAGGGGCATCCGTGCGCGGGGCTCCCCCCTCGGGATGCTGTGTCGTCATCCGCACGCGTGAGCCTCCGTGGGGACGGTGCCTGGGTTTGCCAAGCCTCTCTGTCACTGCGCAGGACGTGCATGGTACCAGCCTGTTCTCCCCACTGCTGCCCGGAGCCCACCGTCCCCACAGGCACCCGTCCCCGGGGCCTCCACCCCGGCAGTCCTGCTGAGCACAGGGCGCAAGGGCGGCCGGGTCACACCCGGGAGGAAAGGGGCTCCGGCATTTCTGAGCTGTGGCCCTGGCAGCTGGTGTGGGGACGGTGGGGCCAGGTGCCCTCTTCTGCTCAGCGAGGCCCCCACCTGGGCAGGGTGACAGCAGGTCTAAGTGTCATCACACACCTCCGTATCTCTTGGGTCTCAGGCAGGGAAGGTAGGACTTCTGATAAATGTTATAAATACACCTAAGTGTTTATAGGTGCCCTGCCAAGCGTTATGTCTGAGAACAGGGGCCCTGGGGTGGGGGGTTCCGCACATTTACAAACTCTCAGATGCCCCCCAGGACGGTATCCGGGCAAATACTGGACTTTGCATTCACCACTCAAGGGTGTTAGGACAGTGGGACCAGACGTGTTCTCTGGAGCTGCCCAACTATTAAAACGACAACAGTCCGTGTGACTCCTGGAGACCTTCTGCCCAACACCCCTGTTGGATACGGTCAATTTCTTGTTCTTGGGAAGTGCAGTGGGATTCGGGGATGGGGGCTTTGCAAGGAGATGGACCATTCAAATCTGTGGCCGCGGCTGGAAGGCTGTGTGAGGCTGGGGTTTCTTGCCCAGAAAACAGCACAAACTCTTGAGTCACGTCGTGAAGCCGTCGCCCTGGTGTTCGTGCCTCTACGTCAGAAAATTGTCCTAAACTTTGAAACCATCAAGTCAGGGAGAAGCCAAACCTCTCTCAGGTGATCAGAAGGGGGGTTTCGTGTCAGAAATATCCTGGCTGTGAACACCCAGCTTCTCCAGTGCCTTTTGAATCTCACGTCTTCCCTCTTGGGGGTCTCTGGCCCCTTGCGCGGCCGGCTCCGTCTCGGCTGTGGGACTGGGGACGTTCGCGCGGGAGCGTGAGGGCACAGAGCAGGGAGGCTCCGGGAACGCAGGCTCTGCCCTGTGGCGTCCGGGAGGAGCCGTTGTGGGCACGTGTGATGTCACTCTGAACACGTCCCGTGGCTCCGGCGCGCGGGAGCAGAGCTGGGGTGCGGGGTGCGCCTCTCGTTTCCACAGCGAGTTTTAGGAAACCTCCAAGGGACAGAAAATACCCAGCTCCCCAGCCATGGCAGAGCGCACAACAGGAGGAGAGGGCAGGTGGCTGGTTCCGCAAGGTCAGCAAGCCCTGCGCTGAAGCCTGATGCAGGGCACCGGTCACGGGTCAGCGGGTCTGCTCGGGACGCTGGACCAAAGAGCTAAGTGAAGCAACAGTGGGCTGACTCCGCACACGTCATGAAGCAATGAGCCACGGTGGCCACAGGGACAAGGAGACGCTCGGCATCGGCTCGGCAGCTCAGTAACCTGAAGGGAGAAAATCCCCTTGTGGCTGATTTTCCAGCCCTGATCAGACCGACAAACAAAAAGCAGTAATAACCAACGGTGGACAGAGCCTCATCTCCTGAAAAGCCCGTCTTCGGGGTCCCTGGGGGGCTCAGTCGGTAAAGCGATGGCCTTCAACTCGGGTCATGGTCCCGGGGTCCTGGAATCAAGCCCCACCTTGGGCTCCCTGCTCGGCGAGGCGCCTGCTTCTCCCTCTCCACTGCTGTGCGCTCTCTCTCTCTCTCTCTCTCTCCCTCTCTCTCTCTCACAAATAATAAAGAAAATCTTCAAACAAAAAAAGAAACAAAGAGGAAAGCCCGTCTTCGTCCCAGTGGGAGGATGTCTGCTTCCCACGCCACATTCCCACTTGAGCTGGGGCGTGTTTCTGGACCCCCTGCACCCCCGGGACCGGCCAGCACGGTGACGACCAGGGTGACTCCAGAGGCCGGCCGCCCTCCCTCCTCGTGTCCCCTGGGTTTTGCAGCTCTTGGTGCACTTGGTTTAGCTGCATAGTGGCATCAGCTTGCTTGCTCCAGACGCGCTAGGGCACGGACAGGACTGCAGTCCACTGGCGGACCCACCGGGCACAGCGGGCGCCTGCAGGGGAACAGATCAGCCCGGGAACAAAGGTGTGTGTCCGCTTGTTCGCACAGAAGTTTGTGTCTTGAGATGTCTTCAAGGTTTCTTCCCGTAGGCTTCACACATTTCTTGTTAAGTTTATTTACAAAGTAATTGGATCTCGGGGCGCCTGCGTGGCTCAGTCGTTAAGCGTCTGCCTTCGGCTCAGGTCATGATCCCAGGGCCCTGGGATCGAGCCCCGCATCGGGCTCTCTGCTCAGCAGGAAGCCTGCTTCTCCCGCTACCATTCCCTCTGCTTGTGTTTCCTCTCTTGCTGTGTTTCTGTCTGTCAAATAAATAAAATCTAAAAAAAAAAAAAATCATCTATAAAAAAAACAAAGTAATTGGATCTTCTTTGAGATGTTTATAAATGAGATTTTATCTATCATCACACCCTCTAATTGGGTCATTTTTCTAATATAAATATGTAATATAAAGTATATAAAGATTATTGAATTTATGTATTTAATTTTATATCCTGGCTCCTTATTGAATTCTTTTTTTCTTTTTTTTGAGTAAGTTTATCATTGGCTTGGGAATGGAAATCCAGGGTTTTCCAGAAAACTAGTGACATCACCTGCAAACAGAGATGCCCCCTTCCCCAACCCTTCCGCTGCGGCAGCCCCACGCCACGGTGGGCTCTGGGGGACAGGAGGCAGCCCACCTTTTCTTGAAAAGGCCAGACGGTAACAATTTTCAGCGTTGCGGGCCGGACGTTGCAAGGCAGTGGTGCGAGGGTGGCCACAGACAATAAGTAATGACCAGGTGTGGCCGTAATCCAGGAAAATTTTATTTACAGTGTCAAGTGGCAAGCCGTCCTTGGGGCCTCAGTTTGCACACTCCGGAGTGGGAGGTCCTGGGTACCTTTGCCTTGCTTGGTCTTACTGGAAACACGGGATATTTCCCCACTAAGTAAGTTGGTTCCCTAGGAATAACACACACACACACACACCATCGTGTTATGAATGTACCTATAATTCCCATTTTCTTAAGAGTCTTTATAAAGAATAAGTGTTGAATTTTGTGGAAAACTTTTTTTTTTTTTTTTACCATCTATGGATATAATTATAAGGCTTTTCCCCTTAGATCTATAACTGTGGTGCATTATGCTAACGGACTTCCTAAGATTGAATCAACCTTGCATTCCTGGAATACATCTACTTGGTCATGTGTATCCTATTTCCTTGATGTGAAACTGGAGTCTCTTTGCTAATATTTTATTTGCACATTCTCATTAGTAATGAAAGATCTGTAATTTTAATTTTATCGTACTTATCAGAGTTAAGTGTCAGTGTTATAGTTCTAAAAATAATTAGAAAATTTCCTTCATTTTCTAGGCCCTGGGACAATTTATGGGGCAATGATGTGATCAGATCTTTAACGCTCAGTGGAGTTACGTCTTAAAGCTGCCTGGGCCTGGTGCAGTTTTGTGGGCTGGCTCCTCGGTAACTTCTATTTCTTCTACAGAAATCAGTAGTTTATGGGTTCTGTCTTTCATGAGTCTGTCCTGGGAAATCATATTTTCCTAGAAAAACATATACTTATTTAGGTTTTCAAATTTATTTGTATAGAAATCTTTCCCCTACTTTCATTTAATTTGTTCCCCTCTGCCACGGCCACGGAGCTAACTCCTTTCTATTCCTCCCATCGATTACTTTGGTTGCTCTGGGGCTCCGTGGAGGTGGGCGCACAGGCCTCCCCTGTGAGCAGGTGCCCGTGTGACGGTGACTCTGCTGTGCATTCTCTGGTTGGCAGACGCTCGGTTATCTCCAGAGTTTGACTATGGTGCATAAGGCCACTATGAACATTTCTGTTTGAGTGTTTTTGTGAACACACCCATTTCCCGTGGGTAGGCGCTAAGAGTGGAATTTCTGGTCATAGGAGAGGTGCACGTCCGTTTTTATGAGGAATCACAAAACAGTTTCCCAAAACGAGATTGCCGCCTTTTGCGTTCTTACCGGTGAGGCCTCGTGTCTTCACCAACATTTAGTGTTGCCTACTTTCCTGACTGTGAGCATCTCAGTGTGGATGAAATGGTATCTTATTGTGATTTTCATTTGCATTTCCCTGGTGACTAGTGATGTTGGTGAAGCTTCGCCTGTAGACAGGCCATTTGCCCATCTTCGTAGTAAAGTGTCTGTTCAAGACTTGCCCATTTTTTAAAAATTGAACTGTTCATCTTTTTACTATTGATTTATAGACATTCTTCATATGTTCTGGATAAAGTCCTTTGTCTATGTCCTGTGAATATTGTTTTCTCGGTCTGTGGTTTGTCTTTTTCATTTTCAAACACTGTCTTTTCGAAAAGCCCAATTTATCAGGTTTTCCCATGAAGGGCGAGTGTTTTGGTCTCCTGTCCAAATCTGCCTACCCCAACTTGGGGAGACATTTTGTTTTCTTCTAGAAACCTCATGATTCCGGGGTCTGATCTCTCGGCCTAAGTTATGTCTTGAATTGACTTCTGTGGGATTAGAGAGGGGCCGGTGTCCGTTTCTCCCGCGCAGACCGCCAGCCGCCCCGGACGGAGCGCCGCGTTGGCCTGCTTACCTCAGCTTTACGCTAAGTCATGGAGTCGGCGTAGGTCCTGACGTTCGGTTCTTCTTCACCACGGTTGCTTTAGTACATTGGGCCCTTTGCCCGTACAAACTGTGGAACCAGCTGGACAAGTTCTGCAGAGAGAGGAAACCCCCCTGAGACGGGGATCAGGCCCCCCAGTCGCTGACTTAGCGACCTGGACTCCGCCCTGCGTGGGGGCTGTCGATCCAGAACATGGCGCATCTCTTGGATTTTTGGGGTCCTGCCCATCTTTCACTACATTTGTTCTTAGGCATTTTATGTTTTTTGATCTGCGACTGGAGTTTCCTTTGTGGGAAGGACTTGATTACAAATTCAATTTGTTTAGGGGCCACTGGGTGGCTCAGTCAGCTGAGCATCTGATGTCAGCTCTGGTCATCATCCCGGGGTCCTGGGTTCAAGCCCCTCATCAGAGTCCCCGCTCAGCAGGGAGTCGAGCAGGGAGTCGGCTTCTCCCTCTCCCTCTGCTCCTCCCCCGCTCATGTGCTCACTCTCTCTCTCTCAAAGAAGCAAATAAAGTCTTTAAAAAAAAAACGAATTCAATTTATTTAATAGGTATTGGGCTACTTAGATTTTCTAGTTCCCTTTTTTTTGAGAGAGAGTAAATGAATGAGCATGCGTGGCATTGGGGGGCAGAGAGAGAGAGAGAGAGAGAGAGAGAGAATCTCAAGCAGGCTCCACGCCCAGTGCAGAGCCCAATGCGGGGCTCGATCTCATGACCCTGAGATCATGACCTGAGCCAAAGTCGAGAGTTGGGTACTTAACTGACTAAGCCCCCCAGGGGCCCCTTCTAGTTGTTCCTGTATCATTTTTGTTAGTGGGTTTCAGGGAATTTGTCCATTTTGTTTAAATTGCTTAATTTATTGAATTTCATTCTTAGTATTTTCTTACTACCTTTTTAGTGTCTGTAGGATGTGTAATGATTTAAAATCTCTGGTGTAATTTATATTTTTCTTGATCAAATTTGCTAGGGGTTTATCTATTTATTAATCTTTTCAAAGAACCAAACTGACTTCGTCGATGAGGTTTATTATTTGGCAGTTTTAAACAATATCATTTTTTTCACTTTTTTTTCTTCCACTTATATTGGATTTAATTGGCTCTTTTCCCCTAGTTTCATAAGGAGAAACTGCGCACTTTCTTTCTTTCATAGCTCACTTGTCTTTTCTGCTAAGCTGTACACGGAAGTTACCAGCTTGCTGTGTTCTCATCGAGACAAGGGCATAGATTTGTGTAGTTTCACACGTTCGTGTAGTTTTCCATCATTTAGTAGTGAGGGTATTTGGGTTTAAGTGGCCGCCATTTTCCTAGAATGCCTAGAAATCTTCAGTACCAATAATTTAAAAGCACTTAGAAGTTGGTATTTATAAACCTTAACAGAAAAATTAGCACATGATATGCACAGGCACTTTACCAAAGAAGAGCTACAGCTTAACAGTGAATGGATGAGATCTCATTGATACCAATCCCGTTAACAGTCAAAGACATGAAAATTATAATAATGGTAAGAACTTTATCACTTAACAAAACGGCAAAAATTTAAAACAGAAAGAAAGAAAAAGTGTCCCACATGGTCAATAATTAAGGGAAATGAGTATTGCGATACATTGCTAATAACCACAAACTTACGGGAGTTAATTTAGAGTCTCTAAATATCTGTATTTTAAAGACACAAATCGAGACATTTATGAGCCCCACCGCCCAGGTGCCTCCCTTCCCTCCGGCGTCCGCACTGACCCAGCAGAACCCCCCCCTGCTGCCGTGCAGGTGACGCAGGATTGAACGAGCTGCTCCGCCTCGGGTACGTGACACTCATGACGCTCACAGCGCGAACGGTCGTCTTCTCTGTCGTGACGATGACGACGCTGAGGAGGAGGAAGAAGATAGCGGATGGTGGATAGAGAGAGAGACGGATGCGGTGCTCCCCGACCCTGGAGCCCGTAGCTGTGCTCCCTGCGCGGCCTCAGCACCTGTGACTCTGGAGGCCTCCGCGGACGGGGCCGCAGAGCTTGCTTTTCAAACAAAGACGTGGAGTCAAGCACAGCACAGCCCGTGCCCTCATTCTCTACACATACACATGCCCAAAAAGTATAGAAACAACTGAGATTTAATATTCATAAAATATTATGACATACGGTAACAAATTTAAATTTAAAGTTGAGGGGAAGTGGATGCACTGATGGAAAATATTTTAAGAAGGTATAATTGATATACGAAAAAACTTAAAAACCTGACTATACTAACAACCATTAAAATAAATTGACATGGTGCTAAAATCTGCTAGTTTTCACTTGCCTCTCCCCAAAATGTGCCCAAGCTGGATGCTGGTGGAAGTGAAACCAAACTTCACTTTGGAAGTGAAACCAAAGAGCAGGTTACCCTTGACTTAAAAATGGGAGGCAGGGAGGGGGGTCCAACTCATTTCTGGTGATCTTCGCACTAAAATAAGCAGAGACGCTCGTAGGCCAGCTTTTCTTGAAGTACAGGGCGATGTCTAAGTGAAAGTTGTCAATCCCGAGAACATATTTAAAATTATAAGACTAATAACCCATAATACATAGGAACGATTCATCATCAGAAACCTATCACCAAAGTCACCACATTAATAGACAAAAGAAATTTTATGTGGTTATTTCAGTAGATGTAGAAATAGCACTCGATGGAGTTCAACATTTTTTCATGATTAAAACTCTCAGGAAAGCCAGAACACGGGCTGGCAGAGAGTGCGTGAGCAGGAACGTCCATGCAGGGGAGGCGAGGGTCCTGCTCTGCCCCAGATGCTGGTCCAGTCTCATCTCATCATGAAGACTTTTGTGTTTTATAAAACATGGGTCTTACAATCGCTAGAAAAAGAACACAGCCTTGCGGCTTATAAACCATGAGCGAGTTCCCCTGTCATCTGCTCACTTGGGACCTGTTGCAAAATACTCGTAAATAAGTTAAAAGTGGGTATTTCTGGTGATTGTGAATACGGATCTGAAAACGAGAGAAACGGGTGAAAATGCAGCAAAAATAACGCTTGCACTTTCTCACTGAGGGGATTTTGAGAATGTATGCAGGAGCCAATTCAAGTTCTTGTCTCTTCCAGTCTCTCGATGGCTTTGCCCTGGTCGTGAGTGCGGAAGGCATGATATTTTACGCTTCGGCAACAATCGTGGACTATCTGGGCTTCCACCAGGTAAACACGGCTCTTCCACCTGCCACACGGTGGGTCCCGCTGTCGTTCACGTGCTTACTGTCCTCTGGCCTTAAACACCTGCAAAATCGGGCTTTTCTTACCGCAGAGCTTTTGACAGGTAAGGATTTTCACAGCCTAGTGTTGCCTGGGGCTCGGGTCGTGCAGGGGGTGCGCCGGGGTCCAGGGCGCCGCAAGCATACGGGACAGTGAGTCCCGCTGGCTGCCCCCACTACGCATCTCACACTCGGGTGAGGGGCTGGGGGCACCAGGCGCCTCTCCGTGCCACAGCATCACTGTCTGGAACCCCAGTTTTGGGGCACATGCAGGAAAGAGCGTGTTCTGGAAATGCCCTTATCGATTTGCAGAGAATTCATTTGGTCCGTTACCCCAGGCCTGCCCAGGCTGGATGATTCCAGACGTTGGGGCAGGGCTCTGGGGTTGAGATCCATCCAACGCTGGGATCCTCCTCCAAGAAAAGGTACTTTTCTTGGTACTTTGCACTAAAACCCCCACGCTCCCCCAGGGGGACAAAGGAAACTTCTCTGCCGAGCCTCTGGGAAGGAAAACAGTTGCTCGAGAGGAATCCAAAGCTTGAGGTCCAAAACCAAATTCATACTCTGCATGGTGCAGGCCCCCAAGTCCAGGGCCAGTGGTGGGCAGATGAGCTCGCGGGGCCCCAGGGAGACATAAATGTGACCCTTCAGCAGCAGGGCCACAGCCGCTCCCTCCGAAGAGGGGCTCACTGCGCAAAGTCACAAACACACTCCATTCAACATACAAGTAGGCAGATTAGAGAAAGAACAAAATACAGCTTTGAAAAATGAGGCCCACAGTGTGTCTGTCGGTCAGGGTCCTGCTCGGAGGCAGAACCCGCAAAATGATTTGAATGGCTTAATATAAAGAATTGATGCAAGGTTAGTGTAAGGAATCGTTAACTAGTGAATCGGGAGCACAGAGGGCGGAGGCTGCAGGAGGCTGTGGCCCAGCAAGGAGCACATTCTGGAGACACCCTCCTTGGTGAGCGGGAGGCCACGGCCCCCGGGTGGTGGGGAGGGCACTGAGGTGCCCCGGCCAGGGCTGGCCAGCAGGAAGCGGCCACTGGGACGCGGGCCAGACTCAGGGAAGCTACCCACCGCGGGCAGTCCCGGGCTGGTGTGGCCAGCACTCGAGGGCCCGAGCTCGTCCTGCGGCGGCGGGAGTACCTTTGCAGCAGAGGGGAGGTGTGTGCAGGATCCGGAACCAGAGCCCAGTGATGAACGAAGCCGGAGGCAGTGCATGGAGTTAATAACGGAAATCTCTCCGGACGGGTGGGAACCCCGCGGGTGCCCAGAAGCCAAGGATGGTGGGAGCCCAGATCAGAGAATGTGGGTCCCCGACACATGTGAAAATTCAAGTCTTCCTGAGGCCCCTGAAGCTGATTGGCCCATCTGATCTAATTTCCATGAAAACCGTCACTTTGATTCATTTCCACCACTGACGCGGCCGTCACAGCACAGATGGTTCTGAGAAGCAATCCTCCTACACCCACCTCTACTCTCGCTTTCCTGCCGCGGAACCCAGGACCAAATGGCTGACACGCGTGTCCTGACCAGGCCTCTCCCCCGCACTGGCACCTTCACAGGCCAGCCCGTGCCGACGGCCGGCGCGGCCCGCAGGGACCCCGCAGACAGGGCCAGCGTGTGGCGAGCAGAGGAGGTGTGGACGTGACCTCCGAGGGGCACTTGGGGGGCTGCCCATGGGACGGGCCGGAGCCTCCCGCTCCTCCTCGTCCACGACAGGCGGGGGGGCGTCCCCACCACTGGCCCTGCTGCCGGGGAGGCTGCCTGCGGGCTACTCCCGGCGGCGGGTGACCAGAGGAGTCCATCGCGGGGTCCTTGTGTCTGTCCCCAGCTCCGGAAGACCTGTGGGGCTGGTGTCCGGAGACCTGAAGTCCTGAGGAAGGCATCGCCCCCCCAGACAGATGAGCACTGCGAGTGGCGGCGGAGGCCCTGGCCCCCCACTTGGGCCTCCTGCACGCGCTCTCGGGGGAGCTGAGCTCGCCCGGCTGTCTGGCCATAGGGCCCCCTCGTGCGGCACGGAGCTCAGGGATCCCCTGATAGCCGCGCCAGGCTGTGGACACGATGGGATTCCAGCCCCCAAATGATGAAGCCTTTGCTTTTGTCTCTTTAATTGCATGTGCAGGGTCTAAATCTAGGAAAACATGGTCTGGTCTGCCTTTTCCATGCTCCGAATTCCCTTCAGCCCCTATCGCTGTCACTGAATTGCCCTGAATTCTCCACACACCCAGAGCTGCCTGCCTTCAGCCAGAATCCGGGGGTGGCTTTGGGGATAAATGCAAGTATCCTGAGGGACGGCTCTAGTCCCAGGTCTAAACTCACTCCCTGGATTCTCTGTGCTCTTGGGGCTTGCTGAGTTTCCACCAAGTGCTAGATGTAAATTAAAGTTTTGCCTTTTATTACAAGGAAATTGTTTCCAAATGCCAGTAAATCAGGCACTGCCTCATGCAAAGTATTTTGGGAAAATATTAGAACAGCTTTGTGCTTTGTGAGCTTCTTGTGCATAATTCTTAACAAAAGTCGGGACCTGATTTTAGTGTGTTTGGGTTCGTGAGTCTTTGTGATGAGCAAGTAGGTTTCAGATGCGTATCTTAGTCACCACCGACATTTTCTGATACAAGGGGCGGTCCATCCTCAAAGGCCAGCAGTTGGGAGAAAGCTGTGCCCACGTGGACCGGGGGGAGGGCACTGGGGCAGGTGAGAGTCCCACAGGCCAGGTGACAGATGTGCACACAGTTTGCACAAAAGAAAAGACGACAACCGCTGGAGTGAGGGTTGGGACAGTTGGCAATGGTTTTATTCTCAGCTCCATAAATGGTGGTTTAGAGCTAAAATAAAGGCTGGCTTTACTTGATCAAAGCTGTGTCTGTTTTTCCACTCTTGGATTTTTGCCCCCTATTTAACAATTACTATATGACTCTCCACTCTTTGTCACATTTCCCTGCCATTTTCTTGGCCTTGTAGGGAACAGACTCTGAGAGATTGAGGGGGACCAAGGGCAGCCAGACATGCACACCAACTAGCACACCGTTATCCCCCAACTACTCCCCCCAAATATTCCCATTTGATATGTCTTCACATTTGTCTGAGTCAGAAATACCTTTTCCAGTTCTATTATGCCCCCCCCCCACCGGTTGGTGTGCCTGCTGGTTTGGGTAAGGCACAGACCCCCTCTTGCATGTTAATTCCACACATCCTACCCGTGAATTGGCTAAGGGTGGGGAGACAGGCACAGGGTATCCGGGGACACCCACCTCCTGGGATTCTGCGCCCCCTGAAGCCCACGAGAGAATGACTGAGCGACAGTGCCTGTTTGCTAACTCGCCGTGAGACCTAGGACCGCCCAGTGCTCGAGGTCAGCGTGGTCTCCTGTCATCAAAACTATAGAGGGGGAAGTGCCATCCGTCCACAGCAGGGTGGAAGGACGCCGAATTCCCAGTCACAAGTCAGTCAGTCATGCGGCACCTCACACAGAAAACAGAAAACGTTCTAGACTTCGAAGAAGACCCAGACGGACAGAAGTGTGCGCCGAGTCAGTGAATTGCAGGGCTCCTCATCATGTGAGGACGTCAGATCATGCTCCGGAGGTGATGACAGAAACACGGAGCAGCTTTTCTAGGTGGAAGTGGACAGCTTTGGGGACGCAGAGAGCTGGGACTGTGCAGGGCGGTCCGGGGAGGGCGGTGGCTCCTTACTCGCTCGTGTCCAGACTCACGTGCTGGGCACAAGACTTCCTGTGAAAGCCGGTACCTGGGACAGCGTGGGATCCCCACAAAGGTTGATGAGCAGATTCACAGGACAGAACCAGAAGCTCAGGGCAGATGCGTGTGCGCGGGTGGGAGATTTGTAACAGAAGGGACGCTGCCTGGTGGTCGGGGTCGGGGTCGGGGTTGGGTGAGCCGGACCCACGTGGAAAAGAAATGAATCCTCACTCTTACTTCACACCATGCACAGTAAATATCAGGTGATGGCAGAAGTTTCTAGAAGCCTCAGGACCGAGGTAGGAGACTGGTGAAGAATGATGAGGGCAAGACCCTACCTGGGAGGAAAGACTGGTGAATCGGTCGCGTTAGATCCACGAAGAGAGCAGGAAGGCAAGCCGGGGGTGGTGACGTTGGCAGCGGAGCCCACCCAGTAGGGGACCCATGTCCGGAGCAGACGGAGAGCAGGAAGGTCCGCAGGATGGCTCAACGGAACTGGGGAAGGACCAAAAAAAGCATGTGCACACCGCGTGACACGTGTACACACTTGCACCTGAAGACCAAGGAATGTGTGAGAAGATGCACAGTTCCCTGGGGCTTCCTGCCAGGGACAGAAATCCCACAGTGAGAGCTGGTGACACATGGGCCGCAGCAGCTGAGAGAGAGAAGGCTGGGAAGGCCGCGTGTCAGCCGGAGCGGGAAGCGGCCGGACTGGCGGGCACCCACTCTGGAAGGGTGCTTGGTGTTGCCGCCCCAGGAGCCGCACTCAGACGCAGTGGTGGCGTGGGGAAGGGGCCCAGTGGGTCAGCCGGGTGGAGACCCCCTGTGGGCACGAGACTCCGCGGCCACACACGGTGAGCGGTACCACTGTGACGTGAGCACGAGGCCGGACGTCGGGGAACAGCGTCCCATTCGCGAGCATAAGCAGCGTCTGCGCCGCGGCCGCCCCGGGGGTGGGGGAGGGGGCTCAGGGAAGCTTTGCTGTTCTGTTTCCTGATCTGAGTGGGGGCTACACTGAGAACTCATTTATCCGACTGCATGCTTCCGATTCGGGTACTGTCCCGCCCAAATGTTGTGCCGAATCACAGAAGTTCCTTAGGCAAGTGTCGCTATGGGAAGACACTGGGATCATAGGGCCGCCGGGCGAGGTCGGAGCTGGCAGGGGGTGGGGAGCCCCCTCGTCTTAAGCTGGAGGGAAAGCCTGGTGCAGCCACCTTCACCAGGAGTTGGTTTCTTCTGCCTGTTGGCCCCAAGTTCACGTCCAGGGCCTCTGACCCTGGACGACAACAACCAAGGACGAGAAGCATTCTGACCTCTCTGTGAGCACTTCTTTTTCTGAAAACATAGTCTCTTTGGACGAAGGAAGACACAGGTGATTGTAGTATAGCTTTCAAGTTATGATTGTGTTCCTTTTCTGCCTTCCTGTATTTGTATCTTGTTTGACATTTGCGGGTCCCAGTGAACCCTAGCCAAGGAGTTAGGGGCAAGAGTCCAGTCCCTTGAAAAGATGGGGGGTCTCATCCAGTCTGGGCGAGTTTACTCGTTACTTTCTTTCAAAGTAACCTAATTTCTGGTCTTGATCCTTCAGGAACTTTTCCTCCATCTAATTATCATAATGACCCCCTTGGGAAATGACACAAACTTAGAAATGGCCCATTCTGCAGGGATCACCAGGGTTACTCAGGTGTTGTTGGGCCAGGCCCTCAGTGTGGATAGTGGGTGACACCCTTCAGTTACGGGAAGGGAAGGGGGAGACGTGCTCCTGAGAAGACTTCTGCCGACAATCGCAACGGTCCTGCTCCTCGGAAACCACTTTGTGGCCCCCGCTGTGGCCTCTGCGTCCTGAGCTGTGGCTTCCCAGTGTAGACCTGGTGCCTCTGAGGGTCGGCCTCTGTGTCAGGTGACAAGACAAAGGACTAGCGGGAGGGCAGGGACACCGGCAGGTCCTCGCGGCCTCCGTAGACGGAGGCCGCGGCAGGGCCTGGAGGCGCTGGGATGAAGGGAGTCACTGGCCTGGGGGCCGGGCCGGCCTCTCCGCTCGGACGCTCCCCAGCTGTCCCGCAGCTGCTGTCTCGCCTTATGACTCCGGTCTCACCTGGCTGTTCCCACCCCGCTGCTCAGCAGCGCTTTCCTGCTAAACTTCTGTAAGAGCACACGAAGCGCCCACATCATAAACACACAGCTGGATGAGCTCTCTGAGTCCTGGCGAAAGTGGGTACCCTGGCCCCAGAGGGGTCGGGCCTCGGAGCCTCCTGCTCCGACCCCCGAGAGCACCGTCTGGGTGCGTGGGGGGCTGCGGGCCGGGGCCTCGCCTGAGGCAGATGCCCAACCCCTGCCTTTCCCATGACACATCTCAGGCTGTGAGGGAGGGTGTTGAGGTGATTACTCCCCGGAAGTACCGTTGGGTTAAAACAGTGTCGCAATGTTGCAGACGGATGTGATGCACCAAAACATTTACGACTACATCCACGTGGACGACCGCCAGGACTTCTGCCGACAGCTCCACTGGGCCATGGACCCCCCGCAGGCGGCGTTCGGGCAGCCCCCGCGCTCGGACACAGGTGGGTCTCTGGTCTTCGGCGGCTCCCGCCAAGGCAGGAGCAGGTCCGAGCGCCGTCGCCTCCCGGGAAGTCAGTGTGACGCTTTCTCATCTTCCTCGGCTTCACGTCGAATGCAGTGCCCGACGTCCCTGTCCTCCAGGGACCCCCCTCCCCGAGGGTCCCCACTCAGCTCTCGGGCTCCCGAGTGCGTCCCCGGCGGAGCCCGGGGAGACCTCACGAGAAGCCCCGGTGCTTTCTCTCCGTTCGCAGAACCCCCCCAAGACACACACCACCCCGGAGACCCCCCTGGTCCATGGCACGTTCACCTGGAAAGAGGCCTAAGGGCTACTGTGCCCAGAGACACCGGCCCTTGTGGGCAAGCCCCGCCCATGCGTCTTCTCAGGCCCCGACGGCTGGGGCGAGCGCCCCGCGAGTGGTGGAGGGCGGGGCGGCGTCCCTGGGGTCCCAGCTCTGCCACCCTCTCCCCCGAAGTTGCAGACAAGTCAGGGAGAGCTTCCACCGCATCTCAGGTGGTGACTGGCCTCACAAAGCTGAGTGAGCCTGTCGCAGCGTCATAAACGGAGCTGGATGACTGGTCCCCAGCCCCCCACGCAGTTGTGCGACGTGTTTTTAAGGATAAAGGACAAGGGAGGCAAAATCTGGGAGGGCAGCTGTCTCTCTGGGGATGAGGGTGGGCAGGGAGCACCGGGACAGATGCCAGTGGAGTGTGTGCGTGCGTGCAAAGGACAGGCAGGTGTGTGGGGTGCGTGTGTGTGTGTGCATGGGGTGGGGCAGGCGTGTGGGTGTGTGCAT
>CM053607.1:126211-139021 GCA_028646535.1 Procyon lotor
AAGCCGGAGCTCGGCTCTCGCAGACCCTACGTGACAAAGGGACGCCCTGGACTCCGGCGGCGACGGGCACAGGAGCCGACGGAGAGAAGGCGGCAGGAAAGGTGTGCACATGGGAGTCACACAGCCCCAGCGCCCTCGCTCCGCTCAGGACGTGGGAAGGGCCGAAGAAGGGCAGGCGCCCGGTGACTCTGCTGCCCAGGGAGGGGCCCGTGCCCCGAGGCCGGTCGGACCGGACATGGCGTTCTTCTTGGGGGTTTCAGGTCGTCTCGGCCTGGCAGTCGGCCGGAGCTTGGGAGACCGACGTAAGGAGCAAATCCACTGGAAAATCCGCCAAAGCCAAGACTCACAGACACTTGACTCTGGGGTGGGGCCGGGGGCCGTGAGGGGGCCGTGAGGGGCCGCGAGGGGCGACAGGGATCTTGGGAACAGATTCTCCGCAGGGGAGCAAGTTGAGATCTTAGTGACCTTTGCACCTTCCTGTGAAAATTCCAGTAAAGCCGTTTTCCCCGAGGACACCTTTTGCACAGATAACGTGTGGGCAAGGTCCCAAGGTGCCGTAAGGGAGCCCGTGGCCACTCACGTGGGCTGCCGTGGCACCACGTCTGCTCTACCAGGGCGTTCCAGGCGCCGGCCCTCGAGGCCGGGACTTTGTCATGTGCCGGAAATGGGGACTGTTGACTCTTGATATGGATGCAGCCTTGCAGGGGGACAAAGGGCTCCCGAGGTGGGGAGACGGGGGCCCCGCACAGGCGCCAGGTCCGGGGAGATGTGGGCGGTCGGGCCGCCGGGATGCCCCCCACGGCCAAGGCTCTTGCCGCCCCGGCCTCCCACCGTCCACCCCAGATGCGAGGGCAGGGCCTGCAGGACGGGCTGGAGCTGCCCCAAGGCCTCCCCCTCACGCCAGCCCGCGCGCGAGCTACTACCATGTTATCCCTTCAGACTTGGTTTCCCCGAGGTAAGAGGGTCGTCAAGTTGTTTCTGATGAAAATCAGGTTCTCGAAAGGAACATGGATTGTGAGCTTCTTCCCCAAAAGCCGGATGAAAACGAAAGGGGGAGGTGTCACTTATGTTCTGTATTTTTAGTTTTCCGGTTGGGCCAACAGGAAGGAGGCATATGAGGGTAGTGGATGCGGGCACCCTGGGGTCCGCATGCCCCACCGTCCGGTTCCCATGCACATGGGCCTGGGTCTGCTGCTGGGTGTGTCTTGGGCACAAAATTTGGGTGGAAGATGCGAGAACACAGAGAGTGTGCATGTGGGGGTGGGGCAGGCTTCCTGCCTCATCCCCTCTGGCCAGAGCCTGGCAGCTGGCGAGCTCACGTCACGGCTCCTTCCCGCCTTGCGCACCGCGTGCGTGGTCCGGGACACGGTAGCCCAAGGAGGGTCAGCAAAGCCAGGAGCACAGGGCGAGTGTGCCGGCCTCGCTGGGCGGGGAGGGGCCGGGGCTGGGCCGTTCCTAGAAGATGTGATCCTCTGTGCAGAAAATCCCAGGGAGTGAGGCTAGCAAGGCTGGAACAAAAATCAGTTTCCTATAAACCAGCAATAAAGGTACGGAATTTGGAATTTAAAACACAATGCCATTGACATCAGCACCAAAAAACAAACAAAATATTCCAAAAAAATACCTCAGGTATGAATGTAACAAAATATGTACAGGGTCTATAGGACCTATATGCCGCGCACGTGCAGAGGGAGGAGCTAGACACGGACCTTCCCGCCTTCACAGTGACGGACTCAGAAAGCCCCACAGGCCTCAGTGTAAAATGCAAGGTGATAAGCCCCCCAGAGGTCAGAGTAAGAGGAAACCCAGGTGACCTGGGCTTGGTGGTGGCGTTTCAGATGCGCCACCAAAGGCGCAACCTGTAAGAGAAGGAACCTCGCTCAACGTCAGACTCCTGGTCCCTGAAGGATGAGGGACGGAGGAGACAAGCAAGGCTGGGAGGAAATCCCTGCCAAAGACACGCACGATGAAGGGTCTGTGTCCCAAAGACACGAAGAACTCAAATCTCAGCAAGAAGACAAACTACCCAATTGAAAAACGGGCTAAAAATCTAAACGGACCCCTCAGCCGAGGAGACGCGCAGACGGAGGGCTGCCGTGTGAAAAGCCGCTCGGCAGCACACACACCGAAGACACGGTGCGACTGTACGTCTACGGGAGTGACTAGAGCCCCCAACGCGGCCAATACGGGCACCGGCCGGGATGCGGGGCCTCGGGGACTGGCAGGGACGCCGAACGGGTGGCCACTCTGCAGGACAGTTTGGTGGTTTCGTACAAAACTAGACACACCCTTAGCACACGACCCACCAACCGCACTCCTTGGTAGTTACACGGGGGAACTGAACCCTTAACTCCACACAGGAACCTGCAGGTGGACGTTCACAGCAGCTCTGGTCACAATGGCCAGAACTTGGGAGCCACCAGGGTTTCTTCCGTGGGTGATGGATAAATGGGCTCTGCGACGCACACACAGTACATTAGGGCTCATACAGCCCTAAGGGAAGGGAGCCATCACCGTCGGAACAGAAAGCCCACGGGTGGGCCTCCCATGCGGGTTACTAAGTGGAAGAAGTCAGTCTGGAAAGGCTGCGTTCTGGGATCCGTACGCAGGGTTCCGACTCTATGCCCTTCCGGAAAGGGCAGAACTGTAGAGACAGGTCCGTGGCTGCCAGCGGGTGGGGACAGGGGGAGCAGAGAGGTTGTCCGGGGCCCTGGGAACACTCCGTACGTGTTATATGCACGCGTCCTCCGTCGCCAGGGCCGGTGGGCCCCACAGCAGACATCGGAGGGAGCCCACGCGTAACGGACCTCAGACAATAACGGATCAATACCAGCTCCTCCATGGCAACAGGGGCTCACAGCAAAGTTAGCAAGAGGGAAGCTGTAGGTGGGTGGAGGGCGGTTCGGGAACTCTCTGTGCTGTCCGTTCACTTATTGTGTAAATTCACACCTTTACGAAAAACCTCGAGTCTAGCAATTCTTGAAAGTCAGCATTGCTGAGCTATGGTGGGTGCCCCTGGGGGGTGCCTTGCATCGGGGTGTGGCTGCAGGAGGCCGGGCCATGATGGGGACGGCGATGATGGCATTTTAAGGATGAGGAGTGGGAGGTGGGGAGCAAGGAAACGCAAAGGTTATTTGCCCTCGAACCAAGTGTGAACAGTCCGAGTCGAGTCGGGGGCGCCCGTCTCGGTGGAGAGCTGCTGCTCCCTCGGGAGGGCTGCGGTGAGGGCTCCCCTGCGGGAGGAGTCGGCCTCCCGCGCCGCAGCCACGCGCCACCGCCGGGATGTGCGTGCGGGACCCCGTGCGCGCTGAGGCCCCCCGACGCGCCACCGTCCCCCGCCCGGGATGGAGGCCCAGCAACCCGCCCCCCCCCAAGCTGCCTGGCGTGTGTCCCTCCCAGGACAGGAGCTCCGTGGGTGGTGACACGGTCTCCGTGGATGCCATGACCCGCAGGCCCTCGCCAGGGCACACGCATGCCTCCCGCGCGGCAGCCACGCGCATCCTCCGTGGGCCTCGGCATGGCCGGTGCCCACGGCCCTGACGGGGAGGTTCGGCTCCGAGGCGCACGGACCCTCCCCCGCACCCTTCGATGGAGGCACAGGGCACATTTCGAGGAAGGAGGGCCTTGATTCTGGAACGGCAGACGAGTCACCGGGACTTCCCACACGTAGGCCTCCAATGGCTCCGTGGATTTAGGGGGAAACACAGCTAAACGTGGGCCGGGGGCTGGTGCGGTGGCCGGGATGCTCTCCCTCTGTGGGCAGGCGCCCGGGACCCTCTCTGGCCCCTCTCACGACCCCGCCCGTCCGTGCTTGGCTCCGGGTCAGCGCCAGGCCGGGAGGGCGGCCGGGGCGGAAGGCGCAGGGTGGGCTCAGCCCCGTGCCAGCGGCCGGCTCAGGAAGGCCCTCTGCTCAGAGAGACAGCCCCTCGGTCGCCACCCCCTGTGCCCCCGGGGGGTGCCCCGGCCAGCGTGGGGCGGGAAGAGGGTCCCACTGGGCCTGGGGATCAGCACTCCCCACCCCGACCTGGTGCTCGGGGCTCAGAGCGGCTTCTCTGGTCTGGCGAGAAGAGCCCAGCCACGTGTGCCCACCCTGCCTCTGCCGATGCCTGCGGGGGGCACCTCCGGTGAGCAGGCGTTGGGCCTTGGGGACCCAAAATACAGGGTGTGGGGCAAGGCTCGTGCGGGGCGGGGGCCATCGGAATGTTCTCGGCATTATCGGGTTAACGAGGAAAGGCTGTACACAAGAGGCTTATTCTCCACACCAGGGGCCTTCTCGGAAACTTAAAACTGCCTTCCTTCTCCAATTTATCCCCCGCAAGGTAAGCTGTGGGGGGGGGGGGGGCTGAGCTCAGACCCGCCGCACACAGGCAGAGGGTGACTGCCCTGGGCCACACTTGCGCCCCTGAGCCCTACTCTGTCCGGTGACCACATTTCTTAAACGGTAGTCAGACGACCCGCACCCCAACCCTAGCAGCACTGGGCGGGAGGCGACCAGAAACACCAGCCCCGGGGCAGGAAGAAGTAAGGCATCAAGGAAGGAAAGGGAAACCAGGGGCCAAGGGTTGAGGCGCACCTGTGCAGGGCCAACGGCAGCCACAGGCTGGTGCCCCCAGGCCTGGCCGAGTCCACAAGACGCCCCTCTAGCAGAGGACCCAGTGGGTAAAAGCCAGCCCCCCCAGGACAAGGCCACGAGATCGCCCCACCCAGGGCCGGTGAACACCAGGAAACTGCAGGGAGCTGGCGTGTGCGCCGAGGGCCACTGTCTCCGGGCACGGAGGGACACGGGCCCCCCAGAGCCGGGTGGGGGTCCTCGCTCCTCACCCTCCGCCTTTGACCCAGGGGCCCGGGGCTGCCGTCCGAATGTCTGGGCGTGGCGGGTTTTGCCCACCTATTGTTAGCTGACCTGAATGTCCACCCTTGCAGCCGCCTCCCAGGGAGCTGAGGATACGGGCCACCGGCCTGCTGGGGGGGCCGGGGCATTGCAGGGGAGAGCGGCCAGCCTACCGCAAGGCCACCCCGCGTCCCTCGGCGGCAGCACCAGACCGGGCAGGCGCCCCAGCGCAGGGGGGCCCTGGAGTGGCTCATGCATGGGAAACGCGGCCCCCAGAAGCCTGGCTGGGCCGTGGCCGCTCAGGGATGGTGAGCGTCGCTTCCCTTCGGCTTCTCCCCGACCCCGAGGGCTGCACACGTGGCTCCCTGTCCCAGCCTCAACCGCAGAAGCTGAGTCGGGTTGTGTGGCGCCGGCCCTGGGGGGCTGAGTGGGACCAAGCCGCGCCCACCTCACCTGGTGCCCACTCCTCGCGGCACGGGGGCCGGTCCCCATCCTGGTCCTCAGCTGAAGGAGCCGAGGACGTGGAGCAGAGCGGGGGTCCCCCATGCGCACCCCGGCCTGCTCTGTCACACACCCTGGCCGCCCTCTGGGGAATCTGGCCACTGAGTCCGCCTCCGTGTGGAGGAGGGCTGTGGCCTCCTGGCCCTGCTATGGGGCACCCCCGTTCCCGGCCCTGCTCTGGGGGCCTGCCTGGGGCTCCTGCTGGCTTTTCGAGCTGGAAAGGCCTCTGCGACCCCACGCCACAGCTCTGGGTGGGCCGCCTCCAATGGGACGGCCGGGGGATGGCTTCAGCTCTGTCCCCGAGCCCCAGGCCCTTGCGCGGCCCACTCCCCTGCGGGCCCAGCTGCTCCTGCAGGGGTTGGGCAGGGAGCCTCCCCAGAGGGTCTGTGTCCGGGGTGTGATGGCCAGCGTGGAGTCACTCCCTCGGACCTGCGTGTGGGGGGGTGACCATAACTCGGTCACCCACCCCACGTCCCCAAAGTGCCTGCCGGGTCTGTCCGGTCCTCCCTGAGCCTCCGTAGGGACTGCTGGTGCTACAGGGGCTCCCAGGGGTTCCTCGGGACCCCAGGGAGCCGCAGGCCTTGAGCCTGTAGCCGCATGGGGAAAAGAGCTCAGCGCTCCGGCGACAGGCTGCAAACCCTCACAGCTCAGGGGCCGGCGCACACGGGCACCCACACGCGGACACAAGGTGCAGGGCTCTCGTGGGGTCCTCCTCCTGAGGGCTGCCCCATCCGGGCGGGCTGGTGGGCTGCAGATGACCTGCACTGAGCACCCAGCACATGAGGGCTACGTCTAAGGGGGACCCAGGTGCACTGCACCCCAACAGCCGGCTTGTGAAGTCCCAGAAGGAACAGGAGCCCCGGGAGCTGGCGCTCTTCCGCCGTCCAAGTTGCTCCGAGGGCGGTCAGAGCCGGGCGTTTCGAACTCTGGCTCTGCCCGTGGAGAAAAAGCTTTCTCGGCTGACAATTCACCAGTGGTTGGACTTTAGCATCAGAGCTCGGCAGGTGGTGAATTCACCGAGGCTTCCTGATTCCCCCAGGAAAGGGAGAAACGGGGCCCGGCCCTCCCCCACGCAGCCCTGCACCCTTCCTCCCGAGCACTGGGCTGGCCCTGCCCCCAGAGGCTGGCGGGCCCAGCAGGGGGGCCCCCAGGATGCCTCCCAGAGCCAACACCCCTGTGCCTGAAGGAGAGGGCTCCACGGGGTGAGGGGAGCCTGGGAAGGAGCTTGGCTCAACGCCCCGCCCTGGAAGTCCATGCCTGCCGGCAGGCCCCCACCCTCCATCATCAGCCCTGGCCGGCTGCCACTGCACCCCGGTGGCCCTGCCCCCGACTGGGGCCCCCCGGGCGGGGAGCCTTCTCCTGGACCACCTCCCCCAGCCCCTCTTGCTCTGGCCGGTCCCCTCCCTTCCCGTGTGGCTCATCCCAACTGTGCCCCAGATGGGGAGCCCACACCCTGGCTACAGTCCGGCTTGGCAGCCCGGACTCTGACCCCCTGTGTCTAGCAAACCGTGGGGCTCTCGAGTCCTTCTAGAACTGATGAATGAACACTTGGGTTGTAGCTGCGGACTTGAGATCAGCCAGCATCACGGAGAGGCTGCGGTGAGCCCGAGGCTGTGGCCAGACCCCTGACCCGCCTGGGGCCTCTTGCCTGACCTGGAGCGTGCCCAGCATGGACGGCCCTCACCACCCCAGCGGGCAGGCCGGGCGAGCGGGGGCTCCGGGCGGAGGCGGCACCATGCACGCTCTGCCTCTTGGCCCCTCACCTGCCTAGCGGTCCTGTGCCCCCGGGACACGGGGGCACGGGGGCCCAACCACAGTGGCCTGGCGAGGCCCCTCAGTGCCCAGCTGTCTCCTCTCACGGACACTCAGAGGGGAAGGCCTTTAATCTCTGAGCAGCCCCTAGAGCACATACACACTGCTGTCTGACTCGTTTGTTCCGAGCGTGTTTAAGGGAAGAACCTTCTACGAGAGGCATACGACGCCCTTGGGGAAGGCTCCGCTCATGGGGTGACAGGTCTGAGCTGCCCTCACCCTCCCTGGAGTCTTGTCTCTTTCAGGGGAGCCGTGCATACCTCCATCCGGAAACCACCGTGACCCCTCTTCCCTGTGACGTGTGTGACTGGAGGCCTTGTTGGCCCCTCTGCCCCTCCCCCCCCAGCCCCCAGGTGCTCTCAGACACACCCACACACGCCCACCTCAGGGCCTTTGCACTGGCTGTTCCACTCCTGAAAATGCTTTTCCCTTACTCACCAGGCTCATTCTCCTTTGCCTGCCCCCCTGCCTGCACTATCCGCCATTCCTCACTTGTTGTTCACTGTAGTACATGGCACCATGGGTCCTGTGGCGTGATCTCAGCAGCCTGCCCCCCAGGAACTCACACGCGTCCTGTGGCAATCGCATCTGTGGCACCCCCATCTGTCCCGTGGCACCCGCATCCGTGGCACCGGCATCTGTCCCGTGGCGCCTGCGTCCCGAGGCCCAGAGCAGCATTTGTGCAGGGTGGCGCTGACATTTGTCAAGTGAGCACTGACCTGGGGAGCACTCCCTGAGCGGCCAGAGAGGCAGCTGCTAAAAGCCAGGCACCTGGAGACCGCATTAATCAAGTACAGCAGACCGGTCCCGCCCCCAGCCACGGTCCCTGTGCTGATGGTACTGAGCCGCCGGGGACCCAAGTTCTAGGCTCAGCACAGGAGCACGTGAGCGGTCCGTGGAGCCCGCACTGTGACCTGGTGGATTTGCGGTGCCCTGTCCCAGGAGGCGGGGCTGGGGATGAATCGGCTTCAGCTGGGGGGTGGGGCGTGCAGGCCTGGCGGGGGCGAGCACAGCTGCTCCTGGGGACGTGGCCCGCCCAGGGGAGCATCGTGTGGGGTGAGCTGCTCCCACCCTTAGCCCCAATGCACGGGCCTCGCTTGGTACCCCCCGCCCCCCGCCACGGGTGTGGTCTGAGTGCGTGCTCCCAGGAGGCTCCATGGCAGCTCGGGGAAGGATCCAGGTGAGGGGTGTCTTCCTGGACCCAGAGCCTGGATGGTGTGGTTGAAGCTTCCGGACGGAGGAGGAGCTGGCCTTCAGGGCTGCCCTGGGGGTCCCACCCACCCAGCAATGCTGCTCGGCTTGGGGCAGGCCGGGGGCCGGGCAGGGAGGGCACGGCACCCATCAGACGCGGCCCCTGCCTTCAGGGCACTGACCCCAGGTCCTCAGAAGTGGGGGAGGGGGGTGCGGCTTACGTGCCAGGTGAAGTCTGGGGAGCCACACAGGCCAGGGCCACGCCAGCGCGGTTGGGAGGCCGCCACGCAGCCCCATCCCCTGTCCCGACTGCCCTCGGGTCTCTGCTGCCCTACTGGTCCCTCCGCAGCCTCCCCCTCACTAATGGTCTCCTGCCCTGAGCCCAGAGGCCCCTGGAGCTCAGCATCCCCGGTCCCAAAGGCTCTGCAGGCAGGGCCGGGTTGGGGAGGGGCCGCTGCAGCTCCTGGGCTCACACAGCACCGCTGCTCTGCCGGCCTGAGCAGAGAGAGGAGACACGAGACAAAGGCACGGAGGAGAGATAGGGCAGGGGGCGGGAGATAAGCAAGGTGGGGGGAGGGGCAGGTGCAAGGTGGGGGCAGAGACCCGCCAGCGAAGCAGCCAGGCGCCATCCGAGGTCTTGCGGGGGCAGGGAGCCAGGACCCCGGCTGTGCCCCCACAGCCGGGCAGGAAACCACTCGTCTGGGCTCCGGGGTGCAGACAGGCTGGGACAATGGGCTCTGCTCAAACCAAGCGCCCAAGACCGGGAGACTGAGACCCAGCCGGAGAGCAGCCAGCGGATGGGCTGGAGCCCCTGTGCTTCTGGGAGGGGGCCCGCACCAGTCCCCGGCCGGCCAGAGCCAAGGAGCCCCTCTTGGAGGGAAGCGGGGGCACGTGCTGGGGGGGTGGGGAGACCTTGGTGGGTCCCGTCCCACGCAAGTGCCCGCGTCCAGCATCCAGCTCCAGGTAAAACCCAGACGCCAGGGAGATGCTCGGACGGGAGCCCTACCTGCAGACACACCCGAGCTTAGACCCCGGCTCGGGCCTGGCAGGTGTGGCGGGGACACAGAGGAATCCGCAGCCCCTTCCCCGAGGGGCCAGAACTGGCGGGGGGAGGGGGGGCGGTGTCCTGACTTATCTACCAAGAAAGGAAGCGTGGGGCTGAGTGCGGGCCGGGCTGGGAAGGCCCAGAGACAGGCCTCAGGCGACTGCGGTCAGGAGCTCCGTGTGTACCCCCAGAGGCTGACCTGGGTCCAGACCCTGTGCTGGAGCCCTGGGAGCAAGACCAGGACCCTCGGCTTAAGGAAGTTGGTGCAGGCGGGGCCTCCCCGGGGAGTCCCTTCCAGAGACACTATCAGCACTTCCCAACCTTTGCTCCTCTTTCCTGGGGATATTTCAGTGTGATCCCTTAGCTCCAACTGCCTAGGGAGGGTCCCACAGCCCGTGCTGACTCCCCGTAGGCTTTCCCCGTACACCTTCAGCGAGGCAGAGGCTCTTGGAAGGACCCTTGGTTCTAGGCTGTGGATGTTGGGTCCTAACTCCAGGCCCCCCGATTGCATCTGTCCTGCCAGGACTGGGGTCCACTAGGGCCCACTGACTCATCTACCGCTGGGAGGAGGGGGCCCCCCGGGGACTCCCGCTGCTCACATTGTCCTTGTAGGTCATTTTCTTCCGGGTTCCCTCCTGCCTCCCTTCGAGGAGGTGAGGGGAATTCAGTGCAAGGAGGTGGGACAGCATGATGGACGGCGCCCAGGAACCCACAGGAAAGAGCAGGACAAGGGGGAGGCTAAGGACCTGGTCCTAGGACCACATAAAGTCCAAACCAGAAGCTTCTAGTTTTAAGCCCAGGAGATAAATACCACCTCATGGCTCCCGGGCTGGGGATGCCCCTGGGGCAGATGCCCAGCCGCCACGAGAAATACACGGATTAGGTGGGGGTGTGGGCACCCAGGGGTGTGTCGGCCCATGCACCCCCCCCAATCACGGGCAAAACCACAGTGATGAGAAGGGGCTTTGCAAACAACAGGAAGTGGGGCCCAGGAACACAGGGCCCAGAGGCTCCAGGGTCAACGGCGGGCGGCATGTCAGCGGCAGGACCCGGGGCTGTGCTCCGCCCGCAGCGTGACTGGGAGAGGCCCTTCCCTCAGAGGCCCAGCGCAGGTCAGAGGCTCCGGACGCCGTGCATCTCCTCCTGGTGCCCCCCGAGGGGAACTCTTCCCCAAGACCAGGGGTGCCAAGGGCTTGCAAGGCCCCAAGGGCACTGGGGGAGGGGGCCTGGAGAGACCACCTCACCACCACCCCTGAGCCTCCAGCCTTCCAGAGGGCCCACCAGCCACTGGGGTCCTCCTGGGGGTTCCCGGCCAGTTTGAGTGGCTGGGGGGTGAGCCTGGGCTGCCCCCCTTCCTAAGAGAGACCGTGGTGGACACAGCAGAGACTCCCAGTCTCAGAGAGGGAAGCCACCACCACCCAGCTGGCCCAAGTCAGGGGTGCCCTCGCCTCCAGCCCATCAGTGCCGCGAACTCCTCTTCCGAGGCACGTTCCCAGACTGGGGGTCTTACCAGCCCACCCACACCGACACTGCCCCGCACCCTGGCCTTCACCGCTGCAGCCTGCTCCGTCCAGCCTGTCCCCGTGGATCAGCCCCCCACGTGGCTCCCCCCGTGGCAGGACCTCAGCCCCTCACCACTGCCACCGTCTCAGGAGTCTGCTCCCTGATCCCACCCAGTGTCCACCTCTCACCCTGGACCCACTGGGGTGTCACACCTGAGCCACGTCTATGGCCCGAGATCCCCTACCTAATGCCTGGGAATAAAGGGACCCCATCAACCCAGAACTGCCCCCTCCCCCAGTGCCCTCGTGTCCACTCTCTGCCCTCCCACCGAGGCAATAGTCTAAGCGCCCAGGTCTGTCCAAGTCCCTCCCCGTTGTGGCACCCTGGGTAGAGACCAACGTCCTCTGGGGTCTGTGGTTGTGCTCGGCCTCCTCCGGCCTCCGGCAGTCTAACCTCCCTCCTTCCCCAGAAGCACGGTCCTGGTAATCCTGTCCCCGCGGAGCTCTGTCCAGAAGCTGCCTGGGTCCCTCTCCCCGGGGGGCTCTCCACCCAGTGCTCCACAGCCTCGCGACCTCTGCACCGACCTCTGCATGGCCGTTGTGGGCCATTGAGCCTGCTGCTGGCCCAGCCTTTGGTCTCTGAGGAAGGTCCGAGGAGAGAGATCACAGTTACAGGGGAAAGCCCAGCCCGACCCAAGCCCATAGGGACCCCGGCGTGGGCAGCTGCGGGCTCAGGGCCCGCCGGGGTCCAGAGGAAGGAACTACACCCCCGCTCAAGGGCAGATACTATCCCACTGCAGAAGGCACATCCACCTCTCCGGCCCAGCAGGAGGCCTGGCCTCCGGCGTTTCCTAAAGACTCCCGAACAGGCAGCAAGCCCCTGGAGGCCCAACTGCACACAAGACGCCCTTGGCTGAGTCCCTGACATGGGCTCTAGGGGCCGGGCCACGGGCTCAGCAGCCACACCTATTTCTCACTGTGCAAAGGGGCTGCTTCTAGTCCTGAGCCCTGATGGTGGTGAACCTCCCTGGGCCAACCCGATGCTGGCTGTTACCCTGCCCTCTGGCCCTTCTCTGCCCCGGCTGCTTGCGGGGAGGAGCAGCCTCCCCACATCTGTGGGAGTCGGGGCTTCCTCCCCGGGTCTCCGGCAGGGTCCCTGTGTCTGGAACAAACCTGGCCCAGCCCCGCGAGGTGGGATGTGGGCTAGGAGGACCCCTGAAGCTGTGGCTAAGACATTGGCAAGTGCTCAGAAATGGATAGAAACCCGCCCCCCTTCTGCTCCTGGGCCTTGAGAACGAAATAGCCTCAAAGGGACCAAAGAGCTGCAGAAGCACGAACCCTGGACAGGGGGGTCCAGAAGAGAGCCCGCCGGGGTCCAAACCTTCCCCCCACGTCTGCGCGGATGCACACAGGGCCCCGGGGCCTCCAGGCTGCACCCTGATGCCGGAGAAGGTGCTCCGTGGGGGCTCGCGGGTGTGCTAGGCTTGGCTGCAGGGCCGGGCTGGGGGCCGGAAGGGGGAGGGGCCACAGGGCGGAGGGTTTCCTACCTGCAGGCAGGGAGGCGGCTCAGCCCTGGGGCAGCCCTGGGGTGTAACCCCTGACCAGGCTGGATCTTTGCGGGTCCTGGGGGTGGGGAGGGGGCGGAGCTCCAGTCCCGGTCGGGCAGGAGTGCGGGTGGGTGAGGTGCGTGCTTTGTGGCCCCTCTTGGTCCGTGGGGCTGAACGGGAGCAGGGGGGTCTGGCTGCTTGGCTAAGGTTTGGTTTGGTTTTTGGGCTCCGGGAGGCTGAGAGGCGACAGTGTGTGGACGGAGGAAGGACAGCCGAGGGGCAGTGGGGAAAGGGCAGAGGGGGGCTTCACCTGAGGCCCGCATGGAGCCGCCCGGAGGGACCTGCGCAGGGCCCTGCTGCAGAACCAGGGTATGGGGGGCG
>CM053607.1:139121-155697 GCA_028646535.1 Procyon lotor
TCTCCACCCCGGACGAGGGGCCCTCGGGACAAGTCCAGGCGCCGGAGACCTGCAGGGACGTGGCTCCTCTGGGTGAGTACCAAACTCAGGGGCCCAGGAAGATACCCGGGTCGGTGTGCCAGCCTCCCCACAGCCTCTCCCCTCAGGGCCCACCGGCCAGAGGGGCTGGTGGCTGTCACTGGACGTTCAGGTGCCAGTGTCCCAGTCTGGATGCTGGGCGGGACTGGGAGAAGCCCCAGTTCGCAGAGAAAGCACACGTCTGCTTTGCAAAACCAGGGTGCTCCACGTCCCAGGTGTGGGTCCCCCAAGCACCCCGGGTCCACCCTGCACGTATCGTCCTTGTGGTGGTTTCACAGAAGGGAGAAGGTGGCGGAGGACAAAAGCCCCGCCCCGTCCCAGAAACGGGTCACCCCAGTGAGAGCCCCACAGTGGAGCTGGACCCGTCCCCGAGATGACTGGTGGAAAGTGGCCAGGGTCAGCCATTCCCCCACGGCGGGTGTGTTCAGAAGAGACGTGAGACGTCACGGCGGTGCTAGAGTTACTCGGATCGCAAGACCCCAGAAAGCCCAGTGGGGACAGACTGAGGAGGAGATCGGGCACCCGGGCCAGAGACGGAAAGTGCTGTTGGAGGAAACAGGAGGGGGCGGAGGGTGGCGAGTGCCTTCAGGAACCAGAAAGCAGAAAAGAGAGGGACCTTCAGGGAGGGGGGAGGGCACAGAGCTGGCGGTGCTGAACGGGACACAAGCTAAACCAATTCTCTGGTAGGTTCCCCCCAGAGCCTGACCTTCCTGTCCCGCTGAACACATCAGAGCCTAATGCCCCAGAAGGGCCCCCGCCTCCCCATTCCCGAATCCCTGCCTCCCGCCCTTCGTGTTCTCAGACCCGCTCCTTCGTCCCCCCCCCTTCCCGCCCCCGGGCTTCACCTGGGAAGTCCCTCAGGCCGCCGTCGCTCCACACCTCCAGGAAGACCCTCCCTGGCCGGCCACCAATGTCCCCAGTCTGGCTCTCAGAAGCCCTCAAGAAAGCTGACCTTCCCATCACCTTGCCCCGGAGTCACCTGCGGTTCCCACTCGCTGGCTCAGTGGAGCAAGTTAAGAGAAATCCCACAGACCAGGATTTTTAAAAGGGAAACACTGCCAACCCGAAGAGTTTCCTATAAATAGATCTTACCGGGTTTAATCTTGAGTCCAAAGGGTTTCTGCACTGGGAGCCAACTCTCACCACAGCGCTAGATGGCGAGAACCCGCCCTTTCTCCCGCACGACACAGCCCCACAAGCCGCAGACAGGACCCGGGGCTGGGGGCGCCCCAGGGCAGGAGGTCTGCAGACCTGGATGCGGCAGGAGGGAGCCCCGGACGCGAAACCCGGGAGCCTGGCGCGCGCGGGGCTCCGGAGGCTGCGCCCGCGCGGCCGGGATCGCGTTCACCCTCGGCGACCGCCCCGGCGGCTCCGGGCCCGGCCGGGCTCGCAGTCCGCGCCTCGCCCTGCCTGACCCGAAGGCCTGGCTCCGCCGCCCGGCCGCCGAAGGCCGCGGACCCGGCGCGGACCCCGAGGCGGGCGAACGCGGGCGCCCCGCTCTGTAGTCGGGGGCGCGGGCGGGGGCGCGCAGACTCCGCGAGCCGAGCCGGCGGCGCGAGTGGGGGGCGGGGGGAGTCGCCGCGGGGCGCTGACCTCGAGACCCACGGAGCCCCGGGCCTCTTACCGATCTTGGCCAGGCTGGCCACGAGGATCCACAGCGCGATGATGTACGGGTCCTGGACATGGAGCCATTCGAAGGTGACCACCTGGAAACCCTCGCCGTCCCCGTGCGCGCCGCCAGGCCCCTCCTCGACGCCCCGCACCCGCGGCAGCGCGCCGAGCGCCGGCAGCAGCGCCAGCAGCGGCCCCCAGCCGCCGCCCGGAGCCCCGCGCCCCGACATCGCCGCCACCGCTCAGCAGCCTGTCGGGGCGCTCATGGCGTGTGGGTCCTGCTGCGCCCGGCGGGACGCGCGGCGCGGGAGCCGTCGGACGTGCGCGCCCCTCGGGACCGGCGTCGGGCGGCGCGCGGCCCAGCGCTCGGGTGCCGGCCGCTCTCCTGGTCCCCGCCCGCCCGGGTGGCCTTTAATCCGGCGGCCCCCTCCCGCCCCGGGGCGGGGCCTTCCCGCCCCCGCCGCGCGCACGCGAGCGCGGACTCCGCCGCACGCCTTCGGCACGCCCGCCCTGCCTGCACACGCCCACCCCGGCCGCCCCGACCTCCGCTCCCGCGTCTGCGCTCCGTCCCCTCCATCTCCCTCCCCCCGGGGCCCGCCGGGGGCTGCAGCCCGGGGCCGGGGGGCGCAGGCCGGGAGGTGTGCGGAGCCGCGCCTCGCTCGGGGGTGGGTGGCAGCGCCGGGTCCCCGGGGCTCGGCTGACGGACGGTGGGCTCCAGGGGCCTCGGGCGCCCCTCAGTGGCCTTCGCGCCGCTCCCGGAGTTGCCTGAGAGGGCTCGCCCCAGGCCTCTGCTCATCCGTAAACACGGGTGGGTGCTGACCCCGCTGGAGGCTGGAGGGTCCAGGAGGGGGCCAGGCCCCAGAGCCTGGATTCACGTCTTCGACACACACCTGCATTTGCTAAGAGGATGAAACAACCGTCAGAAGCCAGGTTCTCTCCCTCCAGACCAGGGCGGGTTCGCAATCCAAGGCCTCTGCCGGTCCCGGTGGGAGCCGGCCCCTGTTCCTTCTTCGAGGGCCCGGGGTTGTGAGGGCTCGGAGCAGAATGCCCTCCACCTGAGGGCTTGGCCGCCCGTGGAATCCAAACGGGATGTCTGCCCGTAACCCTCCCTGCCTGCGCTGTCACCCACGATGGCTCACCTGGGCACCACACGAATCCCGAGGCAAGTGCCCCGCTCTTCCCTTCCCCAGCCCACCCTGGGGCCCCGGTCCCAGGCAGCCCCATCTCCCAGGCGGCTGCTCCACCTTCAAAATACAAGGGAAGCCCAGCCCCTGCTCCACTGGTCCAGCGACCACGGGGCTGCTGCGAAGCCCTCTCGCCTGCATCCCCTCCCCTTGCCCTGCCCGGCTCTTGGGAAGGCCCAGTCCCCCCAGGATTCAGGTCCCTCTCCAACCTCCTGGGGACCTGTGCAGCTGTGCCCCCTCTCCGTCCCAAGGTCCTTGTCCCATAGCTGATCTTGCCGCTGGCAATCGTGACTCGGGAGCTCCCTTCCCTGCTTCCCGGCGGTGTTCCTCCACGTCTTCTGCCCTGCCCTGCGCTCGGCTTGACTGTGCTGTCCGTGGGAACGTCTGTTCCATGAGCGAGGGGCTCATGGCTGCACCCCCTTCCCGAGATGGCACCTGGCACCCGGGAACGCTCAGGGGAAGTGAGTGGGTGGACGGACAGACGAGGCATCTCTGGATCTCAGAACGTCAGGGAGGCTGGAGCTGAACGGAGCTGAGCGGCTTAGTCCTCGGGTTCTCGCCCCAGTTTCTTGCTGGTGGGAGGCGGTCATCGGTAGGGAGTCGGCGAGATCATGCCCAGCTGGGTGAGCTGGCCGGCTGGCTGGGCCCTGGGTGTCTGGGTGACCCTCCGGAGGGTGCTGCGGAGGGCTTCAGTCCTCGCTGGGTGTCCTTGGAGGACTGTCCAAGGGAAGGGCCTCTGCGGGAGCCCGGGGACCCTTGGTAGAGGGAGGAGGGCCAGGTTCAAGAGGAGGGGGGCTGGCGTGAGCCGAGCACAGTGCCCGACGATGTGGGGGGGGGGCTGTGACTGGCCGCCAGCCTGGCCGCGTGTGGACCATGGAGGGCTGGGGAGTGCTTCCCGCTCGGCCATGCCTCTGTTTCCCTCCTGGCACCGTCCTCAGCCCCCGTCCCAGAGATGGTGTCAGCTGCACTGGACTGACCTCCCTCCAGCCCAGACACACGTCTGTGCCCTTCCCTCACTGTCCTTGAGTGGAGCCTTCAGGAGGAGCGTCCTCTTGGACGATGGCACCCTCTCGTTCTGCAAGAAGGCCTCGTTCCCGCCGGGCGGCATGTGCCGCGATGCCCCAAGTTCCTCCGGGCACTCCACCCTGTGGGGTTTTCAGCAAGAGCTTCTCCCAAGAGCTCATGCCCTTTCTCCCGGGAGGGGCTGCTTCCGAGGCCCAGGAAGTCTTTCAAAGGGCAGAGAGCCGAGTGTCGCCGCGTGGGTGCAGGGATTCGGTCTGGAGGCTGGGGCTGGCGATCGGCCACCAGGCGGGGTGTGGCAGAGGCAGCCGGAAGATGCCCAGGGGCTGGGGAAAGGGGTGCCCGCTGGAGAGTCAGGAGCAAGGCCCTGAAGTGGTGCGAACCTGTGGGGCTACGTGGCAGGGTCTGTGGGCACTGGAAGGGGGAGCGCGCCTGGGCTCCTGAGAAGCCGGACGAGACGGTGCCCCTGCCGGGGCCGCCCTTACCCGCCGAAGTCCGCTCACACCCCCGACGCGCACACCTGGCTGACCCCCTTCTCCGTCAGCGCCCCCCCACAGGGCAGGGGCCGCGGGCTGGACGGGCAGCCCCCCGCCTCCCCGCCTCTGACCGAGTTGTGGCTTCAGACGGGGCTGCCGCTCCCAGCGCCCCGGGCCTGCCGTCCACATCCACACCCGGCAGAACCCTGCCCGGCGCCCCTCGGAGGTGGGCTGTGCGCCACTCTCGCCACCGCGAGGCCGCATGTGCCTGGGGGCCTGGGGGCATCCGGGGCTGCGTCCTCGGGACCCTGCGTGCCTATGGGGTGTGATAACGCCTTCCCCAGCCCTGCCATCAGGGGCCGCCTCCCCTCCCCTTCACACCCCTCCCCAGGGGCCTGGGTCGCCTGCAGCTTTGCCGGCGAGAACAGTGTCTCAGTCTGTGTGGGCCCCAGAGCGGGTGCCGTGAAGGGGGCTGACAGCAGAAGCCTGTCTCCCCGCGGTTGTGGCTGGAAGTCCAAGGGCAAGGTTTGGACGGAGGCCAGTTGGAGTGGCTCGCGGGGGGCCGCTGTGTCCTCAGGGGTCTGTCCTCGGAGCAAGGACGGGGAGAGGGAGGGAGAGCTCCTCCACCCTCTTCCTAGAGGGCCCCCCCTTACGACCTCACCGGACCGCCATCGCCTCGCGAGAGCCTGTCTCCAAGTTCCACACAGGGGGGCTTCGGACTTTGACTTGTGAATCTGGGGGCCACGACTCAGTGCCTAGCACCCAGAAAAGGGCCACGACCACAGGACAGCCTCAAAACAGTTAAAATAATGCAGGTAAGCAGTGCAAAAGCCCTGCTGTGAGCAGCTGAACTTCCAAAGTTCGAAATCAGAAGTGAGGAGTGTCACCTCTCGTCCGTCAGAGTAACTTCTGGTTATGAACTTCGTTCTGGTTTAGGGAAGCATCTTGTGCAGAAAGAGACAAGAGTTGCAGTCTGTTCGCGCTTTACTGACAAGGCAGGACGTCCGCCAAGTGCTTACTTGACGGGTGCTCACGCCTCGTCACCCCCAGACTGACTTCTATGCCGTGAGGAGTCACGCCAGCTCTCCCTGCAGAGGGAAGGAGCCCCCTGCTGTTACGCTCCAGGCCGGTAATTCTGCACGGGCCCTTCCTCTGTTTGCTGAGCACCTACTGTGTGCCCGGCGCTGTCTGCAGACACAGCCCCTGTGGGAGGCGATCACAGTCATCACAATGGCACATTTACCATTTCTTACGGCATCGCTGCATTGAAATTGCATTTCTTACGAACTGGAACCACCGCTCTCCTGTGGTTGGCCTGCTGGTGCCTTTGCGAGCCCAGATGAGCCCAGAGCCTGCGGAACCTGCCGCCCAGCCCGCAGGTAAGGAGCGCCTGGGGGTGCTGCCGGCTGGGTGTGGGGTGCCGCACAGAGAGCACACAGTGCCTCCCAGGACCCCAACCCCCGGCTGGGTGTGGGGGGGCCGCACAGATAGCACACAGTGCCTCCCAGGACCCCAACCCCCACCAGAGTCCCAGATTCCTGTCCCCCCGGGATCCTGACACCCTGCCGGGGACCCCCTCTATGCCCAGCACCCCTGTTCCACGACCCACTCCACACCGCTCTGCTTGGCCGGGTCGGAGGTCTAGGCCTGTCCTCCCTGACTCTTAGGGACACCAGGGATCTCCCGTGACCATGGCTCCTGGGACTCCACTGTGCTCCTGCCGGAGCCCCTCCCCCCAACCACATCTGATTGTGCCCGGGTCTCCCACCCACATCCTCTGCCCACTGACCTCACACAGACCCAGGCCACAGCCTACTGGCCCTGGACACAGGCGACCCCCTTTGTGGGAGGCCCATCTCTGGGCTGCCTCTTCCTCTATGGGGTCTCAGGCTCCCCCTTCTTTATGGAAGCAGGATCCCCATTCCAGGAGGGAGCCCTACCATGGACCGCACCCCTGACCCCCCCCACTGTCCATCAGCTGTGAGTTTACTGCGTCCCCACAAATGGCCCTGGAACCCTGTGCCACCTGCAGCGTAGGTCCGGGCAGACCACTGACCCCGAGCCCCTCTTGGAGGCCCTACAAAAACCCATCCAGTGGGGTCACAGGCTCGGACCTGCCAGAGCCTGGTAAGCGGTCTGCTCCCGAGGGCCCCCAGCTGCGCCGAGAAACCCAGCCTGCGCGGGAATGAAACTGGAGCCACCCTAAACACAAGGGTTCACCGCTGAACCCAGCACCGTGTAGGGAAGGTAACAGGGACCCGGCAGGCAGAGTGTACCAGGGGAGAAAGGTGGAGTTGGTATTGGAAAAGCCCCTCCGTTACCAGACTGGAGAAAGCTCAGCGATGGACCCGCAGAGGCAGGAAGCCTTTGGTAAAATTGAAAATCCGCTCAAGACAACACAACAAGCGGGAAACCTCCTGGCGAAATTAGAATGGAAGCGAAAGTCCTTAAGCTGATCCACAGCACCTGCAGGCGTCCGTGGGGACACAGGGAAGGACGGGACAGGAGCACGCGTGGGGGGGCAGAGCCGCCCTTCTGGGCACGCGGGCTGGTCGCCTGCAAGGACCCCTGCGGACCCGTGAGCGGAACTAGCGAGAGTCAGGTCAGCACGGCTCTGGCTTCAAGAACAGTGTTCTGAAATCAGTTCTATTTCTACCCAGTGCCACGGAGGTGCATCTAAACACACTGTTTACATGGCATCGAAAATACTGAACACACAGGGAAAGAATCTAACAAAAGATACGCAAGATACAGAAGAATTCTCTAGTGAACACTGGAAGTATTTAAAAGTTTGAATTTAACTTCTCTATTAGATACATGACCATTCTGACCGTTTCTTTTTGTATCCGTTTTGGTAAATTTTATTTTCAAGGGATTGGCCCATTTCACCTAAAATTTCACGTTTATCAGTGTAAAGTTTGTTCTGCCCTTTTTGTGTCTGTAAGACTGTGCTGTGATGTTTCTCTGTCTTTGTTTTAAATGTTACTTATTGATCTGAGAGAAAGAGAGACACAGGGACACAAGCGAGCGAGAGTAGAGCGGGAGGGGGGAGCAGGCTGCCCGCCGAGCAGAGAGCTCGACATGGGGCTCGATCCCAGGACCCTGAGATGAGGGCAGAGGCTCTGACCACTGAGCCCCCCAGGCGCCCCTGTTTCTCCTTTTTAAATTCATGATTTCCCGAGAAGCTGAAGGTCCCTGCCAACGACTGCGGCGTCTCCGGTGGTTTTCCTCCTTCACGTCAGAATATTCTCCGATTTCTGCTGTGATTTCTTCCTTGATGTGGGTCACGTGGGAGCGGCTGATTCATTCCCAGACATGTGCATTGCTCCTGTCCCACCGCCGGGACCGAGGGATTCCACGCGGATGGCGTCCGGCCTTCTAGATCTGTGAAAACGCGCTTTGTGATTCAGCATCTGGGCTTCTGTGGAAAACACCGCACGAGCTCGTGGGGGGTGTTGGGCAGGCGTCCGACTGGGGCCCCACGCTCGTCCCGTCCGTGTGTCGCTCGTCCCGTCGGTCTCGCCGGCTCGGGCGCTCTTCAGATCTGCGTCTGTGCTCGCGTCGGTAGCAGAGGGACGCAGCAACGTCGTCATCTCGGCGGGTGGCTGGGTCATTCTAGGCTCGTTAGCTTTTGCTGTCTGAGAGGTACACTGGGCGGACGGGCTCGTTACCGTGCGGAACATGCCTCTGTCTCGGAGACTCTCGCCCGACGTCTGCGCTGGTGGCCCTGCGGCCGCCCCGGTTTTCCTTTGGTCCGTCAGGCGCTCCTCTGCCCCCAGTCGGCCCGCCTCTGTCTGAAGTCCTGCTATGCTGTCCTGCCTGGTTAGCTTCTCCGTGGGCTCCTTAGACCACTTCCCTTCAGCAGAGACCAGCGGGGACCGAGGTGCCGGCCCCCCGCTCAGTCCGCACGTGCGGAGGGGACCGTGGGCGCGTGTTGGAGATGAGAGGTGCCTGCAGGCACAGACGAGGGGCCGGGACCTGGGGCGCTCCGGGCCTGCCCGCCCCCTTCACCCCTTTGTTCCGCAAGGCTCCCCGCGGCTTCTCACACTCCAGCCATCACGCCGCTCTTCTCCCTGGGCCCCCACGGCCCCGCGGGACTCGGAGCCTTTGCATCTGCCCACCGGGGGGTCTGCCCCTTTTCCAGGACGCTTGCTCGTGGCCCCCTTCCTCCACGAGCCCACCCTCTGGGAGGGAGACCTCACCCCTAAACACAAGGCGGTGTTCCCAGCTACAGGCTGAGGCGCCGAGCTGGCTGACGACGTGGGGGCCCCCCACCCCGCCCGGGGCGGAGCAGTCCAGACCCCCCGGGAGCAGGCGGCGGAGTGAGGCAGCGGCCCACCCTCTCCATATCCTGCTAGCGTATGGGAAAGGCACCAGGGTCGTGGACAGGCCGGGAGCGAACCGGGGCTCTGCAGCTGGCTGTGCTCGCAGTGGGCGCGGCCGGGCTGACTGGGCTCTTCCTCCTGCGGCGTTTGCCCACCTGAATTCTCGCCCCTGGCCGCGGGAAGCAGGGCCCGGGCCCTGTCACCCTCGGGGCTGCCGTCTGAGGCTCCCGCACCCCCGCCGGGGAGACATCAGTGGAGGACGAGGGGATGGCCTAGCAGGCCGGTGGATGGTTTCCCCCACCCTAGCTCAGTTGTCCCCCCGCTCGACTCCCCACTTGGACCCGAAGAGCCTGGAAGCCCAGGTGTCTCTGGCCAGGAGCCGATATGGGAGACGTGCGCTCTGGCCCCCGCCTGGCCCAGAGCCCCACCTGCCTTGGGCGAGCTCTTGTTTTCCTAGACAAGCCTCAGTTTCCCCTAGGTAGCCAGCCCGTTGGCACCGCATGCTCTGCGCCACCCTGTCCCTGTCCCTGAGATGGGGCTAACCCGGACAGGTCGGCCAACCTGCTCCCCGCTCTGCGGACCTGCCAGATGGGGCAACGCATGCCAACACGTCAGCAGGAGTCCGCGGGGCTCCCCCGAGGCTGCTGGAGGTGGGCCAGGTTTCCGGGGGCCCGAAGGCCACACCGGCCTCCCTGCCCAGCCCAGAGCCCAGAGCCCAACCTCACCTGGTGATCGATAGCATCAGGCCAGGCCCAGAGCAAACACACAGCCCGAAAGGCTGGAGACAATAGCCCAACAGGGCCGAGTGGGGCAGCGGGGCTTTGTCTGAGGGCCGGCTTGGTGTGTGCCGAGGGTTCAGGAGGCTCCCAGGCCCCCGAGCCCGGTGCGCCCGCCCGGGGAAGCACAATGCCCATTGTGTTCCTGGGGAGACTCCCACTCGCAGCCGAGCCGAGGGCTCTGGGTGCTCTCGGATGAGCCCCTATTCACGGGGCTGGACGTGCGTTTGTTAACACCCTCACTCCTGATAGCATTTCTTCTAAAAGGAATCCAGGGAGATTTCTGCAAAGAATGGCAGTTTTGTGGACGGAAACAACTGGACACTCCTCCCACCACGCTCTGAAAATGGGCCGCTAACATTTTCATGCATTTGTCCTTTGACTCACATTCTTAAGCAAAGGCTAAAAGTCTGGTTGGCAAGGCCCAGATTTAGGGAGAATTGGAGGTCCCAAAGTGAGCCCTGGGCTCAGGCACCCCAGACGGTGCTGGGGAGACCCGGGGGGCCTGCAGACAGGGGAGCCGAAGTGGAGACTTGGCCTTGTGGTGGGCTGGGGGTCACGAGCCGGCCCCCCCCCTGCTGTTGGAGAGGCTGGCGGGGGCGCCCGTGGGAGACAGGCCCTGGGCAGCGGGGCTGGAGCCCGAGCTGCCTTTGTCCACAGCTCAGGGGCCGGAGCTGGGGGGCAGTGTGTCCCGTGGCCCCACTCGTGTCTCATTTCCACCCGCTCTGCCTGCCCCGTGGACGGCCCGGAACAGGGACGGCGGACCCGGGTCTGGTCTGCCAGCCGCGTAGTCAGAGAGCCGTCCCAGCGGGTGTGTGGGTAGGATGGCTGGTGTGTCACCGCCGCCCCTGGAGGCCTGTCACGGACCCCAGTGGGACCCCCACGTGGCAAGCATGACACCAGGGCCCTACGCCCCCACACGGTGGGGCCGTGTCCTTGGGGGTCTCACAGTAGGCCCAAGTCAGGGCCCCACGGGGACTCGAGTGGGTACTGAGGCTCAGTGACCAGAGCCTAAGCCCCCATCCCCCACCCCGCTGTGTTGCCAGGCCACAGAGCACCGGGCCGAGGGCCCTCTGGCTGTGCGACCCGGCCCTGTGCTCGGGCAGTTCTGTCCCTGGCCTTCCCACCACGGGCTCCGACGCTCGGGCGTTAACCTCAGCCCCAAGACAGCAGAAGAGTGGGAGCGGGGCTCCCCCAGAGAGCGACCAGGAGCTTTCGTCCCCGGCCGGGCAGCACTCACCTGACAGTGGAAAGTTTTCACGGAGAGGAATGCGTGCCGTGTGGGGAAGGCACATTCCTAGGGAGAGCACGCATTTGCACACATTAGCCTTTCAGATGGGAACGCCGCTCATGCAGGGCCTGGCTGGCACCAACGGCTTCTGGGGGACTCGGCGTCCCAGGGCACAGTCAAGGTCCCAGCACACACAGCCGGCTCCCTCTGCCCCCGGCCACGCTGGGCCGCCCTCCTGGCGGGGGGGGGCAGCTTGCTCCCGCCCCCGAGGACCCGCGTCTGTGCTCCTGGGCCTGGCGCTCCTGCTGGGGCTTCCCGGACAAAGGGACTCGCTCTCCGCTCAGCTCCGCTGGGCTCAGTGTGGCCCTGTGCCCGCTGCGGTGTCTCCGGGACAGGCTCAACCCGGCCCCCAGGCGGGGGCTGGCACTGTGCGGGGGCCTCGCTGTCCCCTGGCGGGAGGGGCCCCGGCCCTGGGCACCTCTGTCCCACCCAGTCTGCCCCCCGATGTCACAGGGACCTCCTGGCCCCTGGGAGCCTCTCGAGCCCCTGGGCCCCCGCAGGCCTGAGCGGGCCGTGGGAGGGAAGGTCCGGGCGCTGCAGGGCGAAGCATCTCCCCCTGCCCCCGGGTGGTCGGGGACCTCCCGTCCCGGCCTGGGTCCTGTCACCCAGGCCTGCTGACATGGGCAGCACCCCCACCCAGGGGCCATCCCGAGTCCGCCCAGACTTGCCCGAGCACACCTGCTTGTTCAGACCCTTGTGAGAAGCACCTCCCAGAGCCGACACTCTGGAGACACCCGCCCCCCAGGAGGAGAGGACCCCAGGCAGGCTGTCCGGCCCCTAGAGACCCAGGCATTTGACCAAAGGCCAGGGGAGGTCGGGGAGCGTGCACAGGCCCTCTCGCCTCCTTAGGGAAGGGTCAGAGGTCAGGGCAGAGCCAGAGGGAGGGACAGTGGCCCCCATGCTCGTTTCCAAGCCCCCCAGACCCCCCAGCCTTGACCCTGATAGGGACCCTACCCTTTTGGGATGCCTGTTGGATTGCAGAGGACATGGCAGCCAGGGCGGCGGCTCCAAATGCAGACCCCATGGAACTGTCCCTAACCAGCGCCGCCCGGTGGCAAGAGCGCCGAGACGGCCACGGCTGGGGCCAGGCCCTCAGGCACAGATGCTCTGCACCTGCCTGTCCCCTCGGGGGGCCCCTCACACACGACATCAGCACACGGTCCGTACGCCACCCTTGCCAGGGTCTCTCCTCGGACACCTCCTCCAGGCTGAGCTGTGTGCAGGCCTTGCCGGCCCCACCCCCACAGGGCAGCGGCCCTGGGCTTGTCCCCAGGCTTGTCCCCAAAAGCGGTGAGTGTGAGTCTCCACCCTTTGCAGGGACGTCCGCGTGGCTCTGGAACGCTGTCCCCGACACCAAGACTTGCTGGGTGCTCGCTGCGCCGGCTCGCCCACACACAGGCTTTCCTGGGGCTTCGTGGAGCGCAGCTGGGCATGGGGGTTTTCTCTGCCTCAGTTTTCCTATCTTTAAATGAGGGTGAGAGCAGGCTGGGGGACGCTGAAACCAGGGTGCACCTCCCTTTTCTCAGCTGGGGAGACAGGCACGGAGAGCTGGCTCACTGCTCTCTCCCCCAGCCCCGTGCGTGTGGGACGCGGTGTCCCAGTTCTATGAGCCAACACCTGTGGGGTTGGGACTGTCACGTGCCAAGGCCCAGCTTGAGGAGGTGAGGGAGAAGCATGTTGAGTCCCTCACCCTGAGGACCGCTGGGGCACTGGGTTGGGGGGTTCCTGGCCCCCACAGGCTCAGGAGGCTCAGCCTGGAGCCCGGGGGCCCCTTCGGAGTCCAGCTGGGCCCCTCATGGCCTCCACTGCCTCCCCCGCCGGAGATGACCAGCTCCACCCTGGTTCTGCTCCGGGAGCCCGTGTCCCCACACCCCTCCTGAGACCTGGCGGGGCAGAACCCACAGCCCGGCCCCGGGCACCCCACCAGGGCCACACAGCAAGCACACCTGTGGGTACGGGTGGTCCTGGGCCGCCCTGGCTGGGCATAAAGGGGACGTAGCCATGTTGAAAATAGCCCGGGATTTCTCTCCAGAAAGAGTTGCTGGGTTTATGGAGTGTAATCCTGAGGCAGAACCGAGTTACGGTTTGGTGGCCCAGGAGAGGGCGTGGAAAGTGACAGGCACGGGAGCCACGGCTCGGCCCCCAGCGGCCCCCCAGGGCAGGCCAGCACCCGCACGAAGGGCCCTGCAGCTGGCCCTGGAGATCCGGGGTGCCAGGCAATACATAAAGTCGGGTTTTTCCTCCCAGTTCAAATGTGCTTCCTCAACCGGCTTCGGCCTAACCCCGGGGCGGACGCTGGTGTCCCAAAGCCCAGACCCCGCACGGCCACAGGCCGCCCGCCAAATCAGCCGCAAGTGTAGATTTCAGGAATAATATTTGCAAAACTCCATCTCCCCTGCGTTTGCTGTGTCTGCTTGTGAAAACAAGGGTGTTTTCCTTGGATGCGCGCACGGGGTCAGCCCTGCGGAAGAGCTGGTCCCAGGGCCCCCGCAGGCTCGGCCGGGCAGAGGCTCGCCCACAGCCCCCAGGGCTCCGTGGGGTGGGAAGGGAGGAGGCCGGCTGCTCGCCTCCCTGGCACCCAGTCGCCCAGGGGCTGGATTTCAGTAATTCTCGATCCCAACACCACATCCAAGGCGCCACACTCTGCTCGTGGCCGGGCCAGCCCCCAGGCCCGAACCTTCCCCTGGGGCCTTCATGAGAGTCTGCCGATCTTTCTGTTTGGGTTGGGACCACAGTGGCTTTTATTTAACGGCCTGTGGCACCTACGCCAGCCCACAAGGAACAATGCGCTGCACTCTCCAGTGGCGCGACTCTGCGGCGGGCAGAGACACGGTGCCCAGGATTTTCGGGCAGCAGAGGGGCCCCTGGGCTCCAGACCCAGCACTTGGCCAGCCCCGTGGGGGAGTGAATATGCCCATTGTTCCGTTCCCCACTTCCCTATTTGGAGATCGGGTATTAAGTACACAGAAAAATAACAATAGGTTGGCCTGCTGTCCCCCCTCCGCCCATGGCCCCGCCCGCCGTCATCTGATACCCATGGGAAGCCAGCTTGACTTGACCTCGCCGGCCACACCTCCTGACCCCATTCTAAAGGGAGCTGAAGGCTTCCACGACTCCCTGCAAATCACACGCTTGCAGAAGCAGGGGCCGTTCTCCCTGGGGGGGGCAGCTCGTGCGAAGAGAGGGCCTGGGGGAGTCCCGCCCCTGCCACTGGCCGGCCGCCTGGCCTTCGGGGACTTACTGAGCCTGTGTGGGGTCCGACAGAGTGATGGCACCAGCGCTCAGCCTGCGGGCTCCGCGAGGGTCCCGTGTCAGGAGCACAGAACGCAGGGGTGGCGGCTGTCTGTCTGGACAGAAGGCCACGTGTGACGGGCCCGGCGAAGCCACTGCCCGCTGTGAGGTGAGAGCAGAGCTTAGCCAGGACGCATCCCCTCCTCGCTGCAGGCTCGGCTGGTCCCTCCCAAGGAGGACCGGGTGCTAACGGTACGCGGTCTGGCCGCTCTGCCCACGTGGCCCCGGGCAGCAGGTCTCTGCGAGCGGGCGGCACACCCCCAACCCCGACCGTCACCTGCTCCCGGGCGCCCCGTGCCCCCAACCCCGACTGTCCCCCCTTCCCAGGTGCCCTGTGCCTGCGGCCCCAGCTGGACAGCACTGTGGCTCCGGAGGTGTCCGGAGCCCCCGGCTCAGGAAGCAAAGGCCTGAGAGGGCTGGCGTGGGGCCGCAGCAGGGGGCCCGGGAACCCACCACGCGGCAGGTTCCGCACACGGGGAAGGAGAGCCAGGACACAGCTCGGCCTTACCCTCGCCCGTCTGCCGGCCGGGTTACCCCCGATGCCCCAGGACCCCACAGCGCCCAGAGGTGCGTGGGCAGGGGTGGGTTCCCCGGCTGATCATCCCCTTGTCTGCTGACACCCACGGCTGTGATCTCGTTGGTGCCGAGACAGCCAGGGGTGCGAGCAGATGCGTGTGCCAGCCCCGCTTGGCTAGAAGCCGCGCACACTCGCCGTTGTCTCCTGGGCTCTCGCTGCGGGGTTTTCCTCATGCTCAGCTCCCGTGGCCCCCACGCTGCCCCCACGCCGGGCCCCACACGTGCCTCCGGAGTCGGCACTGTCCACCTGCCGCAGCCCAGGAGACAAAGGCAGGCAGCGTGGGGCCCGACTCCCTAAACACATCTGCCTGGAAAGCTGTCGGGGCCCCTGGGACCGGCTATCGGAGACAGAGCCGGTGCGTCTGTGCGCCGACACTGGGGAGGATGAGCTCTGTGCTCATGCGACTCGGAGCAGGGCCCCCGGCTGGGGTTCAGCTGTGGGCGGGTCCACACGAACTGCTCCCCGACACACATGTGTGCTCAAGGGTCGCCTTCCACCGCGCCTTCCTGAATCAGCTCATCTGCAGATGGCAGGGCCCAGAGGCTCAGGGGAGCTCGGCCCGCCTCCCGGAAGGGTGAGGGCAGACCCGTGGCCCTGACTTATTCCCACTTACTTGGAAGACCGGCGCCCCACCCGCATGCCCTACCCCACCCTGGAGGATTATTCTGGGGAAGAGCCGGTGTCAGCACTGAGTCACCAGCCCTGACCCCGCAGACAGCCAGGCCCACAAGGGGGCAGGGGCCACAGGGACAGGCTGGGAGGTGAGCCCTGTCCGTGGCATCGCCTATCCTCCCCCCAACCCCAGACGCTGGTGCTACGTTCACCTGTTGGCTGGAAGGGTGTCTTCTGTGCCCCCCCCAACCCCCTACCCTGACCTCGACGTCACTCGAGCCCCAGGGCCGGGGCGGCACTGGGGGCCCCCTGCGGGCCCCCCCACCCCCCACCCTGACCTCGACACTGCTCACAATGAAAGCTGGCTCTTATCGGTGTTTCCCTCCTTCTTCTCATTAAACCCTTATCAAACAATAGCCCGGCACTGGCAAGATCCCCATGTGGTGAAGAATTATATATTAACCTCTGCTAATTAATGTTTGTGTGGCTGTTTAGGGCAGAGGGTGCCTTGGACCACCTTGCACAGCCTCTGTGCAAAGGTAGCCGCAGGCCACACCAGACTCAGGCCCCAGGGCTGGACCGGCCAGGGCGGCTACGACCTCTGGGCCCTCCCCTCTCCTGCCCATCTGAGCCCTTACCCACCCCCCACAGGTCAGTTGTTCCAGACACTTCTTGGGCCTCCCTTCTGAAAGCAGCAGGAGCGACGTGGGGGGGCCTCTCCGGGGCTGTCTTTGCGGCTGCCCCGAAGGTCCATCTCCCCTCCAGCCCACGTCTGGGCTCTGGATCCTCCCTCTGAGTCCCTCCCCTCCTCCTCCCTGCCTCCCCGCCTCCCCCGTTCTGAAACCATCCCACTGTCGTGTCACCCACAGTGATACCAATGACCCTAATAGCAACGGCACCCAGACGGGTGGTGAGCAGTGGGCCGAGGCGTCCCGAGAGCATCTCCTCCGGGAAAGTTGACCCTTGGCCTCTGCAGGGGCGCCAGCCTCGCGGTGGGGAGGGTCTGGTCAGAGGAGCGCTCTGTTCCCAAGCTGTGCTGAGGCCAGGGGCACCCCGAGCTTGGGGAGCGTGCCCACTGGGGAGCAGACGGCTGGGGAGGCTGTGCCGGGAGGCTGGGAGGAGCTGAAGAGTGAGGGACCTTGTGAGCAAGGACAGTCGGGCAAAGGCACCCAGCGGTGACCCAGAGCCTGGGTCCTGCCCAGAACCTGGCCTGCCTCCTGCGTCAGCAGAACCCCGTGTGCTGGGACCTGCAGGGGCTACAGGGGAAGGTCAGGTGAGAAGGCCTGCAGGAGCTGCAGGGCCGTGGAGGGAGGGGCCGGGGATGGGGGGGCAGGG
>CM053607.1:155797-165974 GCA_028646535.1 Procyon lotor
GGCGGGCTGGGGCTGCACAGACGCCCGAAACTGTGCCAGACACTGACTCGCACAGCCCACCCAGCTTTGACCCCAGCAGGACATTTCACGGCCTCTTGGCCCTTTGTCCTCCATCCTTCCGTCCAGCCAGCCTTTCCGGGTCTCTGCTCCCTACTCCCCGCCCACTCTCCCCATTAGAGCCCGCGGGGGGCGGGGCCTGCGAGGGAGGAGCCAATGACGACCTTGGGGCGGAGCTTGTGAGGGCCTGTGAGGGCGGGGCCTATGGGGGCGGAGCTTGTGTGGGCCCAGGGATGAAGCCTGCGAGGGCGGGGCCGGCGAGGGCCTCAGGGGGTGGGGCCCGAGAAGATGAGGCCTTGGGGGCGGGGCCAAGGGTGCTGAGGCTTTGGGGGCCTGGCCCAAGGACCTGGTGTCTCCCTTAAGGCCGTTCGGTCCAGGATCAGGGACACGGGGATAAACCGCGCAAGGTCATGAGGCATTGTTCTCTCTCACTGCATTGGTGGAGTCCATGCGGCCACGTTTTATTTGGGGTTCCCAGTGAAAGGGGCAGCAGGGGCTTGGAGAGCGGGTCTGGGACAGCAACCCTGTTACCACTTGGGGTGCGGGAGGGGCAGCTGGCCAAGACTGACCCCAAGATTCCAGGAGGAGGCGGGTTGCTAGTGCACATCCCTCCTGGGAGCCCTAAATCTGTCCATCCTCGCCAGGCTGGATGTCCCAGGCCAGGTCCCCAAAGACAGGTCCCACCAGGTGCTGCACAGGCTAGGTCGGCGCCCACCGGGCTGTGATTTCCCACAGTTAAGCGGATGCTGTCCTTGAAATGTCAATCTGAGTCTCATCAGGGCTGGGCCTCTTGGGTCCCCGCCTAGGAGCATGAGCTCCCTCTAGCAGGCCTGCCCTCCTGCCTCAGTGGCCCTCCTGAGAGGTGGGGCCAGGCGGTGTGGGCTCCAGACAGGGTCCTCCTGAGCTTTGCTGTGGCTGGTGGGCCTGAGACCTGGGTCCCCGTCCCTGGAGAGAGTAACGGGCTTTCAGTAAGGAAGTTAGAAACCCGGTGGTCTCAGGCCTAAGGCTGGAGTGCCTACAGACCCCCAAGGCCCGCTCAGCTCCTCAGGACGCTGAGGCGAGGACAGGCCACGGGAGTCCTGCCTGCGAGGCTGCTGCTGAGCGCCACTGTGGAGGCTGGTCCTCGTTCCAGACACAGGCCCCATTCACCCCAAGACCTCCTCCTGCGGTGTCGGACCCATGCCCGGATCCCGTGCGGGGCCATGTTTGACTTCAAAGCAAAATTTGTATTGATTCCCTGACAAATCCCTGCTGGTCGTTGATCTACCCAAGGGAGTGTTCAGATGGATTCAATTTCCGGAGTCTACATTCTAAAGGGGAGTGGCCAGCGTGGGGCAGCCCTGGGCTGTGGAGGTGACAGCCTGGGGGACAGGCGGTCACACGGTACTAACATCCAGGTGTGCACTCCGTTTATGGATCGGGATAAACTAACTCTCAAGTTTACACGGAGAGACTCAGAGCAGCCGACACAGCATCGGAAGAGAACAAAGTCTAGGCCCGACGCTTCCCGGCTTCGAGACTCGTAGAAACCTCAGTGATGGGGTCAGCGCGGTGCTGGTGGAAGAACAGAGAGGGGAGTGCGGCGGCACAGGGCTCACCCCACAGAGCCACAGGAGCACAGTCGCTGGTCTTTGGGGTCTTCAACAAGGGGGGCTGGGACGGCGCGCGCCGTGCAGAGGGAGGAGCTAGACACGGACCTTCCCGCCTTCACAGTGACGGACTCAGAAAGCCCCACAGGCCTCAGTGTAAAATGCAAGGTGATAAGCCCCCCAGAGGTCAGAGTAAGAGGAAACCCAGGTGACCCGGGCTTGGTGGTGGCGTTTCAGATGCGCCACCAAAGGCGCAACCTGTGAGAGAAGGAACCTCACTCAACGTCAGACTCCTGGTCCCTGAAGGATGAGGGACGGAGGAAACAAGCAAGGCTGGGAGGAAATCCCTGCCAAAGACGCACGATGAAGGAGTGTTACCAAAATATGTAAAGAATGCTTACCACTCAACAGTAAGAACAGAAACAACGCTATCAAAAAATGGATCAGACCCTAACAGACGCTTCACCAGGAAGGTGTCCAGATGCACGGCAGGTAATCACGTGGGAAGACGCAGCGCCCATGTCCTTGCATTTCCCCGACGGAGTCGCACCAACACCCGCACACAGAGGTTTGCAGCAGCCCTATCTGTAAGCAAACGAGATGCCCTTCGGTGGGTGAACGTTCGAGAGAGCGGGGGCCCCTGTGGGCAATGCGATGTCGCCCGGCACCAGAGTGGGGTGAGCTAGCACACCGTGAGGACGAGGGGGGACTTTGACGCATGTTACTGGCAGAAGTCCGTCTGGATGGGCTGCCTGCGGAGGGCTCATTCTGGAAAAGGCCAAACTATGGAGATGGTCGCAAGACCGGTGGCTGCCAGGCTGTGGTGCGGCCGGGCAGGTGAGCAGGGAGAGCAGGAGGGCCTTCAGGGCGCTAACGGCAGCTACGCGTCACCGCGCGCTTGTCCAAACCCACAGAGTGCACACCAGCAGGCGTGAGCCTGATTGACCGCGGACGCTGGGCGGTGACGATGATGCGGGCTCATCAGGGACAGCAAGGGCACCAGGGCTGATAACGGGGATGGCTGTGCCTTTTAGGGGCCCAGAAGGCAGATGCGAAATCTTTGTACCTTCCCTGAAATGTTTGGGTGAACCTAAAACTGCTCTAGAAAAATTCAGTCTTGAAAAAACAGGAAAAGACAAGAAAAAGTGTTTGGGCGGGGATGATGGGGTTTAGTTAGTCCCCAAGGAGGAGCAGAACTTGGGGCAGGTTTCTCTGTGTGGCTCGGTGCTGATCCCCCGGGGCCCGGAGGGGTCCCCACACGCTGCGGGACGAATAAGCAACGAGGAAAGAGTGGTTCACGGGGTCCCCAGCAGACCCAGGGGCCTGGGCCACGCGTGCCCAGAAGGCCCAGCTCCAGGCCCCACACCTCCAATCGGTCTGCACCGTGGCTCTCCTTTGTCGGCAAGTTATAAAGGTAACACTTCCGGGTGCTTCCCTGCCTGTTTATGAGGAAGACACACCACGGACTGCTCAGATGACCCGGCGCGAGAAGGTCTTTGCGGTTTCTGGAGGCTCGGTCTCGGCGGGGTGCTGGATGCAGGGTGGACACAGGGCCCCCGGGGGCGGGGAGGGTGGGCACCTCCACTGGGCCAGAGGTCCCCGGGCCCCCCTGAGGCTCTCTGGGCTGTACGTGGACCTCGGCAGCCTTCTCGGGGCTGCCCTTTCACCACCAACCCAGGGCCCCCACCGCATGCTCCAGGGGCCCCGCCAGCACCCAGGCCCCTGACCACACTCAGCCTGCCCTCCGATGGTGGCAAGGACCCGGTGCCCGCCCACAGAGAGCGGCACCAGGCCTGGGGAGCAAACCTCGGCCCCCTGCAGTTGACCCCATCCTAATCAGCAAAGGAAAGGATTGCGTGTCAAGAACTATTAACGAAACTGGGTGTCGTGACGTTTGAACACAGAGAAATCGGCTGCGGCGGGACCTTGGGCAGCAGTAGGACCATCTCACCATCGGGGCCCCTGCCGCGGACCCCCGGACCCGGCGTCGCTTTCTGATCACACACCTTCCGCCAGCCAGGCTCTCAGGAAGGCAAAGGGTTGGCGTGGGGAGCAAGCACAGAGAGCGGAGTGGGGCGGGGACTCCCGTGCTCCCCAAGTGTGTGAGTGGGGCGGCGGGGGCAGGTGGTGCCAGCCAGGCCGGGACCAGATCCTGGGGCTCCAGGACACAGAGCCTGGCACGCCCACCCCTGGGAAGTGAACGAACAGTGGCCGTGGCCGTGCACCGTGGCCCTTTCCCCAAGGACAGGAGCCGTGGGCAGCACGTGGGCCTGCTTCCGTGGCACCCCCGATGAAGGGCTGGCCCGGGGCGCTCCTCAGGAACACTTGAGCTGGCTGGGGCCACCCAAGGGCGCCCCCCAGTGCTCGCGGGGCCGTCCAGCCTGGCTTAAGGGGCGGGGGGTGTCCCTCGGGGGCCGAGGCTGGGGGCCGGGCCAGACGCGGAGAGCCGTGCTCCCGTTTACTGTGCATGGCACCCGGCCCCTTCTCTTGCCCCAGCTCCCGAGCAAGAGATTGCCCACACGTTTCCCAAACTTCTCTGCGGGTCAGAATTCTCCAGACCCATTAGCAAGGAATGCACAGGGCCGGTCCCGGGGAGAGCGGCCCCCGCCCCTCGTGCCCCCTCAGAGTCAGGCACAACCATGGCAGGAGCTCTTGCTCAAGTCTGAGTGTGAGTGGGGACCTGCTGAGGACGAGCAGGGAGTGCTAACTAGGGCTTGGACTGTCCCACTCAGACCTCACTGGTAGAAAGCCCTTCCCACCGGCTGCTGCTGGACCCTCATGTGGCCAGAGTGTGGCCCACGGGAGTGGCAGAGCCCGGAGGTCCTACGCTGCAGGCTGTGGGTAACCTCAGGGTGGTCTGGGTCCCCGGCACACTGGTGACATTCCCTGGCCAGCACAGCCCCGTGTCCCCAGAGTGTGACCGCTGGGGCCTCGCAGGCCACACTGGGTGTGGGAGGCTGCTGCGGGCGGCAGACCCAGCTCTGTGCACTGCGACCTGGCTTTCTGCTGGGACAGCTCTCCCCCAGGGCCTCCTCCTGGGCTTCCCGAGTGGGGAGGGGCTCCCGGGAGCCCGGGATCTGGGCGGTGTGCCAGAGAGCTGCACCGGCAAGCTGCTCCAGAACCTGCCGTCTGGGGCACCCGGGGGGCTCTGTCGGCGAAGTGTCTGCCTCCGGCTCAGGTCATGATCTCAGGGTCCTGGGATAGAGCCCTGCATCGGGCTCTCTGCTTAGCGGGGAGCCTGCTTCTCCCTCTCCCTCTGCCTGCCTCTCTGCCTACTTGTGATCTCTCTCTGTCAAATAAATAAGTACAATCTTTAAAAGAAAAAAAAAAGAACCTGTTCTCCAGAGCAGACCCTGCTCAAGCCGAGTGGTGAAGTCCTTACAAGGCGCTCCGGGCTGCCTCCCGCACTCCCTTTCCCCGGCCCTGCGCTGGCCAGCCGGCTTGGTTCTAGCACATGACTGCCCACCCTTCACCTGGTCTCGGGCCTGAAGGCTGAAGGCACCATGGGGACAGGGGGCCCACGGGGGCTGCCGCCTCCCCACGCCTCTCGAGGCCGTGAGGACCCGCGTGTGGCAGAGCCGGGCCTGGGCCTGAGGACCGCAAGGTCAAGGTCAGGACGTTTCCACGATCCTGTCGTTTATCCCTCTGGTTCCCGGCAGGCTTAGCCTCCACGGCCTTTGGCGGCTTCGGGAAGGCACCTGGAAGGACGTGGAGGGAAGTGACTTGGTCCCGGCCCAAACCTGGAGCGGTCGCCAGGGCTTATCAGGAGGAAATTGCACCTCCTGGCAGAGCCCCGTCATTGTGTGACCTCAAAGCACTGACGCTGGGGCTTTGTGTGGCCATGGGGCCCCCTGGCCATGGGCTAGCCTTCCCAGCTGTGGCCCGGCACCAGCATGGGGCCCCCTGGCCGTGGGCTAGCCTCCCCAGCCGTGGCCCGGCACCAGCATGGGGCCCCCTGGCCGTGGGCTAGCCTTCCCGGCCGTGGCCCCAGCTCCAGCAGCCCTGCCCCTCGGGGCCTGGCCGCCTTCCACTGTCCTCAGCAGAGGCTGGGCTGGGATGTCTCGTGCCCCGGGCCGCCTTGCTCTGGGCTGAGACACCACTTACTTGGTGCCAAAACCGCTTTTAGAATAGGTGTGAGTGGGACAGGGGACGGCTCCTCCTGCCAATAAAGTGCACAGAGTCACGGGCTTGGACTTTGTGACATCTGATTATTCCTGGCGCTCAGACCTGCTGCGTTGACTTCCTGCTTCCTGATAGCCACGGCAAGAGAGGTGTCTCCGAGCTCAGCCTTGGCCTTGGAGGCTGCCAGGGGTCAGGATCTCAGCTCCCACCCACGGCTGCCTCCTGCCCGCTCAGGCAGAGAACTCACGGGCCCATCCCCCAGGGCCCCGGGGCCCCGGAAGGCCCACGACCCCCGGGCAGAGGGCGAATGAAGGGTGGAGTGTTCGAGGCGCCATAAGCACCTCACCAGATGAGGGGGCTCCCTCCTGCCGACTCAGGTACCGGAAGAGGACTGAGCAGCCTTGAGTGGCCTGGGGTCCGTGCCATGGCCCACCGCTCCCTGTGGACCCCCCATCCCAGGCCCCCAGGACCTGCCAAGCCAGGGGAGCGGAAGCTCTACCTTCAAGTCGAGTTTTGCCCGTCTCACGGGTCAGACACCAGAACGCCCGGAGAGGGACCCTCTGTGTGGAGAACAGCAGAGGCAGGAGCCCCCTTTCTCATCAGTGCCCTTTGTGGCCTTGGTGGCCACGGGTGCGGGCCGCACCTCACATGGCTACTGGTCTGGAGAGGGTCAGGCTCTTCCTCTGGGTGCAGTCGGGGGCTCAGGGCCAAGGCCGCTCCTGGCTTCCGTAGCAAGGGCAGCAAGTCTGGGTTGCTGGGCATTCAGCCAGGTGGTCCTGAGCGGCAGACCCACCTCGAAGCAAACCCGCAGCCCTGAGGCCAAGAGCAGCCCACAGGGGTCCGAACCCAGAAACGCTGGTGGCCAGCGGCTTGAGGAAGGGCCTTGGCCAGGAGAAGGGCTGCGCGGCCGCCAAGGGGAGCCCCGGGCCTGCACTGCTCCCAGACCTTCACGGGAACCCATGGGGGCGGGGGGGCAGGTCGTCCCAGGACGCCCGGGGCGGGCGGGGGGAAGCGGTGCTGTCCTCGCACCGTGAGGTGGGCCCAGCAGCGTCCCTGCCCCCCCAGCCCCCGCAGGCAGCCTGGCCCAGGGCAGCCGGGCTCACGGGGCGGTCAGGTGGCTGCTCCCCCACCGGCCTGCCCCTGCCCTCTGGACCGCCCACTGCACAGGTCTGCTGGCTCGGGAGAAGCTGTTCTTTCTTTGCCCGCTGGGGTTTCAGCCACCAGGCGAGGAAGCCTCTAGCTCCGCGCATACCTGCCCCGGGACCGGGCCCTGGCCCCTCGGGCACAGTGCGGGACGCGATACGTTCGGGCTGTGCTGTGTGGGTCTGGGCCCGGTCTGCCCACGCCGGCCCGTGAGCCCAGCTCTCTGCCCAAACACGCCTCGTATCACCGGAGCCGCGGCGCATGATGACCTCCCTTGTTTCCGCACTAGCTCACAGGGCCTTGCCAGCATGGGAATCGTGAAGCGTCTTCCACTTCCCCAAAGAACAAATATCCATTTACACCAACGTTAGTGCTTCTACAGGGTGATCTTGTCTTTAGGGCACAGTTTCTGTGAGACGCAGTGTTACAGTTAGGGCTCCCTCAAACAGTTCTGGTGAGCTCAGATCTGCCGACCCGGACCCAGCAAACAGCCTGGAGTCACTAACGTCACCTTGAGCAGCCCTGGGGACCCATCAGTTGGTCTAGAGGCAGTCCATGTGCTGTGTTTGGGAGACAACTTGGGGCTCCTGCACCCTGACTGTGTGATGCGGGATTGCACACACACACAGGCAAATACGCATGCACACATGGACACATGCACACACACATGCATGCACACATGGACACATATGTGTGCACACATGCACACACCCACATGCATGGATGCACATATACACACACGGGCAAATATCTGTGCGCACTTGCACACATGGACACACGTGGGGATGTGTATGCACACGCACACACCCACATGCATGCACACACGGACTCACATGTGCACACATGCATATGGACACATATGCATGCACACATGGACATGTGCACACATGCATCCACACATGAACACCCACACACGTACACACAGGGACACACACTTACATGCATTGGCACACATGCATGCACACACACAGACATAGGGACACACATGCAAGCACACAGGGACGCACACACGCATGCTTTTCTTTTTATGTTAAGCCTTGTGTTCCTTTAATCTAGACATGTCACTTTTTGGGATCTGCCCAGAGAAAACTGAATCGTGAAGACAAACTTGGGTCCCTAAAATGCATTTTGGTACGCAGAATCGTGGAAACGATGTGAACAAGGGGACTCGTTACACAAATTACTGTGTATTCACATAACGGGTGCTGCGTTTCCTCTAGAATGTCAAAGAACTTTAATAACATGAGAAAATGTTCACTCTGTGATGTTAGGAGAAAAGGATCAGGGCCCACGTGTGTGCACTGTGCCTGTAACTACCACAGAGGGAACTGTCACACACGGATACGCACAGACGAGGTACTGGTGGGGGCGTGGTCAGGTCTTAGTGCTCAGAGAGTGGGATTCAAGACGGGGTTTATTTTATTAACTTACTTTTCTATGACTTTCAGTATTTTCTGCAGTGAACACGTTAGGCTTACAAATGTTATTTTTAAAAGTGGACTGACTTCCCCTACCCATTCCCCAGTGGAGTAACTAGGACCAGACTTATCACTGCAAACAAATAAAAACACAGAAATACCATATGGAACAAAGATTTTCCAGACACTGGACATCAGGCAACATAGAAGAGTGATCTCTGAGATATGGGAAACAACAATGTATCACAGAGTTTATAATGCATTTAAATGTATGTGAGAAGTAGCCTAGGGGCGCCTGGGTGGCTCAGTCGTTAAGCGGCTGCCTTCGGCTCAGGTCAGATCCCAGGGGCCTGGGATCGAGCCCTGCATCGGGCTCCCTGCTCGGCAGGAAGCCTGCTTCTCCCGCTACCATTCCCTCTGCTTGTGTTCCTTCTCTCGCTGTGTTTCTCGCTGTCAAATAAATAAAATCTTTAAAAAAAAAAAAAAGAAGTAGCCTATAGAAGTATGTGTTGTAAGGGTCTTACTTGGCATATCACTTGAGGACAGGGTGGATGAAGATGCGTATCGTAAACCCTGAAGCAACCATGGAGTACAACAGTGAGAAACAGCCAAAAACCCTACAAAGGACATTAAATACAAACAAACAAACAAACAACCACAATCTTAAAGAAAACAGGAAAAAAGGAACAAAAAACAGAGGGGATAGACAGAAAAATGGTAGTTGTATCAAGCTTTGTCACTCATCACATTAAATATAAATGGTCTAAATACCCTAACTAAAAAGCAAAGGTGGTCAGATTGGAAAAAAAAAAAAAGAAAGAAAGAAAGACCAAGACCTGACTGTAAGCTCCCCATAGGAAACCCAATTTATTTATTTTTTAATAAAGATTTTACTTATGTATTTGAGCAAGAGAGAGCACAAATGGGGGGGGAGGGAGAGGAAAACGAAGGCTCCCCACAAGCAGGGAGCCTGATGCGGGGCTCAATCCAGAACCCTGAGATCATGACCTAAGCCAAAGGCAGACGCTTCACTGACTGAGCCACCGTGGTGCCCCAGGAAACCTACTTTAAATATAAAGACAAATATGCTAAAAATTAAAGACTGGAAAGTTTCCAAAATGCCAACCCTAACCACGTAAGGCTGGAGGAACAAAAATTAATACCAAAGTAGAAACAATTCAGGTATGCATGGACCGTAGCAGATATGGCTTTGTGGTAAATCCCTACAGTGTCACCACCCAAATGTAAAAGGAAGTACAGTCTTGATCCACATGTAAACACAGGTGAATCTCAGCGTAACTCTTTGGAGTGGAATAAGCCAGACCAAAAAAAGTAAATGCTGTATTACGAACATGAATACATTCGTATAAAAGTTGTAGAAAATGCCTACGCGCCAGCGGTGACAGGAAGCGGGTCAGAGGCTGCCTGGAGCCTGAGGGCATGTGGCTGGCGTGGCGTGGGAGGGATGGGTCGCCAAGGGGCACCAGGAATCCTTGGGCTGGTGGGCATGTTCCTCATGGTGTTTGCGGCGATGGTGTCACGAGTGCAGACACATGTCGAATGCATCACAGGGACAGTGTGTGCAGCTTATTCTGTGTCAGGTGTACCTCAGTAAAGCTGCTAAATAAAAAGTGGATGAGTGAGAACTTTTACATTAGTTCTTATAAAAATTACCTCTAAATTCAGGTGATACTCAGTTGGGGTGGTCTCCAGCTGGTTGTCTCGGCACAGCACGTGACTGATGTTGGCCGGGAGCAGAGTGGGGACATCTTTGTCTTCCTCATGACAAGTGGAACTGGGACCAGGTGTGAGCAGGGGCGAGAGCTGCCGGGGGGGGGCCACTGGGGG
>CM053607.1:166474-177074 GCA_028646535.1 Procyon lotor
GGATCTTGTGTTTTTATCCATTCTGCCAGTCTCTGTTTTTTAATTGGAGAGCTCATCCATTTACATCCGAAGCAGTTACTGAAATGAGTGACTTATTTCTGCATTTTGCTAATCGATTTCTGTGTGCCTTACAGTCTTTTTGTCTCTCATTTCGGGCATTTCTGTCTTCTGTGTTTAGGTGATTTTTTGGGTAGTGAAACGTTGTAATCCCTTTCTCATTCCTTTTTGTGTATATTCCATACTATGAAGGGGAGGAAGAGCTCTAGCCCTTTAACTCTGGAAGGTCCTTCAGCTACAGGGGAAGGGGCTTGCTACCGTGGGGTTGCGGGGCAGGCGCAGTGACATCCCTCGCCTCTATGTCTACAACTGAGCTCAGAAGCTGCACTTAGTGATTAAAGCACACATCTCCGCTGCGGGGAGGACACGGCCCTCCCTGCTCACCCTGGGTCCCTCGAGCTCTGTGCGAGCGGCCTTGGGAACGCGCGGCGGGCCGGGCCGGGGCTGGGAAGGTGCTCCTGTGCCAAGAGCTGAGACTGACCAGAAGGGAGCACAGCGTGCTGGCCGGCCGGCCGCTGAGAGGTGGCACCTTCTGCAGACCACACTTCCAGAACAGTTACTCAGGCAGCCTCCGCCGCTGCAGTTGCTGTCTGGGTGCAGAGACGGACCCCTGGTGCCCCCTCCTCTGCCACCGTCCCAGGGTCCTCCGCAGCCTTTCGTAAAAGAAACGTTCCCTCTTGTCATAACATTCTCTTCATCCTGAAGTGTGGTAATAGGGCCGGGGCGCCTGGGTGCTTACGGAAAAGGGAGCCCACACCAGAGGGTCTTCCAGGTTTGTATGGCCCGGATTTGGGGGAATCTGCCAGACTTAGCCTCAGGGGCCCAGAAAGACAACACCTCTTTCCGTGGCTGTCCGATAGCACCTTTACCACTTATATTTCAAGGGAAAACAAGGAGAAACCAGCTCTCAGGTGTCCCAAGTGAAGAAAGAGAGTGATGCCGGATGCCTCAGGCTCCTCAAGGAAGATGGCGAGAGTGGAAGGGCCCCTTTTCTTTCTGGAACAGACGCGCAGCGCTGGCCCAGGGCTTGCCTGCAGGCAGCGGGAGAGCTCTGCTCCTGTCCACCCCTGCCGGCCGGCCACCTCACCGCGGACCAGGGCTGCTCAGTGCGTTAAGATCGGACCCTCGCCAGAAGCAGGAGAGTGGGTGGGAGCCCGCGAACATTGCTCTGCATTGTCTTGGACAGAGTTTTAGGAACAATGAGCCTTTGTGGTCTCCCTCGGTGCCTGACGCTTCTGCCGAATTACACTGAAAGAACCCCCAGATAGATCTAGTGTAGGTTGAAAGGGCATCCTTAATTGTGTTGTGCTCCCAAACACTGCAATCTGGTTTCTTTGTTTGTTTTATAACTTAGAAGGTATCATCGTCTTTACTGAGAGGAATAATATCCCCTTTCCAGGGTGTTTGATGCGAGCAGCTCCTCTGCTATCTAAGAGGAGCAGACGTTGAAGTGAAGCAAGAAGCTCGGGTCCAAAAGGCAGGCGGGGCTGAGAGAACCTGTGGAGGTATGCAGCAGGCGTCCAACAGTGCACAAAGGGAAGGCCATCCAAACGACCACGGACGTCCCATCCGCAGCAGTAAATGCCGGCAAACAATGGAACAATCGCTTTATTGCGTGAAGGGTAAGTGACTATCAGCACTAAACCATCAGTTAAGCTATCAGCCCAGAATGAGGATAAAATAAGACCCTTTGGAACATTTAAGGAACAAAAGGAGCACATAAAACTTAGAGACTCTCACCAGAGTAATCACGAAATGTAGTTTGTCAGGAAGGAAGGAGCAGGTTGAAAGAAGGAACAGCAAAGACGTTGGTAAATTATTAGTAAAGGTAAATGGTGTCAATTATTTTAAAATCAAAACTCAAGAAAAAAATTAAATTAAAATTTGAGGGAACTATAAAAACTCTGTGGGAGTTCTGCTTTGTAAACGGCAGAGTAGCTTGTGTCAGAGTAACTTTCCCTTAGATGATAATTACATCTCCTGTAAAAAATTAAAAGCACTACAGATATTGGAGAGCAACTAAAGAAGGCACAAACTTGGATGCGGACGGCCTGTGGAAGGACGGAGGTGCCGCAGGTCCCGCGCCGGGAAACGGCGTTGGGCGGAGGACACCACTGGCGGAGGTGGAAGAGGTGGGTGAAGCCACCACGAGGAAGCTGCCACGAGGCCCGTAAACCTGGGTATAAAGTCCACGCAAATCCTGGTGCGACTCCCTCTGCAGGCGGGGGAGACGCCAAAGGCCTCGGAGACGAAGACAGCAGCTGCAGGCTGAGAGCGCCGGGCCCGGGGCCACACGGCGGCTCCTGCCACAGGGAGCCCGACCAGCTGTTTGCAGCCACTCTGCCAGGGCAGAAATAAACGCTCTTTCGGGGAACATAACACAATCCAGAGTTGCTACAACACGCTGACAGTGGCGACCGGACACAGTATTTTTTACAATAAAAAGTTACTAGACAGGCAAAGACACAGGAAAATGTGACCTACCAAGAGAAAGCAATCAGTAGAGACCCAACTCAAGATAATGACAGATGGTGAAATTAGAAGACAAGGGCTCTAATATAGCCAGGGAATTCGAGGAAGATGTGGTCATAAAGAATAAGTGGATGGGGACTCCCAGGAGAGAATTAGAAATTATTTTTTTAGAGAACCAAATGGAAATTCTGGAACTTAAGATTACTATAGATCGTATGCTGGGTCATAAAATAAGTCTCAGATAATTCTAATAATTGAAATCTTGGAAAGTATATTCTCTGATCACAATGGAGTTAAATTAGAAATTAATAATAATTATACATCTGGGGGAAACACAAATCTTTGCAAATTAAAGAACACACTTTTAGATAATCCTCAGATCAAAATATCACAAAGGAAATTAGAAAATATTTCAAACTGAGTGATAATGAGTATATAACAAATGAAATCTGGAAGATGAGGTGAAGGTGAGCTTAGAGAGAAAATTAGAATTAAAAATTATATAAATGTTGGGGTGCCTGGGTGGCTTATTTGGTCAAGTGTCTGTCTTTGGCTTGGATCATGATCTTGGGGTTCTGGGATCCAGCCCTGCGTTGAGCTCCCTGCTCAGTGGGTAGTCTGCCTCTCCCTCTGTACCCCCACCCACCATGCTCTCTGTCTCAAATAAGTAAATAAAATCTTTTTAAGAATTATATAAATGCACATTAAAAAAATTCAAACAAATGATCTAGCATACCTGAAGAAATTTGAAAAATGAGCAAAATAAATCCAAATTAAGTAGCAGGAAGTAGAAGAAAAATTATAAAGGTGAAAAATAAATAACAATTAACTGACAGAGAAGTTAATTGACAGAGAAGTCAATAAAGGCAAAAGTTGTTTTTTGAAAAGATTAATAAAAGTGATAAAACCCTAGCAAGACTGATCAAAGGAAAAATAATCATAAGTTACCAATATCAGAAATGTATGAGAAAATTGTTCTATAAACTCTACATATTTTAATAGGATATTAGAACATTATGAATAATTTTATACTGATAACTGACAACTTGTGTAATACATGCTTTTAAAAACGCAACTTACCAAAATTAACACCAAGTAAAATAGAAAATTTGAATAGCCCTATTTTTTAGGTGAGAACTTTAATGGACTAAACACTAATATTGACAGCCCTGTGTCTAGTAAAGAAATTAAATTTGTTATCAAATACCTTCCCATAAAGACCACACCTGAGCTAGAGCACTTCAAAGATAAATTCTGTCAGAGTTAATGAAGATATGATGCCAATATTTCACAAAATTCTTCAAAAACTAGGGAGAAGGGGGACGCCTGGGTGGCTCAGTCGTTAAGCGTCTGCCTTCGGCTCAGGTCATGATCCCGGGGTCCTGGGATCGAGCCCCGCATCGGGCTCTCTGCTCTGCAGGAAGCCTGCTTCTCCCGCTACCATTCCCTCTGCTTGTGTTCCCTCTCTCGCTGTGTTTCTCTCTGTCAAATAAATAAAATCTTAAGAAAAAAAAAAAAAAACCTAGGGAGAAGAGAACTCTTCCCAACTTGTTTTATGAGGCTGGCTTAATTCTGATGCCCAAACCTGGCAAAGACATTATAAGGTATGAAAAATTACAGAGGAACGTCCTTCATGAAAAGAGATGCAGAAAATGTGAACGAAATACTAGCAAGTTGAACCCAGGAATATACAAGAAAGGCAATACATCATGACAAAGTGGGGTTTTTCAGGGAATGCAGGGTCAGGTTAGTATTTGAAAGTCAAATCAACAGAATTCACCATATTGACAAAACAAAGGAGAGAACTATGTGAATATCGCAATAGGAGCAGAAAGAGCGTTCACCAAAGTCCGAGCTCCATGCAGGAGGAAGGCTCTCAGCGATCAGGATCCTCAGCCCGAAGCCTGCAACCACCTCGGGGCCGCAGGGCAAGGAGCGCAACGGTTACCTGAGCGTCTGAGCCAAGACGGGCCCTTTAGTGCAGTCCTTACGTCGGTGGGCAGTGACTTCCTTCGATAAACGGCCTTGTTTAGAAGTTCAGTCAATTTCATTATGTGTGTAAGGACTTTTTGACATTTGTCCTGCCTCTTTGGGGCGTCCAGGTGACAGCACACGGGCAGCTCCGCCCCCTTTGCCCTTCTTTTATTTCCACTGAGACTTCATATTTCCGATGCCCGCACCCTCACACGGGTATTACGCTCTTGTCTGCTGCAGAATTAACAAGCAGGAAGAGGATAAACACGGCGAAGTCTTGCCCGTGAAGAGCTGGGGGGGGCTTGCCCTCAGTGCTCCAGCTTGGGGGCTGCCTCGCGCCCAGGCCCCCGGAGCGGGCGCAGGAGGTGGAAACTTCTGGGTGTTTTGCAGACACAGTGGAGGGTCTGAGTGGACGGACGAACGGTTGAGATGGGAGGAACGTCACGTGCGCCATGTAGAGTTTGCAACCCAAAGTCACTGCGACTTAGTAACACCGTGTGTTACCTCTTGGAACGATGTGTTCGTTCTTTTAAGTTTTAAAAAAGGGAGAAAGAGAGAGACAGAGAGAGAGCTGGGGTGGGGTCAGGAGAGGGAGACAGAATCTCAGGGGGTCTCGGGGCTCCGTCTCACGACCCTAAGATCGTGACCTGAGCTGAAACCAGGGGTCGGACGCTTAACCAACGGTGCCACCCAGGCCCCCCATGGGTTTGTTTTTTTAAGGTAACTTTTCAAGCTGCTGACAGACGTACTTTGACAATGTGCTGTGGCGGCCACAGGTGGAAACCCAGGAGTGCTCCCTCGGCCACCTCGGATTTTTGAGGAAAACCAGCTGCGCGGTAAATGTGGCGGTGTTTGGTGCGGAAGGAGGAGAAAACACACACACACAGATGTGAGAGTCTTGCACACCTGCACGCTCAAGGGTGGACGACAAGACCCGCTCTGCAGGGCTGGCCTCGTGACAGGACTGGGCCACGCCAGAGAGGGTCATGTCACTCCTCTGTGGTTTGAGTCCTCGCCCAACACACTGATCACTTTTATTACTTTCCAAAAATAAAAATAGGAGTTTCTGGACAAGGAGATCGTGGTCTGCTCTTATTTTGTCCTTGTGCTTCTCTGGATAAAAGGAGCTGAACCACCGTCTCCACACGTGGCAAATGTGCTACAGCCGTGACCGGAGAGCGGCAGCCACAGGCACGTGACACAGTTCTTGGGACAAGTGGCAGACGTGGACGTAGACTGGATGCTGGATGACCCGTATTTATTTGGTGAGGGTGACCACGGCGCAGGGTTCCACGGGAGCTCTGGGCCCGAGGGGGACCACGGCGCAGGGTTCCACGGGAGCTCTGGGCCCGAGGGGGACCACGGCGCAGGGTTCCATGGGAAACTGGCTTCATTCTTGAGAAATGCCTGTTGAAGTACTGATGGGGAAGACGCCAAGACCCTTGGACAGTAGAGGAGGCAAATATAACAAAATGTTAAATAGTTAAGGTAAGTGTCTGGGTTTCTGTGATACTCTTGTGTATGTTCAAAATGTTCATAAGTGACCTTGTTTACTTCAGAAAGCGTTCCAGGCACACTGCCCCTCCCAGGGTTCAGGGCGCGGCCCGGACAGAAAAGACCTCCCCTGCCCGGAGGTGGTGAGGCCGAGCCCCCAGGTCACCCTGGAAGAGCCTCGTTCCAGGAAGTGCCATCTGTCTGAACCGCTGGACTCAGTCTCACGGTTCCCAGTGTCCCCTCCGGGGTCAAGGGGTGGGGAGACCCCCCACGGGAGAGAACCAGACACTCCCCGCTTCCTGGCCACCGCCAGCCCGCCGACCCTGAGGCCGCGTGTCCCCCTCAGGCTTATCCCTGGTTCTTTCCAGGACTTCCTTTCCCCTCCGTCTCCTCTCAGATTTCTCTTTCAGTCTCGTAATTCTCCGTTGACTAAGGTGTGGACGCACCTTGTTTTCTCGGGTCTGTGCGGTGAGCCCCGGGGGCTCCCCCGCCACCCTGGGGGACCGTTTGCTGCCCCTGTGTCCGCAGAGGCCCCGGGAGCCCGGGGGGCTCTGCCCGCGGTGCTGGGGAGGAGCGCCAGCTCGAGGAAGCGCAGGGAGCACTGTCTCGGAGCAGGCAGGCCAGTGAGGCTCTCCCTGAACCTCAGGGCTGAAACGCTGTGTGGACGCTGTATGTTTGGGTAATTTGCCCACGACCAGAGCTGAGGTGCAGCCAGGCTCGGGTCCCGGTGTCGGGGCTCCCCTCCTGCCTTCTAGAAGGTGCCTCGCGCGGACTCACTGTTCTGTCAGCCCCTAAAACGACCGCCTTTCGGGGGGCAGTGACTCGCACAGGTGTCCCCGTGTGCTGTCTCTCGGAGGACGGCCTGCGGGGTGTTGGAGAGCGACGCGGCAGGGAGGCCCCCATCGCCGAGGCGCCGGGCGCAGACGCGGGCGTCCATGTCTGTCTGGGCTCCCGAGTACAGGTGCTCAGGGACCCTGGCCGTGACCGAGCAGGCCGGCCGACTGGCCGCAGGGAGGGGCTCGAACCCAGGACCCCGCAGGTCGCGGCAGGCGCCGGGGGCGGCGTCCACACAGGCATTTCGGAGCCTCTCTGTGGGTATTCTGCCACATGACAGCCTTTCTCTAATCTCACAGCACGATCGCAGGGACGCCTGCACGCAGACACGGGGGGTGTGGGGCGCCCTCGTCCCACTTGCGGGTCTATTCTCAGCCGGGACAGACCTGCCCTCAGACCTTTACTCCTCCTTCGTTAACACGCTCTCTGGAGATAGTCCTCGGGCTCGAGGTGCTGTCTTGGGCATGTGGTGACCGCCAGTTGCTTCGCTCGGTCACGCCGAGATCAGGTCAAGATGGCAGGTGTGATCTCCGGGGGGCCGAGGGCACCCCTGGCTTCAGCCCCTGGAGGTGTGCGTCCCCCTGCGGCGGGGCGTGGAGGTGGGACTCACAGAGCCCTGCCTGCCACGGGGCGCGAGGCGGGGCCAGCCTCCGTGTCGCCTGAGTTCTCGTGTGCCTGTACCCACTGGTCATGTTTGGAAAGGAGGTAAATTGGAGCAAAGTTTAGGGAAACACACGATGGCTAGCATATTTCTAGGCACTGTTTCAAGGCTGGACACGTGTCAGCTCATTGACTACACATGAAACTCCACAAAGTGCAAAAGGTCCTAGAGACAGGCCACCACCAGGCAGACGCCCGGCTGTGCGGTGGGACAGCGACGCGTCCTCCCTGACCGGAGCCTCGGACCTGTTGCAGCCCGGATGGGGGCGGGGGCTCTCACCTGGGGTTCCAACAGGCCTCGGTGTCCTCCGCTCTCCAAGAGGAAAAACTGAAAGAAAATGACAAGGTTGAGATGCCTGAAATCCAGACTCTTCTTCCCGATGGGGAAGGAGACCTTCCTGCCTCCGCCTTTATTTTTTTCCCACCAAGGGAAACTACTTCATACTCGTTCTCTGTTGGAGTTAAACTAGGTGTCGGGAAACGGGTGGGCAGGGAACCGTGTCCGTGGCAGCCGTGCCCACAGTCATCACTCGATTGTTTCCTCTCCAGAGCGAGTGGTCTTGGGCGTCAGCTCTGTGCGGACTGAGCAACGGGACACGCGTGCCGCCACAGGGCTCTCCGCGTCTTTCCGAAGGAGCCCTGTTTCCCAAGCTCCCCCGACCACAGAGCCGGCCCACCCGCCCTTGTCCTGCGGGACCCCTGCTGCCATCCTGACCGCTGGACCGCTGCTCCAGGGCCTACTTCAGAGATGCTGAGGATTGGGGCACCTGGGTGGCTCAGTGGGTTAAGGCCTCTGCCTTCGGCTCAGGTCATGATCTCAGGGTCCTGGGATGGAGCCCCACATCGGGCTCTCTGCTCAGCGGGGAGCCTGCTTCCCCCTCTCTCTCTGCCTGCCTCTCTGCCAACTTGTGATCTCTCTCTGTCACATAAATAAATAAATAAAATCTTAAAAAAACAAAACAAAACCAAAAAAAACCCTGATCTCAAAAAAAGAAAGAAAGAAATGCTGCGGATTTTTTGTGGAGAGTGGATTTAAAAATCATGACGATGCCCTCAGCCACACCTGCAGTGAAACTGAGAGCCGCACCCCACCCCGCCCGGCGCCCCAAACATCCAGCTCGCCCAGGAGGAGCCGGGCCGAGCCGGCTGGGACTTACCCTGCAGCCAACACCCACGGGAGCAGCAGGGACCTGTGTCTCTCCCGGCCGGGAGGCCAGGGAAGGCGCTCGTCTTGGCACCCACCTCCCGACGGATTCTTGCGCTTCACCAGCTGGGGAGGATTTCCACCTTCCGGAAGAGAGAGTGTGATCCCAGGGCGTCGGGTCCTAGCCTGCGGGAAGCATCTTGAGAAACGTCCGGCGCAGCAGGGGTTAGTCTCTGCGCCTCGTTTAGACGCCGGGGTCCACATCCTCGTCCGGCAGTCCGGCCTTGCTTCGCGGAGTCAGAGAGAGGACAAGAGCTTCTGCTCCCAGAACTCAGCCGCCTCGGCCCCGGCCATAGCATCCCGCCCAGAAGAGCAGCGCCGGTCTGCTGCCGCCGAACCCCAGCCCTAAAGCCCAGCGGCGGGAGGCAGCACACATCTCAGTCTGTGGCTGACAAGAGGCACCGTCCAGCTGGCCGGTCTGGGTGCTCGGGGCTCCCGGCTGGGGCGGTGACCTCATCTCAGCCGGGAGCCGGGAGGTCCTTCCGAGCCCACTCGCCTGAGCTTGGCCGGGCGCACCAGCCCCTTCCGATGCCCGGGGGCGCGTCCAGAGCCACAGGCCGAGACAGCCCGGGCGCGGGCGCGTGGTCCTCTCAGCCCGCTCAGAGGCGACACCCCTCACCGTGGCCGCTCCTGCCGGCCACGCGGTGGGACCGTGTGGTGGGAACGCAGCCGCGGGGGCCCGAGCCGGGCCCTCAGGAGGCCACCGTCTGCGAAGCAGGCACAGCGAGGAGCCTTTTCTTCGCTGTCAGTGAACACTTGTCAGCCGCCTGGTGTGTCCGATGCCGCAGCAGGAAGTCACACCCGGCAGTCACCTCTCCGAGCAGGACCTTCCCAGTCGCCTGTCGACGCTCCGTGTTTTGCTGCCCGAGGAGCCGGCGCCCCAGAGAGGGGCAGGAGCCTGCCCAGCCATAAAGACACGGCGGGCGGCCGCAGGGCTGCGATCGGAAGGCGCGGCTCCCACTCGTGTCTGTTTCATCCACAGAGTCTCCAAGAAAGAAGCACAACCTGTGTCTTTAAGGAGAAACTGAAATGTTTTGGGAAGACAAATGCTGGCTCGGGGACCGACCGAGGCATCAGAGCGTCCGTATTTGCCCTACACTGTAGAGCAGGTGTCTGTGCCCGGTGAAGGGGGGACCACCGCGGTCTCAGCGCGCAGTCGTCGGTGCAGGAAGCCTGTTGGGGGACAGGCCTGTGACGCGGCCGCCGGACCCGGACGGAGCCCCGCCCCCCGCTGTGGAGATATAGGGATGCAGAGGTATCTGGTGCCTGGTCCTCGATTATAAAGACATCAGTCTGTCAGGTTAGGGCCCTACGTCCTGACCTATTTCAACCTTAATTACCTCCTGAGAAGCCCATTTCTTAACACAACCACACCGGAGGCTTGGATTTCAACATATAAATTTGTGAGGAGGAGGGAGACACAATTCAGTCCTGACAAGACCTCTCTCGGTAACCGAGAGGAAAGCTGATAGAAAATGAGCAAGGGCGTGAAAGGGTGGACAGTACCGGGAACCGTCAGGGCCCCGCTGACATTTAGGGAACACCATACTGAACACGCACGCATCGCCACTGAGCCAGACCAGACCTTGGGTCATAAAACACACCTTAACAAATTCAAAACAAAAACGAAAAGCTCACGGTGCAATTAAACCAGGAAACAATAACAAATATCTGGAAATTTCCCCAAATATGAGGAAATTAAGCAGAACCCATCTAGATAACCCACACATCCTGGATGATCTCTTGGAAAAATGAGGAACTATTCAAACTAAATGAAAATAGAAATACAACATATCAAAACTTCATAATGTTCAGGGGGAAATTTATATTTTGTTAGCATTAATTAGAAAGAAGAAATAAATGCCTATGTCTGAAACAGAGGAAAGTTAGAAATCAATAATCGAA
>CM053607.1:184997-228848 GCA_028646535.1 Procyon lotor
TTTTTTTTTTTTTTTTTTTTTAGAGAGTTGGAGAGAGAGAGAGAGACAGGGAGACACAGAGAGAGGTGGTGGGGGAGGGCAGGGTGGTAGCCAGAGAGAACAAGCCGACGCCCAGCACAGAACCTGACTTGGGGCTTGATCCCACCAACCTGAGATCATGGCCTGAGCAGAAACCGAGAGTCTGATGCTCAACCAACCCACACACCCAGGTGCTCCTCCTTTGGTAGATTCTTGAGGTGAGACTTTAGATGATTGATTCAAGACTTCTTAGTTGTCCAGTATATATATTTAGTGCTGTAAGTTTTCCCCTAAGCACAACTTTAGCTACATTCACAGATTTTGTTATATTTTCTTTAAGTTCAATGTATTTTTAGATTTTTCCTTGAGACTTCCTCTTTGAGAAGACCCATGGATTATTTGGGAGTATTGGGAGTATGTTTTCTCAGTATGTGTTTGGAGATTTTCTTTTTTCTTTTTTTTTCTTGTTACTGATTCTAGTGTGATTCTGTTATGGTCAGAGACCATACTCTGTATGATTTTAGTTCTTTTAAATTTGTTGAGGTTTGTTTTTGGTTCAAGATCTGGTCTGTATTGGTGAATGTTTCAGGTGCACTTGAAAAGAATGTGTACTCTGTTATTGCGGGAGTTTTATGTAAATATCAATTAGATCCTGTTGGCTGATAATGATGTTCAATTCTTCTGTATCCTTGTTGATTTTCTGCCTAGCAATTGTATTAATTACCCGGAAGGGAGTGTTGAGACCCCTAACCCTAATCCTGTGTCTGTTTCTCTTTCACTACGTCATATGTTTTGAAGCCCTGTGTACGTATTTAGGATTTGGAGTGACCCTGTAACGTGTGGTGTTCCTCTTTGTCCCTGGTAACTTTCTTTGATGAGACATCTGCTAGTGTAGCTACTCCAGCTTTCTTTCTTTCTTTTTTTTTTTTAAAAATATTTTATTTATTTATTTGACAGAGAGAGAGATCACAAGTAGGCAGAGAGGCAGGCAGAGAGAGAGGGGGAAGCAGGCTCCCCGCTGAGCAGAGAGCCCGACGTGAGGCTCGATCCCAGGACCCTGAGATCATGACCTGAGCCGAAGGCAGAGGCTTTAACCCCCTGAGCCGCCCAGGCACCTCCAGCTTTCTTTTGATTCATGTTTTCAGGGCACATCTTTCCCCATCTTTGTACTCTTTAAACTTAACCCATATCATTGTATTTAAAATGAGGTTCTTGTAGACTGTGTAGTTGGTTCATTTTTATTTACTCTGCCAATCTCTGTTTTTTATAGTGTATTTAAACCATTTACATTAAATGTAATTGTAAATATGGGAGAGCTGAAGCATGCCATTGTATTATTTGTTTTCTATTCATTACCTTTTTCTTCTTTTGTTTACTGTTTATTGCCTTCCTGTGGTTTGAGTATTTTCTTAGTGTTCCATTTTGAGTTACCTATTATATTTTTGAGCATGTCTCTTTGTATAGTGTTTTTAATGGTTGTTTTGTAAATTACAGCATATTTGTATAATTTAACACAGTCTACTTGTGTGGACATTTTACCCCTTCAAGCAAAGTGTAGAAACATTCTAACCAATGTTTCCTTTTTTTTTTTTTTTTTGTCCTTTATAATTTAGTTGTCTTAAACATTTTCTCTGTATACCTTGAGAACCACGTTAATCGTTTTTTTTTCCTTTTACAGTCATCCAAAATTTTAAATGACTCAGGAGGAAACATTTTCACCTACATGTTTACCTGTTTCATTATTGTTTCTTCATTTCTAATGCTCCAGGTTTTCTTCTTTTATCCTTTACGTTTGAAGAGTTTTCTGTAGCAGTTGCCTTAGGACAGGTGTGCTGATGAAACAGTCTCTGTGTTTCTTCATTTGAAAATACCGTATTTCACTTCAGTCCCTAAGACTGTTTTTGGTGGATACAGGGTTCTGGGTTGAAAGTGCTTTTCTTTCAGCGCTTGGGAAATATGGTGCTCCTTCCTTCAGGCCTCCTTGGTTCTGAAGGGTAATCCTCTGCCCTGTGAGGTGTTTTTTCTCTACAGGTAATGCCTCTTCTGGTTGCTTTCGAGATTCTTCCCCTGTTCTTAGAAGTTTATTTCTGATGTATCTGGGCATGGTCATGGCTTTTTTTTTTTTTTTTTAAAGTCTTTATTCTGTTTGGGGTTTTCTTAACTTCTTGTTAGCTGTGTCTTTTGCCAAATTTCATAAGTTTTCAGCCTTTATTTCTTTAATTGTTAAAATTTTTTCTTCTTAGTCATACTTTCTCTTCTTGGAACTCTTAATTGGAACTGCACTGGGACCCGTGACAGGAACGTTAGAGCTTTTTCCATGGATCCTTGAGGCTCTGCTCTTTTTAAGTCTGTTTTCTCTCTGCTGGTCAAATAGGGCAATTTTGATCAATATGTTTTTGCATTTACTCTGAAGTTTGTCTTCTGTCATCTCCACTCTGTTACCGAGCTGCTTCTTTGCGGTGTTGTTTGGTTCAGTTATTGTACTTTACGTTTCCGAAATTCCTGTTTGTTTCTTCTTTCTGTCTTCTGTTTTTTAGCTAAGACTTCCTATTTATCATTTGTTTCAAGAGTGTTGATAATTGTTCATTGAACTTTTGCTTTAAAACTCTTGTTAAATAATTCTGACTCCTGTCATTTCCGTGTTGGTGTCGATTGTTTTTCCTCATTCGAATGGAGATTTTTTTTCAGTTTTTGGTCATTTTGCATTGAGTGATGGACATTTTGGGTATGAAGACGCCGTTTCTTCATTACACACTGTTGGCACTGAGAGGGCGCTGCCTCACTGCGGGGGCGGCGGCAGCTTCCCGTCACGCACACACTTGGCGCGCTCCTGTGTGCCGCCTGGGCGGCGTCGCGGTCCGCTCCCGCTTTCTTGGTGCCGCTCACGGTGCCAGGCAGGTGTACGGTGCATCTTTTTAGTGGTGCTCGAGCCAGTGCGGGGCTGCCGTCAGGAGCCTGTGCTGCAGGGTGCCCATCCCGGGCCTGTCCCGGTCCTTCTCCCGTGGCCCGTGGGCTCAGCCTCCTGCTCTAGTCAGTCCCCTGGCGCTGGGTTGCCAGCGTCGTCGGCCCTCAGATCGGGACGTGTGGAAGACAGGGTAGACCAACGCAGGGCCCTCCCTGCTTGACGGTTTTCTTGAGGCCCTAGACACTTGGCCTCCTGTTCCCCACCCTCCCGACGCGTCTGGTGCTTGTGTCCTACCTTGTTTTCCGGGGAGTTAGGCCCAGTCCACGAGCAGGAGTAGAGTGAGAGGGTCTGTCTGTCTGGAACTGGAGGTGCAGAAGCCAAGTTTGAACGTAATCGAGACGTGTCTTAGTGAGATGTGTTTGAAACCGTTCCTGGGGAAGTGTTGGTGTGCCCAGCCCCAAACTGTCTTTTTGATTACAGAAACTTAGTTTTGCAGTGACAGTTACTTCTGGCCGTTTGTTGAGTGTGCCGCACAGAGGCATGTGCTACACAGAGGACGCCTGTGCCCTCGCGTGTCACTGGCACAGACTAGCTAACCAGCGGGCTTCTGACTGTGATCCCGGGGTGCAGTCTGGGCAGGTGATGGAGCCGAGCAGCCAGGAGTCAAAGAGCCCAGCTAGCAGGGTACTGCTGGTGGGACAGGGTTGGAAGGGAGAGGCGGAGGGGCTGGGGAGCAGGACAAGGGCTCAGAGACATTTCAGAGGTAAACAAGCTGAAACCCTAAGTCCGATTCTTTAGTATCACTATTTAAGAAAAAGTAAGGTTAAAGTCTCGTAATTCTTTTTTCCTTAGCTGAACTTCAGTCATTATCTATTCCCGGAACTTACCAAGAAAAGATTACTCACCTAGGAACTTCTCTGATGAATTTAACAGGTCTAAAATCTTTAGACCTCTCACGCAACTCCTTGGTGAGTCTAGAGGTAAGTTTTAAGTTTGTTTCTTCAAAGAAAATGTATTGCTATCAGCAGCAGTGGAAAATACTTTTATAGTAAAATATGGAATCTGCTTTATAGCTGTGCTTTTGTGTAGGCTGTACACTTGACCCTGGTCACAAGTGTTGTTTTCTCTTGCACGTCTCATTACGTCTTTACTTTGACAACCAGAAGTCCTGTGTCTGATGAAGACGGTTGTATCTTTAAGGGAACTAAAATAAGGCCCCAAAGACTACTGCGAGTGCCGGTCACTGTCCATCCCTGTCTGTGCTGCGTTTTTCTTCATCCACATTCTGCACTCACGTCTGTTTATTGTCTGCCTGCTGCTGGCCTCCAGCCCTTGAGTGGCTGAGGCACGAGGGCGGGGCTCCCGGCGTGGGGGGCACTTGGTCCTGGTGAGTGAGGAAGAACGCACCCGGTGATGGCAGCGGGGAGCGTTGTGTAAACGCTGCTCCAACTTCTTGGAGAAGAGGCTCCGGCCACACTCGGTAGAGAGAGCCCCCGGCCGGGACTGGGAGCCTGCTCGGAGGGCCCCTCTCGCCTGCCCGGCTGCTCCTCGTCTGGACGGTGCGAGCAGTAACAGCTCGGCTCCTTCGGGCTGTGTGCAGACTGCATGAGACGCTGGGAACCTGGTGCAAGCGGGCCGTCCTCGGTGCTGTTAGGGCTCGGCACACCTGACCTCTCACGGCCGCCTGAGCGTGGCAGCCCCGGAGACCCTCCCTAGAGCACACCCGGCTTTGTGCTCTTCCGGCGGCCGCCCGTGGCCGTGGCCGGTGCCTTTGTGAAGCTGGTGTCGGTTCGTCCTGATGGCCCGGTTCGCCGCTGGCCGAGTGTGGACTAATTCTGCCTCCGTCCCGTTGGCAGGGCATCCAGTACCTGACCGCGCTGGAGAGCCTCAATCTCTACTACAACAGCATCTCCTCCTTAGCCGAGGTGCTCCGGCTCCATGCCCTGCCGCAGCTCGCGGATGTGGACTTCCGGCTGAACCCCGTGGTGAAGAACGAGTCCGACTACCGCCTTTTTGTTGTGCACATGCTCCCGAAGCTCAGGCAGCTCGGTAGGCGCCCCCGCCGTGCTCACAGCCGTGCTCGCGGCGGCACCGATCGGCCCTCTGTGCCCTCCGCTCCCCTGTGGAGCCCGTGTCTCATAGGCCGGCTGTTGGGGGGGTGCTGCCTGGGAGGGGGGCAGGGAGCTCGGGCCGCAGACGCCTGCCGAGGCGGGCCCCCGAGCGCGCCAGTGGCCAGGCTGCTCTGTCACTGCCTGGCCCTCCGCCCTGTAGCTCCCTGGCCTGGACACATTCTCGGAAGTCTGGGGCCCTTTCCTTGCATGGCCCCCCCGGCTCCATCTTAGGCTCAGCTAGGCAGTTGGATTCTACCTGGCTTCACATCCACGTGGAAGGGTAGATACAGGAAGAGAAGTTCATGTGTCACACCCTCCCCCAGATGATGGGGACGGGACAGTGAGGTTCTGTTGGCGGTGCAGCTGCCCACTGGCTTAGTAACCTGTGTCCCTGAAAGAAACAGATCTTTGTGTCAGGCCACAGGCCAAGCTCCCAGGGTGCCAACCAGCCGTGTCCAGTGGGGAGGGTCATGCTTAGGGAAGCCATAGTGGCACTCCCCCCACCCCCAGCACCAGGAGTTGTTTTTGTCATGAGCATTGTGGCTGATGGCACCACCAGTGCCCACCTTGCGTCGCACCGTCCGTGAGAGCGGAGTATGAGCCCCAGGGCATGCTGAGCACAGAGAAGGAGCGGGCTTAGAGCTTTGTACCCTCAGCCCTCCGTGTGAAGGGGGGTAATAAGTGCCAAGTGGTGGCGGTGTGGGCACGTCTTCGTGAAGGGCAGTGTTCTGTGTCCTCAGTGATCACGGTGTGTCCTCAAGCCTGAGGGCCAGTTCACTGGTTGGTGAGGCTGGAGGGCGTTCAGGTGTCGCCATCTCCTGGGTGCCGACCTAACGAAACCAAAGTCAAACCTAAATCACAGCAGCACTTGTCAGGGAAGACGGTCCGCTGTCCTTCCATGTGGTAGATACTGAGCCATGGCCATTCTGTGGCTCTTGGCCTGGCAGCGTCCGGCCAGTGTGTGTGGAGACCCCCATGTTTTGCATCTCTTGCCTGAGGGTGGGTTCTCTCGTGAGCACTCACTGCACGGGTAGGTGTGGCTTACCTCCTGGTGCTCCGTCCCCCCCTCTGTCTCTGGGGAGCCTGGCCGCTCTGTGGGGCCGCACCTGCCCGGGAGCAGGGGTGGGCTGTGGGTATCAGGGACCAACCCCCATTGGTACATGTTTAATTTTAATTTTTAGATGTTTACGAGGAGTAAGGGCTGGTGTTCTCACTTACTTGACTTTTTATCAACAGTTGAATTTGGCTCTTTTCAGAAGCAGTATAGTCCGTATTATGGGAAAATTTTGCTGTCATCAGTCTTAAATCATTACTTTCCCTTTGCTATAAAAGTTTTAGATTCAGAATCTTATAGTGTGGAGAAGGGATGTAATAAAGAGGAGCAGAGGGAGAGGGCGAAGCAGGCTCCCCACTGAGCAGAGAGCCCGATGTGGGGCTTGATCCCACGACCCCAGGATCATGACCTGAGCTGAAGGCAGACACTTAACCGACTGAACCATCCAGGTGCCCCCGAACTTTTGATGCTGGGAACCATCTTAAAACCCTCAGATATTCTGAGGGAAGACCCAGGAGTAAGAACTGATTAGAGGCCTTCTGGGGCCCCGGGCACACATGTAGGGACAGTTAAAACTTCGCACACAGCCACGACATGCTCTCTTTACCAAGTTCAGGGTTCTTACCCACAGAGACGTCTCCGATGTGTGCAGTGTGGTTCGAGAACCTCACGGGCACCCAGAACATGCATTACAAGAAGGCAGCACGGAGGAGGAAGTGCACGTGAACTGCTTGTGTATTTCTTTTCCCACCGGCAGCAGGCTGCCCCCAAGTGGTACCTGAGGAGGAGCTTTGTGGGAGCCGGCCAGCCCTCTCGGAGTCTGTACTCGGCCTCTCTGGGAAAGCAAGCGCGGCTACCACGGCCCAGCATTCCTTTCCTGGATCTGCCCAGGGCTTAGGGGGGACTCCTCTGGCCGTGCTGGTCCCGGGGGGTGGAAGGTCTCCGGAAAGTGGAGGCAGTCCCGGTCGTGTTCCATTGGCTGCAGGGTGGGCGATGGGGCACCTTCCACCTTCCCCGTGGAAGCTGATGTGCTTCCAGGGTGCTCGGAGGTACCCCTGTGGGGCTTGGTCCTCGGGGCCTGTCACCTGCTTCGCGATGGCGTTGGCTAATTTCTCTGGCATTTTCTCCCTAGATGACCGTCCCGTGAGAGAGAGCGAGCGGAAGGCATCCCGGCTGCATTTCGTGTCGGAGGACTCCCTCGCCTCCAAGCAGAGCTTCCCCGCTGTTCTCAGAGTCGGGAGGTATGAGCAGAAGTGGTGTTGGGACATCGGGAGGGGCTGCTCACACTCACCTGTTGAGAGAACATTTCCCTCAAAGATGCAGGCCTCTCCGTGCGCCGCCTGCCGCCAGAGGGGAGCCGCGCACAGGAGGAAAGGGGCTCTCTCCCCTGTGGCCCGTGTGTCCCCTAGTTACTCCTTAATGTTAGCGTGTCTGTTACAGTAGCACGTGTAAAATCAAACAGCAGAAGGAGCTTGTGGTGAGAAGTCCCAGCCCCTCGTTCCCTCAGCCCCCTCGCCTCTGCGGCTGTTTGTGCAGCTTCTGTGGAGGTCCTGTCTCGTCTCCAGACAGGGCAAACCCGTCGCCTTCTGTGCGTACGAGCACTCCAAGGGGTAGCTGACTGCTGCCACCGGTCCTTCCTCCCCAGCCCCGGCCATGCGGTCCGGGGACTGTGCTCCTTCCTGGGTGCTCGGCCTGGTGCCTGGTGCGCTGGGGCCGGGCTGTGGGGCGGGGTCTCTGGCCCGCCCGCGTCCCACTCCCGTGCCCCCTCCCAGCTCTCGTCAGAGGCATTGTTCCGCCGAGCAGGGAGCCCGATGCAGAGCTTGATCCCAGGACCCCGGGATCATGACCCGAGGGGAAGGCAGACGGTTAACTGACTGAGTCCCCCAGTCACCCCTGCAGGTCGATTCTGAAGGGCAATGTTTGCATTGCTTGTGCTGTGCTAGGATTAGAGAGTTTTGTACACCATTTTGTTGTGTCTAAAGCCTTTAATGGTTTTCTTCTTGCATTATATGTCTTAGCTCATCTTTAAATTCCTAAATGTACAGGTTGACCAATTCTTTTTTGGAAAGGGCTGGAGAGTGACTATTTTTGGTTCTGTGGACCAGATGATCTCTTTCTCAACTTCTGAATTCTGCCTTCGTAGCATGAAAGCAGCCATAGGTAATACGTAAACAAATGACTGTGTTCTAATAAAACTTTATTTACAGAAAGGCAGTGGGGAGGGAGGGAGGGAGGAGGAAAAAAAAGAAAAAGAAAGGCTGTGGGCTAGATTCGACCTGTGGCCATGCGTTGTCTGTTTCTGTTCTGATGTCTCAGGATCAATTCTAAATCCTTGGGGTCTCTTGTTCCTCAGATCCCCTTTATCTCCCCCCTTCCTTTACTTCCCTACTATTTCAAACTAGATTAATTACTGTGTAGACAGCTGTTCCCAGTACTGTGTGCAATGATCTGAATGTTTGTGGCCCCCGAATTCCTATGTTGAATCCTAACCCCCTAGGTGATGGTGTTAGGAGGTGGGGCCTCCAGGAGTGATTAAGTCATAAGGGAGGAGGCTCCTGAAGGGGCCTAGTAGCTCTTAGAAAGACAAACCCCACGGAATTTCCTAGCCCCCTCCTCCCTGTGAGATTATGAGTCAGATAGTGTCAGACTTCTGACTTTGTTCTTCAGCATTTTCTTGGGTATTCTGGGTCTTTTGCCTCTCTCTACAAGCTGTCAGTTTGTTGGTATCCGTAAAGTACCTTGCTGGGATTTTGCCTGGGATTGCAATGACTCTTACAGATCGAATTGGCAAGAACTGACACCTTGATAATATTGAGTCTTCGTCTCTATGAGCGTAGGGTATCTGTCCATTTATTTAGTTCTTTGATTTCACTTATCAGAGGTTTATACCTTTTCCTCAAAGAGATCTTGTACATGTGTTGTTAGATTGTTAGATTATCCTAATATATATCATTTTTTGGATGCTAGTGTAAATGCTACTGTCCTAATTCATTTGAAATGCCATACATTATCGGTATGTAGGAAAAGGTTGGCTTTTGCATACTAACCTTGTGTATTCATTTCCTAGAGCTGATGTAACGAAGTACCCCAGACCGAGTGGCTTAAAATACCAGAGATTTGTTGTCTCACAGTTGTTAAGGTAGAAGTCTGGAATCAAGATGTTGGGGAGTTGATTCTTTGTGGAGGCTGTGAGGGAGAATCCATTCCATTACTCTTCTCGTGGGTTGCCGGAAATCTTTGGTGCTTGTTGGCTTGCAGATGTGTCTTACCAGTGCTCTGTCTTCACATGGCTGTCTTCTTTCTCCCTGTGTCTTTTCACAGAATCTCTCCTTTTACATGCTTCTTTCTGTATCCCAGTTTCCCCAAAAGATACCAGTCAGGTTGGATTAGGGGCCCAGCCTAATCTCGTATTAACTTGATCACCTATGTGAAGACCCTCTTTCCAAATAAGGTCACGTTTCTGAGGTACAGGGTGTTGGGACTTCATATCTTTTGGGAGGGACACAATGTGAATCATAATTTCTTGTATTTTGCAGCCTTATTTTGCTGGAGGTTTTTCCCCCCTTGTTTTTGGTTGATTCTTAAGGATTTCTACGTAGATAATCATGTATCTCTGACAAAAACAACTTTATTTCTTCCTTCCCAATATGTATGCCTTTTATTTCCTTTTCTTGTCTTATTGCGTTAGCTGGGACTTCCAGTATGATGTTTAAAAGAAGGAATGAGAGGACACGCTTGCCTTGTCCTACTTAGCAAGGAAGTGTCCATTTCTCACCACTAAGTGAGATGTTAGCTAAGGTTTTCATAGATGTTCTTTATCTAGCTGAGGGGTTCCCCTCTATTCTTAGTTTGCTCATCATTGTTATCATGAGTGGATGTTGGATTTTGTCAAATGTTTTTTCTGTCCATTGATATGAGCATATGAATTTCCTTTTTTAGTCTTTTGATGTGATGATTACATTGATTGATTTTCAAATGTTGAACCAGCCTTCCATACCTGGAATAAATCCTACTTGGTTGTGGTGTATAATTATTTTTGTATGTTGTTGGATACAATTTGCTAATATTTTATTGAGAATTTTTGCCTCTATGTTCATGAGAGCTACTTGTCTGTAGTCTTCTTGCATGTTATAATAAGGTTGACCACATAGAGTGAGTTAGGAAGTATTCTCTCTGCTTCCGTCTTCTGGAAGAGATTATAGAGAGTTGGTATAATTTTTTTCTTTAAATATTTGATAGAATTCATCAGTGAGCCCTTCTGGACCTGGTATTTTAGAGGGTTAATTGATTCAGTGTGTCTAATATATATAAATCTATTCAGCTTATCTATTTCTCCTTGTGTGAATTTTGATAGAATGTGTGTTTTCAGAAACTGGTCTGTTTCGTAAGATTACCAAATTTGTGGGCATAGTGTTGTTCATAGTATTTATTATCCTTTTAATGTTCATGGGATCTATTATCACTATCCTTCTTTCACTTCTGATGCTAGTAATTTGTGTTGTTTTTTTCTTAATTAACCTGGTGTAGAGGTTTTTAATTCTATTTTTAAAGAACTAGCTTTTGGTTTTGTTGATTTTTCTCTGTTGATCCCTGTTTTCATTCCATTGATGGCTGCTCTAAAGTTTTATTATTTTTTTTTCTTCTGCTTACTTGGGATTTAATTTGCTCTTTTTCTAAATTCATAAGATGGAAGCTTGGATTACCGATTATAGATTTTGCTATTTCCCTAATATCTGGATTCAGTGCTATGAGTTACATCCTAAATAGTGATTTCCCTGTATCCCACAGGTCCTGATAAGGTGTGTTTTCATTTTCATTTAATTCAAAATATTTTTAAATTTCTCTAGAGATTTCTTCTTTGACTCATGCCGTGTATTATCTAGGAATTTGCTCTTTAATCTCCAAGTATTTGGGATTTCCCAGTTCTCGTTCTGCTACTGGTTACTAGTTTACACGGTGGTCTGAGAGCAGGTACTCTAGGAATTCTCTTCTTTCAAGTTTGTCAAGCTGTGTCTTATGGCTCACAGTGTGACTCGTGAGCTCGAGAAGAGTGTGTGCTGTGCTGTCGTCGGATGAAGTGGCCCACAGGTGTCAGCACACCCATTTGACGATGGTGCCGTCGGGTCCGACCGCGCCCTTACTGGTGGGCTGCCAGCCGCGTCTGGCCATCTCTGGTGCGGGTGCTGGGTCTCCGTCTCCAGTGCGCTCGTCTGCTTGCTCCTCGTAGTTCTGTCGGTTTCTGCCTCGTGTGCCTTGGTGCTCTGTTGGTAGGTGCGTACAGGTTAAGAATGTTACAGTCTTCTTGGAGAATTGATCCCCTATCTTTATGTAATCCCTCTTTTATTCCTGATAACTTTGCTTGCTTTGAAGTTTGCTCCATCTGAAATTATTGTAGCTTTTCTTGCTTTCTTTTGAATAGCGACAGCATGATATATTTGTTTTTAACCCTTGGCTTTTTTTTTTTCTTTTTAAAGATTTGATTTATTTGACAGAGAGAAACACAGCAAGAGAGGGAACACAAGCAGAGGGAATGGTAGCAGGAGAAGCAGGCCCCCTGCCACGCAGAGAGCCCGATGCGGGGCTCGATCCCAGGACCCTGGGATCATGACCTGACCCGAAGGCAGCCGCTTAACGACTGAGCCACCCAGGCACCCCCTTTTTTTTTTTTTTTTTAAGATTTTATTTATTTGAGAGAGAGAGAACACGAGTGAAAGAGCACAAGCAGGGGAGCAGCAGAGGGAGAGGAAGAAGCAGACTTCCCACTAAGCTGGGAGCCTGATGTGGGGCTTGGACTCAGGACCCCAAGAGCATGACCTGAGCCGAGGGCAGCCACTTAACCAACTGAGCCACCCAGGCGCCCCTAATCCTTTACTTTTTATCCATACATGTCTTTATATTTAAAATGGTTTCTTGTAGACAACATGTCGTTGGATCTTGTTTTTTGATCCATGTTGAATCTCTTTTCATTGGAACGTTAGACCATTGATGTTTAAAGTGGTTATCGATAGGGTTAGATTTATATTTACCATGTTCATTTCTGTTTTCTTTGTTCCAATTCTTGTCTTCTGCTCTGTTTCTTCCTTTAGTGGTTCTAAATGAGCTTGTTACACCATTCCATGTTCTCTCCTTTGTTAGCATGTCACTTACACTTATATGTTTACCTTTTCTAGGGGCTGCCCTAGAGTATGAAGTAGACTTTTACAACTAATCCAAGTCCACTTTCAAATACCATTGCACTGCTTCGAGGGCATTGGCAACAGCTCATACTCACAGATGTTGGTAATTCCACACTCCTGGCCCTCGCGTTACAGGTGCTGTCATTTATTTCACTGATGCATAAGCTGTAATCATACAGGTAATACGTGGGGACCCGTGATCAAATACATTGTTGCCGGCATCTGTTAGATCAGTTAAGAATAATAAGATAAAATAAAAATTTTAATTTTATTCCTTCTCTAGTGCTGTTCCTTTCTATATAGATCTGTTCCTAACCTGTAGCATTCTTCTCTCTAAAGAAATTCTATTAACATTTCTTACAAGGCAGGTCTACTGGCAACATATTCTAATATCTGTTTATCTGAGAAAGTCTTTTGTTCTCCTTCACATTTTTTTTTTAAAGATTTTACTTATTTATTTGACAGAATGAGAGAACGAGCACAAGCAGGGGGAGCAGCAGGCAGAGGGAGAGGGAGAAGCAGGCTCCCCACTGAGCAGGGAGCCCGATGCGGGGCTCGATCCCAGGACCCTGAGACCATGACCTGAGCCGCAGGCAGAGGCCCAACCCACTGAGCCCCCGGCCGCCTCTGACGGTCTCATGAGCATGTGTCATACACCCTGTGGTCTGTCATCCTTCAGCTCTCGGTATTCTATCGTGGGGTTTTTCATCCTTGTTCTCTCTTTGGTTGTCAGTTTGGGAGGATCGTATTGAGCTCTGCTGAGGCTCAGAGCTTCTTCCCTCGGCTGTGTCCGAGGCTACTGATGAGCCCATCAGAGACTGTCTTCATTTCTCTTACGTGGCTTGTGATCCTTAGCATTTCTTTTTGAGACTTTCTTAGAATTTCATCTCTCTGCTTAAATTTCCCATGTGTTCTTGTATGCCTGCCGTCTACTTTCTCCATGAGACCCCTCGACATTCTTACCTATCGTTTTAAACCCTAGTCTGATACTGCCAGCATTTCTGCCGTATCTGAGTTCCAATACTTGCTTTTCTTTGTCACAATTATTTGGCCGTTTGGAGTCCCTTGAGATTCTAGATGCATTTTAGGGTGTGTTTCTTTATTTCTGCAAAAGATGTCATTAGGATTTTGATGGGTATTGCACTGATTCTGTGGGTTGCTTTGAGAAGTACTGACATTTTAGCAACATTAAGTCCTCCTGTCCATGAAGATGGGATGTGTTTCTACTTATTTAGGTCTTCTTTAATTTCTTCTAGCAATATTTTGTAGTTTATTTGTCCTTAACAGTCTCAAGACTGAACCGTCACAGAGTTTAGGACTCAGAGGGCCTAGTCACGACCTGGGGCAGCCTTGTGGTTCAAGGTGACCAGGGGACCCACAAGGCAGGAGCGCGTCAGGTGTCACGCCTCTGGGGGCAGACCTAGAAAGAGAACCCGCGTCCCCTTCCCTTTGCAGTGGGTAGAAGATAGTAAAAATAGTGTCGATTTCTTAAAGTTCGATCAGATATCGTAACACCAAACTCATGGTATGTGATTGAGTATTACCTTGAAGAGATTTCATAAGCTGCCTGTGTTGGAAATGAACTCCCCTTTGTGTGTGTCCATCTCCATGTGGAGGGTTGCCATTGTAGGGGTGTCGTATGGTAAAGCACCTCATACTCAGTATGGAGAGATTTTCACTTAATGTAAAGATAGGAAATTTGGAACACCATACCCTTTAATTTTCTTGACACCTGTCACATTGTGGATATGCTAGGAAGAGAACACGCTAGGGGATGTCAGAAAAGGAGCTTTCTGGACCTTTCATTCTTGAGTGGATCCTGCTGGGGTGCTGTGCCCTGTTCAGATGGCACGGAGACATCACATGACCTTCTTTTCATCAGCGCTTGTCCTGCAGATGTCTTGCGCTGACTTCTTTAGTAGAGGCCCTGGGAGCCACTTAGTGCTGCACGCCAGCCCCTCCTCCCTGGGGACCCTGTGGCCATGCCGGTGGGGCCCTCGTCTCCCTTCGCAGGGTCTGTGTGCACTGCTGCGGGTGCTGGCTTGAGCGACAGCCCTGAGTTTGCTTTTCCTTGCAGACCGTGCCACTCTAGGGCCCTGTGCGCTGACCCCTCGGCCAAGAAGTGCTTGGTCATGGACGCAGATGACGAGGCGGTCCTGAACCTCATTGCTGAGTGCGAGTGGGACTTGAGCAACCCTCCTGGGAGCACAGGTTCCAGCCAGAGAGAGCGAGAGGCCGACCTCCATAGTCCCCAAGGTAGGCTGCTACCCCACCACAGAGGCCCAGTGGGCCCAGCCTGTGCTGGGGGGCCGGTAATCCCGGGCCTCCTGATACACAGCTGCGCTTTCCAGAAAACTGGCCTTTACCTATAGAATCCTCATGACGTCTCTGGGAACTTGAAAATAGTAGTAGTTTGGATTATAGAATTGTGACGGATAATGTCAGCGTAACTGAGTATGTGGTTCTGCAGGCGTGGTTGTTCAAACTGTGTCTTCTCAGGTTGACTGCGAGTTTACTTACAGGGGAGACCCAGAAGGTCAGAGTAGACAGATAGAGTGTCCTGTGGTTGGGGACACTGGTGTCCGTCCCCACCACGAGGGGTATTCACTTAGCTTAGGAGACGCTGAGTGCTCAGCCGGCCAGGTTCGGACCCTTAGACCGGACGCGGACGTTGGGAAGTCTTCGCAGACTTTCTCCACAGGCTTCGCTCGGGGCCTCTGTTTTCCACCAGGACTTGTGTATGTGCCATGGCTCCATTTCTTCTTTGAGTTTCTGAGAAATTTTCCTGAAGGCAACAACAGACAGACATTAATGTGGGCTGAAATCCGAGGATTCACCCATTGGCACGAGGACATCTGCCCGGTGGGTGTCCTCACCGGCGCGGCGCAGTCAGTCTTCTTGGGTGTGGTCCTCCGGGCTCGAGGAGGTGGTTCCTCGTGGTTCTGGGTGCACGTCCCCCAAGGCCAGTGATGGGGCATTTCTGTTCGGGTCCGTTCCCCTCCCGTTTTTCTCTTTAGTCTTGGGTCAGAAGAGTTCTTTCTCTGCGCTTTTCTTCCTACCGGCCCTTTCTCAGAGGTAAGTGCCGCAGACGCTCCCGTTGTCTGGCTCGCCTTCTGTGTGCCTGACGGTGATCGAGGAGAAGAGGCCGTCGGGGAGTCTGGGCTCTCCGTTCTGTTCTTTACACAGTCTGTGCTTTTGGGGGCCTCTCTGTGTGCAGGAGACGTTTGTCTGCCCCACGTCGTGCCGAGGCCGTCCTCTCATTCAGTAACTGTGGCACGTCTGTTAATTCGGTTGACTCGAGTCTCTGTCTGGATGCAGCTGGTGTTTTGTCGTGTGTCGCGTCCGTGAGCCGGCGCCGCGCGGTCCTCCCGCCGCTGCGCGGTCCTCCCGCCGCTGCGCGGTCCTCCCGCCGCTGCGCGGTCCTCCCGCCGCTGCGCGGTCCTCTCGCCGCTGTGCGGTCCCGGCGGGGCGGGTCCCGAGCGCAGGGCCGGTGGGGACGAGTCTGCCCGCGCCGTCTCCTTTCCCTTTGGCCGTGTCCTGGACAGCTGTCACACACTGTCAGAAGGGAAAGACGATTTCTGATGACATAAAACTTTTCAAATGTTTTTTAACAAAGTGGAACCCGGACATCTGTGGAGCCCGCAGTCAGTGCAGCACCAGTGTGGGGACTCCGTAAGGAAGGGCCATGAGAAGAGGAAGGGCAGCTCCCGAGGCTGTGGTCCAGAAAAGAGGCTTCAGAACCAGTACTGTGGGGAGCTCCCCCCGCAGTGTGGGCAGCACGTGCACTTCACCCCACACCCTGGTAAGCACTCCGCGCTTCCCGCCCCTGCGGTCCCCTGGTCCCCTGCCGTCCCTCGTAACTCGCCAGTTCTAGGCTCTGACTCCCCTCTGTGTTGTACGTGATTGTGTCAAGAGCACAGTAATTGTTGATTCATCTGTTAAGGTTATCAGCTCAGTTTTATCACTTTTGGGTGGATTGTCCGTGCGTGTGTGCACGTCCGCACGCACGCACACCTTTTCCAACACCAGTACTGAGCTCGGTCTGCTGAGGGCTGTGTTCCACCCTCCCTTACAGATTCCACAGACATTGAGGACTCGGCCCTTTCTCAGAAGTCGAGCTTGTCAGCACAGAAGGTGTTAAACCCGTTGCCTGCCCCTGAAAAGTACAGGAAGCGAAGAATGCCCGGCGGGAGGTTCCAGGCGCCCGCCGACCAGGAATGTCTGAGACACCTGGGCAGGCCCAGTGCGCCCTCGAGCCCCGAGGGGACCCCGAGCACGCAGACTGGCTCGGAGGGCAGGAGCGAAAGGACCTTGTCTCGCTCCGAGGCGTCGGAGCCCGAGGAGGAGGGGCCCAGCAGCAGGAGTGGCACCGGAGAGGTGAGTGGGAGAGCCGAGCAGGCCCGGGAGGAGAGGCAGCGGGTCGCTGCGCCCCACCGTGCTCCCTCTCCCTCCCCTGTGCTCGCCGGCCCCCAGCTGGAGGAGCTTCTGCACGGTTTCTCGCCGGCACGGCTACGTCCTGGTCTGTCGGAAGTGGGCTCCTGGGCTCCACGCCCCCTCCCACCACCCTCGGCGTGTCGAGGCCGGCGTGTAGGCACATGAGGGAGCGGTCGTTCTGTTCTTGTCTCGGACGTGGAATCCGTCATCTTGGCCAGGGAGCCATCGGGGTCCTGGTGGGACGGTGTCCTGCACGCACGTCCGAAGGCCTCACCCTGGGTAGGGACTGCGAGGCCTCCCACCTCTGAGTGACCCAGAGCCACACGGGTGATACTCTGTTGCCCTCGTCCCCGGCTTTGTTGCAGGTGGAGGCTCGAAGCGGTGGGAATCCGGGCCGACCGCGGGCGGGCACGGGCAGAGCGGACGGCGGCAGGGGGTCCGCCCTGTCGCTGGTTTGGCAGCGTGAGGAGCTGGCCTCCCCCGGGTCGGTCAGGGGAGTTATTTTGCTTCCTGTGGTCGGTTCTGAGTTGCGAAGAGGGAGGAGAATTAGGACAGCTGTCACCTGACTGATCAAGTTCCAACCGCTGGGCCACTTGTTACAGGGGTCACGGTTTGGCCCCATAGCTGGTTGCTGTAGGTCGAGGGTCAGAAGGCTGCTCTTCCAGAGGATCTGGTCATGACCTGTGTGGCCAACCTCTCACTGTCTGGATTGAGGGAAAGGAGAAAAATGAGGCTACTTTGAGATCGGACCGTGCCCGGGCCTTTCCGGTGCCCCGGAGGGCGCAGAGACCTCGTACCCGTGCTGCGGCCCGGGACTGTGCAGGAGGGGCTGCGGCCTCGGGAGACCATCCTGGCAGCAGGCACTGCGCGTAGCCCCTCAGGTGGCAGACAAGCTCCAGGGAGCGCACTGAGCACCCTGGCTGTGTCACCTGTGCCTGAGGACAAGTGTCCAGATGCAGCTTGTGACGGAGGTGGTGGTGCCGGGTGCTCCTCGGACGCTCTCGGCCTTCGCTTGCTGGGGTGAGCGCCCGGCCTCAGTGTTTTCGTGCCGCCCCACCCCCCGTGGGGCAGGCGCTGCCGGCTTGCCGGGCCTCCTCCTGGGGCCCCAGGAGCCGGGGTGGGCGGTGGTGGCAGGAGTGAGGACCTGTCCCGGCTGGAGCGGCTTTTCCTGCCTTGCCTCCTGGCAGGGTCTCTGCTCTTCAGAAGTTCCTCCGTGGAAAAGCCCCCTGGAGGTTAGTGAACTGCAGAGCGCTAGGTGGGGCCTCCCTTGCCTCATCCCTGGACACTTGGAAAGTGGGGAGGAGAGCAGGGACCACTCCCTTTTCTTTGATAATTTTTTAAAATGGGTAAAGTCATTTCTTTTTTTTTTTTTTTTTTAAAGATTTTATTTATTCATTTGACACAGATCACAAGTAGGCAGAGAGGCAGGCAGAGAGAAAGGGAGAAGCAGGCTCCCCGCTGAGCAGTGAGCCCGATGTGGGGCTCGATCCTAGGACCCTGAGATCATGACCTGAGCTGAAGGCAGAGGCTTTAACCCACTGAGCCACCCAGGCGCCCTGGTAAAGTCATTTCTAAAAGGAGGAAAAGAGAGACGTTGCTGTGCCCGCTGACAGAGCCTGGTGGGGCGGGCCCTGGACGGAGCCCTGATGGTCTCGCCTGGCAGCCCTTCTGCCCGCACAGACTGGCTCTGACAGGTCTCCAGCCTCCGGGGGTCCCGGTGGTTCGAGAGGGCCCAGAACAGGCCATTGTGGGAGTTGTCACAGCCTTAGAGCGTAAACCGTGATGTGGCTCTCGTGACCGTCACACTCGGTGTGACCCCTCCTTGTGCATCCTGTAGCTGATGTCACCAGAGACGCACGTCCCCATGCCGCCCCTGCAGCCTTGTGACGTCTGGGACGATGGCATTGGCGTGCGGCACGGAGGGTGCCCAGCAGGCCTGTGTCGGGGGCTTTGCGTCAGGCAGAGGCTCCTGGTCTTGGCGTCACGGCTCTGTCTCCATTGCAGGTGGTCCCCAGACTGTACCCCGCTGTGCCGCCTGGGAACAAGGCTGCGCTGGAGGTGGCGCTTCTGGAGGCGCTCCTCGACCTGGTGGACAGGTACTGGAGCGGCTACAAGTCCCTGCACGGCAACGAGGTGTTCCAGGGTGAGTCGGGGGACAGTCCACTCACACCTGCGCTCGGGCCGCCCTCCGCGCTGCATTCTGTGCACACGTGCTGTTCTCCTGCTCAGGTCTCTCTGGGCCCCACACTTTGCTGGCCATCACTGTCCCCGCTGCACTGCACGGGGCATCCGGACAGCCTTCCACAAAGCAGCTAGTGGCTTCCGTGGGGGTGTGGGACCTGATGGGCATCATGCAGGCCTGTGGCCATCGGTTTTCCCACCTCCTGGCACTTGGGGGTTTATGGAGGTGCCTGGTCACCTGCTTTTGTTGGAGATGTTCGCAGATGTTTGACCCTTGTTGTTCTGTTTTATGGGAAGGTTTGGAAAGATAAAAAAGCTGCCACTATCTCCTTCACACCCTCTGAACATGTGATCGTGTGCAGGGCCCTGGACTTGCAGAGTTTTCACCGGGAATGAGGCTCAGGAGGGTGGTCCCTGCCGAGGGAGGACTTGGCTTTGCTTCCACTCTTGCCTGGGTGCAGGAGCACACTGCGCACCCTTCTTCCAGGTCGTGAGACGCTGCATCCCCGGGCGGCAGCTGTCCCTTTCTCCCACAGCCCGGGGTTCAGCCTTCAGCGTCCCAGTGGGGGCAGGAGCCTGCCGACAGGCCCTTCCTTCCCGCAGACCGTGGGCCCTGCCCAGAGCTGAGCTGTATGCTCCGTGTCGTGGTCCTTTAGCTTCTCCTGGAATCAGGGCTCCCCAAGAAGCTGGAGCCCCTGGATCCTGATCCTGTAAATCTTACCCTTTTTCCCAGTCGTGGAGCTGCCAGACTGGGTGTGGGGTCCAGGCCAGGAGCAGGCAATCGGTGGAAGAAAGCATGACAGGCCACTGCGTCGTGCAGCCAACCGTCCGGTCACGGCCTTCTCTTCAGGGACACCTTCGCTCTAGAATAAAACTTCCCTGTGCCTCCACCTCCCATCTGTGATTGGGTGTGTGGGTGTGCAGAAAGCTGAGCGAGCTGATTCAGTGTATGCGTGTCCCTCGGCCAGGCTCCATGCTGGTCAGTGTTTTTGAGGCACGTAGTTTGTGTTACTCAAAATGTATGAACGCATCCTGTTTATACTTCAGCCTTTTAACATAAATGCCATCAAATACTTGGTTTTTACTTCTAGCTCAGGCGAGACATATTTTGTCCTCGGTGCAAGAACTTACAACAACTCAGGAGAATTCCACCAGTGTGAGTGAAGAGATTAGCTACCTTACTCTGGAAAATAAATCCCTGCAGAAGCACCTTGCCGAGCAGCAGCAGCAGCACCGCGTGAGGATGAGCGAGGTGGTGGCGGAGCTCGGCAACGCTCGGAAGGAGGTGGTGAGCACGCCTTTGTGTTCTTTCTGTCCGTGCGCGCGTGGGGCAGGGGTGTCGTTCTGACTTCCCCTTAGCTGCCCTCGGGCAGCGGCAGCAGGGCTCCCCCGCCCAGGCACTGCCTGCCTGCGTGCCTCCCAGACCTACGCGATGGGCTCGAAGACTGCGGCGCCCGTGCCCGCCCTAGCCCCACCTCTCCTGTGTAACTGCTGTCTCTTCTGTGAGAGGCCGAGTGGGGGAGAGAGCGTAGACGAAGCCGGGCTTGACGTGGAGTGCTTAGGGTCCCAGGGCTCGCTGGCCCACGTTGCCTAGACCACGAGAGAGGCTCCGGTTAGCTGGGTGACCCTGGGGTCCCTGCTGCTGTCCTGCCTGCAGCAGCCAGCACAGACCCGTGATGTGCTGTCGGACCAGAGGCACTTTGTCCACTAGGTGGTGCCCAAGGGCAGCCAGAGGTGGCCCAGCCAAGACTTCGGGCTGGGCAGGGCTGTGTCCTTCCTAACCTCACGGTAACCTCACGGTAAGACCATTACGTGTAATGCCTATGTTAGAAAAAATGGAAAGTTCTCAGACAACCTAATTTTACACCTCAAAGAACTGGGAAAAGAAGAGCCGAATACACTCCAAAGTTAGTAGGAGGTAGGAAGGAAATTGTAAACAGAGCGGAAATAAATAGAGAATTAGAAAGGTAATGGGAGAAAAAAAACTGAGTTGGGTTTTTAAAAAAAAAATTCACAAAATCTACAAACCCTTAGCTAGACTAAGAAAAAAAAAGACTTAAAATCACAAATGAAAGAGGAGACATCACAGTGGATGCCTCAGAAATAAAAAGGGTCGTACGGGAGTTATGGGTGCTTAGAAGTGAGCACACCGGACAGCCTAGAAGAAATGGGTAAATCCCTAGAAACATGCATCCTACCAGGGCCACACTGGGAAGAAACAAAGGGGCACCTGGCTGGCTCAGTTGGTTAAGTGTCAGACTGTTGATTCCGGCTCAGGTCATGATCAGGGTCAGGAGATGAAGCTCCACGTTGGGCTCCATTTGGGATTCTCTCGCTCTCTCTGCCCCTTCCCGCTGTTCCTGTGTGTGCGCACCACCCCCCACCCCCCAAAGAAGAAGAAGAAACAAAGTCTGAACAGACCAATAACAAATAAGGAAATTGAGCAATAATCAAAAGCCTCCTAACAAAGAAAAGCCCAGAACCAGATGGCTTCATGGCTTAATGCTACTGCATATTTAAGGAAAAATTAATACTCTTTCTTAAATGCTTCCAGAAAACAGAAGTAGAGGGAACACCTCCATACCCATTTATGAAGCCGGCATCACCTTGATAGCCAAAAAGGAAAAACACCACTAGAAAACCAGAGGCTACTATCCCTGATGAACATAATTTAAAAATCCACAATAAAATACTAGGAAATCAAATTAAAGAACACATCCAAAAAAGTATATACTATCACCAAGTGGGATTTCCCCCTGGAATGCAAGGTTGGTTCCACAAATGCTAATTAATACACCACATAAACAGATTGAAAGATCAAAACCACACAATCATCTCAATAGATGGGGAAAAGCGTTTGACGAAACTCATCATTCCATCCATCATAAAAAGTCTCAACAAAATAGGTAGATAAGAAAGTTTCCTCAACACCCTGAAGGCCACTTAGGACAAGGCCACAGCTGTCGTGTGATCAGTGGGAGAAAACTAGACCTTGCTTTCTGAGCTGAGCGCCACAACTGGCCGCAGACAAGGGCTCCTGTTCGGCGTGCTCGGCACAGCACTGGGGCTGGTACAAGAGCTCGCAGGAAATCAGAAGGGGAGAAGTAAGAGCATCTGTTGGCAGAGGATAGGATCGCATGTATAAAAAAATCTTAGACTCACAACAACCACCACAAAAATGCATTAGAACTAATAAATGCAGTGAAGTTGCAGGACACAATATAATAGAAATGAGTTGTGTTTCTTTATACCAACAATTATCTGAAGAGGAAACAATCCTATTTATGACAGCATCAAAAAGGAGAAATTTAACCAAGGAGGTTAACGATTTGAACACTGAGAACTATAAGATATGGATGAAAGGAGTCGAAGACGTGAATGAAAGAACATCCCACAGTCACAGATTGAAAAACTCACTGCCCACAAAGCCACACCACTGAGAGTCGTCTGCAGATTCAGTGCCATCCCCGTGAAGATTCTAATGGCATTCTTTGCAGAAATTAAAAAGAAATGTAAAATTTATATAACTGTTTTTCTTAAAATGTGTATTCTTTTTCTGTTTTCACGAAAGATCTCCAATGGCCAAAGCTGTCTTGAAAAAAAGCAAAGTTGGAGGTATCACACTCCTTCATTTCAGATTCTCTTACGAAGGAAGCCACGGTACACGGAACAGGATGGTACTGACATCAAAGCAGGCACACAGACCAGCGGAACAGAACAGAGACCCAGAAATGACCCCACATATAAATGGCCACTGGGTACCGAGAATACACGATGGGGAGGGGACAGTCTCTTCAATAAACGGTGCTGGGACGACTGGGCCCTCAACGCCATACGTAGAAGTCAAGTGAAGATTGACTAAGTAAAGATTTAAATGTAAGACTTGAAAGTATAGAATTTCTAGGAAAAAAACCGCAAAAGGCTCCTTGATAGGGTCTTGGTGATGATTTTTTGAATTTGACCCCAGAAGTGCAGGCAACAAAAGCAGCAGTACTTTGACAGATGGGACTCCATCAAACTAAGAAGCTTCTGGCCAGCAGAGGAGGGTGTCGCCTACATTAAACGGTGGCCTGCGGGTTGGAGGACGTGGCTCCCAGGGGCGGGGAGGTGTTGGGGAGGGGCCGCGCCGTGGCCGTGGGGGACTGACGAGGCCCAGGACTGTAGCTGCTCATGCCGTGGCGGGTCTGCAAGTTTGCTGTGCAAGTAGCTTTGAGGCGCCGTCCTCACCGGGAGAAAGCGTTCGCTCTGTGTGCAAAGGGCCGTTCACCCGCCTGACGGCGCCGGGGCTCACCGCGTCCCCTGCCGCCTTCTGCCAGCAGACGCCCTGCTGGCCTCGCTGACCATCGTGGTTCAGGGTTCGTGTGTGCAATGTCCGGGGGGCCCCTCTTTTAAAAAGTCCGCACTGGCTGGTCGTGTCCCGTGGGCGGAGACATCGCGGCTGGCGGGGTCTGAGCAAGTCAGCTCAGCCTCGGGGCGTGTGCGTGCACCCTGTGCGCATGTCGTCGCTGCCCAGCGCGTTGCCCCGGACTGTGGCCGCTTCAGCACCAGCACGTACGACCCACAGCTTGTGGGGTTGGGAGTCCCAGCGCCACCAGGCTGCGCATCTGATTCGGGCTCTTGCCGTCACGTTGCCGAGGGGGCCACAGGCCCCTTTGGAGGCTCGATGGAGGTGGGCGTCCCCCAGAGGCTCACGCACAGGCAGCCCAGGCTCCACGCACTGGGCCTCTCTTCAGGCTGCCGGCTGCTGGCCAGGGCCAGCAGGAGTCATGGCTTGTGCGTGCTGTGCGGGGCGGGGTCCGGTCGGCCCACCCACGGGAGGGGAGGCCACCATGCGACGGCGGGAGCACTCTCGGGCCCTCTCGGGAGCCGCGTGCCCCAGCCTGTGTATCGGCCGCGTCGTGCGGAAGGTGGGAGTGAGAACGGGCACAGGATTGCGGCGGTTGGGCCTGTGGCACGTCTGAGGTGGTCTGTGCTTTATGAGAACCTGCCATCTCAGAGATCCCCCACAAAGCTTTGCTTTTATAGAAAAAGATGAAAAATAAAAACAGTGGAATGATCTCGGCGGCCTCGCCTGGTCTTTGGACGCACCGTGGACTGGCCTGCACACAAGCGGTACGTGCGACCAGAAAGGGCCGGGGCTCGTGGGCCTGCACCATAACCACATGCAGAACATCATTTTGATGGGACAGTGTTGACCCCATGGCCTGTTAACCATGCAAACAACGGACCGCGGCTTTGGGGTTTGGTGCAGATGTGTGGGTTACTCCCCCTCTCCCTTACGGAGCTTTGGGGCCAGCAGAATCCAGGCAGACAGGCCCCAGGTGTGCGCTCCGAGTGACGCAGTGTGACGTGGGGGACATGCTCCCTCGCCTCTGACGGCGGGCTGCCCAACCCTGTCCTCCAGGCCCAGCCTGAGAGCGATCCGGAACCCTCGGGCTGACCCGGAGCGCGTGCTCCATGCCCTTCGGAGAGCCACCCCGGGGACACCGTCAGAAGCTACTTCGCACGGTTTCTCAAGGGTCCGTTGCCGATCCTGCTTTCCTCCCTGTTGTGAAGACGCTGCTTCTACGGTCGTGTCTCTTTAGGTCCTGATGCCCAGGGGACTGGCCTTAGCGGAGGCCTTGCCCCTGAATCTTCCCAGCGTGGCTCCCGGCAACGGCACTGTGCATGTAGGAGCTCGATCGGTCCACTGCTCCTACTCCAGCCTCCGCAGAGGCGTTCATCAGGACCAGGGCCCAGCCCCCGCCCTCTCGGAACTCAGCACATTTTGGGGAGACCAGCTGTGAGACTCAGCTGGCCAGGCAGCACTTTCTGCACTACCCAGGAGTGTGTGTGTGCACACAGAGGGGCCGGGGCGCTCTCAGCAGGGAGAATGAACATAGCGGTTTCCTGAAAGCAAGGGCCCCTGTCACCTTGAGACTGAGATGCTCGCTCCCCTAGTGGGGAGGTGCCTTCTGGTTTCTGTGCAAGCGGGGAGGGCCCCTGCTCTGGGCAGCAGGTGGCTTTGATGGCCCATGTCCCACCAGCTCTCACAGTGGTCTCCCGTGGCCAGCTCTCACGGTGGTCTCCCGTGCCGGGCCTTGCCGCCATACCCCAGGGTGGGAAAGGCGCCCAGTCTGTGGGCGGCTCCCGCCTGCAGTGGGGACAGCAGCTGGGGTCCCACGGCTTACACATCAAGGGCAGGAGCAGAATGGGGCTCCTGCAGGGAGAGGCCTGCCTTGAGGAGCGCCGAGCCCTGGGACTCGCCTGTGCTTCTGCCCCAGGGGCGAGCCTAGAGGGACCGGGCTCTTGTTCCTGCTCCTCGAGCAGGGGCAGGGAGCGGGCTGTGGTGACCATGGGGCCTTCTGGAGGGGCCGGGGCTCCAGAAGCCAGCACCCTCCCTCACTGGAGACTCTGGGTACACAGTGTGCCCCCGTGTTTATCTGGGTCCCCTCCGAAGGACACTGTGCTGCTCACTGGGGACAACTGTGATTTCTGTCGTTCACGTTATCATTTATCGGTTATGATACGTAAAGGAAAATTGATGTTTGGGGGTCTCGAAAGGTTTCTTTTGATTTTGTATATACATTTCACTGAATTTGACTCCACTTTAAGTCTGGTGTTCTGTGTCCTTAGGATGGCTTGAGGCAACATTTAGACAAATCTTTGGAGGAGAATAGTAGCTTAAAGGCTCTTTTGTTCAGCATGAAAAAAGAAGCAAAAAATACAGACGCTGCAGCTACATTGAATGCACAGATCGCGGGTGAGTTTAGAGTATATTTGTTAAGTCACTCGGTGAAACGTGAGCGTGCAGACCCTTGTCTGGGGTCCCCTTCGCACTTACCAGATTCAGAATTCGGTCCAGGACGTGCCGCAAAGTGCCGTGAGGTCCTCCCGGCTCCTGAGAGCCGCTCCTGCAGGCCCCAGGCAGAGGCTCCCTGGAGCCTCCGGGGTGGGCCGCGGACTTGGGGAGCCCCAGCCTGCCCCTCGGGGGTGCTGATGGCCACCCCTGTGCTGCCCGGCCCTCCGGAGTGGACGGTGCTGCTGCCGCCAGGGCCACGTCACTGGCATGTGACTGTCGTGGCTTCTGTTTTGACATTGTGACATTGACCAGGATGCACTCAGTGTTTCGGATGCTGGGGTTTTGAGTGAGGAGCTAGAGGCGGTGCGTGTCTTCCGGGAGCCTCGTCTGGCTGGGAACCGCACGGTCCCTTGGAGGCTTTCTTTTCCCCGAGACCTGGCCCGCTGAGTGGCATCTGCTTCATCCCTGCCAGGGGTCCGAAGATTGTTCATGAAGGGCGGGCGGGCTCAGTCGCGGGAGCACAGCCCCGGACGGGACTGTCACCCTGGCCGGTCGTCTCCGTGACTCCACCTACTCAGCTCTCTTCTGCTGCGTCTGTTGGGTGGTCGTGTAGAGCCCTGAGTTGTTTGTAGTCTTTGCTCTAACTTCCAAGCTGACACTTCTGCCCTCGGCACTTGCGTCTAGAGACGTCCCCGTCCTGCTTCCTTGCTCTTGGGCGCCCGCTCGCTCAGCCTGCGTTTCCTGCGAAGTCTCCTCCGCCGAGCTGGGGACTCAGCGCGGCCGCCGCTTCTTCGACGGGTGCGCTCAGTTCCACTCGGTCTGTATCTCGTTCTGGAGGACTCGGTCCTGGTTTTGGTGTCCTGGGTGTGGCTTCTGTTGCCCGAGGGCAGCAGCTCTGTGTGCGTTCTGCCGCCTGCGCCTCTGCCGTCCACCTGCTTGCTCACGGGGCTCGTCCTCCGCCGTTTCCAGGAGCGGGTCAGGCAGCGCTCCGAGCTCCCCCGCCTCTCCTCCCCCCTGTGCCGCCCGCGTGGGGCCCTCACCAGACACTCCTCTGCAGGACAGCCCCCCCCTGTGCTGCCCGCGTGGGGCCCTCACCAGACACTCCTCTGCAGGACAGCCCTCTGCTGGGAGCACTGGGCGGGTCAGCCTCAAGGGGCGGAGTGGCAGCCATCCCATCAGACGGTGCACGGACCCCCTGGTCTGACCTCATGGAGGAGGCCGAGCCACTGTCAGCCACGGGTCCTTGGTAGCCCCGCAGGGGCTTCCTCTGAAAATGGGGGACACTTAGTGGCTGCCCACTGCTGACCTTTGCTTCCCTCCCACAGATGTGGCCGCCCTGCCAGGCTGGTGACGCTCTCACGTCTGGGTGCTCGGGCCGCCTCGCCCGACGGGTAGTAACGTTGTCTCCGGACTCTGGTTTTGTCATCTAATCACTCTTGGTGTTGGATTGAGGGGCGGGGTGGGCACAGCGGGGTGCCAAAACCACACCGCCACTGCCATCCTCCCAGAACCCCGCGGCCCTGCGGTAGCAGGTCGGCCGTAGAGATGCTGCGCAGGGTGGCCGCGCATCGGAGCGCTTTTAGGGCCCCCGGCCCTGCCCTTGGAGCCTGATGCCGGGGTCCTTGCTGTCCCTCCACTTGCACCTCCCGCTCTGGCTCACCTATCTCTCATGTAGTTCCTGGGGATTTATTTGGATCCTGGTTAGGGGTTTCAGAGCCAGTAAATGATAGCTTTCTTTCCCCGTCGAGTTGGAAACCCAGAGACCGGAGTCATGTGGATGGAATCCAGACACGCCATGTCACTGATGGACGTGGGACCGGAGGGCACAACAAAGACATGTGGCCCCCGTGGGTCTCTTGTCGCTTGTCCCCAAAGCTGCAGGCCCTCGGGCAGAGCCCGCTGCCTGGTAGAAGGGACATACTGAAGGCCCTTTCCTGCCAGCAGCGGGACCCGGGGCGGGAGCCTCTGACTGACACAAACCTACTCTGCCCCTGCTCTGTGCCCTCCACGCAGACACTTGGTTCCTCGGGTATCTGGAGGGCAGAGGCCCAAGGCTGTCTCCGAGTGGCTCACACAAACGGACCTTTCCCAAACTGTATTGTTTTTCTCGTACCCTTGATCCAGCTGAAACTCTTGAACTGTTGTAGTTTTTAAGACCTATGGGTAAATTTCACTCAGTGACAATCCTGTATTTCTTTTCCAGGACTTCAGACAAGTGTGAAGAGGCTCTCCGGTGAGATTGCGGAGTTGAAGCAGCATCTGGAGCACTACGACAAGATCCAGGAGCTCACCCAGATGCTGCAGGAGAGCCACAGGTGCCCGCTCAGGGGGCGTGCTGGGGGCGGGGCCGGCGGGGCTCTGGGCCACTCGTGGGGCTCTGCGCTGACTGGGAACTTCTGCGAGCTTCCCTTTCTTAAGGAAAAGCAAGTCATTTCTTGCCTCAGTATTCTGGGCGGTGCGACCTGAGGGTGTGACCCTGAGGTGTGGCCAGGAGAGGTGAGGGGCACCGGAGAGATGGGAGGTACCCGGATGTCTCGGTCCGCCCGTTGTGGCTCCTGTCCGCTCTAGAACATGGAGACGCCACCTTCACTCCCGGCTGTGTGCTGGGTGGGAGAAGCAAGGAGCTGGGGGGTGTGGAGACGGTCCAGGCGGAATCGCAGTTTTTAGTTAGAGACTCTTGTGTAGGGAGGGGCTTGGCCTGGGGAGCAGCTGTGCACTAAGCCGTCTACACTTAGTGCAGGTGCCGAGCCTGAGCCGGACGCACCCCTGCGCTCTGGCCTGGGGCTGAGGCCACTGCGCCTCCCCCGGGCTTGACTGCAGGGTGGCTGTCCGTGGAGCCAGGCCCTGACCTTTCCAGGAATCAGCGCAGGTTACGGAGGGGAAGGGGTTTCCGAGAGAGAGGCCGGAGCAGAGAGAAGGGGAAGGCGGCCGTCACCGGTGCAGGGAAGGGGCAGAACCCGACGGCCCGGCTGCACTGCCGTGCGCTCCCGCTGGACGGGGCCGGCGGGCCAGTGGCTGTTTCCTGGCGCCTCCACAGGGGCTCTGTCCTTGGGGGCGAGCGTCTGTGGGAAGACGGTCCTCTGTCCCTGCCGGCCGGGGCCAAGGGCAGTTTGCAGATGGCCGAGTGGGCACGTACAGTGCGGCTTCCCTCCTGAGGCGCATGTCGCGGTAGAAGTGGCCAACCCGAGACCGGCGCTGAGTCCCTCTGTCGCTGCATCGGAATGAGTAGGGGCCCCATCGCGTCTGACGGGGAGCTACCCGTGCGCCAGACCGGGCCTCTCCGGAGTGAGAACGTTGTTCTGCTGACTTCGCAGACCCGGTCGGGCTCTCCCAGATGGGCGTGGCCGGAGCGGAGGGGCGGCCCTGCAGCGTGTGCTCCGCTGCTCCGCGTGCGTCGCGTTGGCGGGGGCGCGGGTCAGACCCGGCCGGAGGTCGGCCCAGACGGCAGGAGCCAGCGGGAGGCAGAGGGGGGGGCGCCCGGCCGGGGGAGGGAGGACGCTGCTGGCCGGACTGGGGGAGGGGCTCAGGTGTTGCCCCCTCCCCCCCCCCCCGCCCCCCTGCTCTCCCCCAGCTCCCTGGTCAGCACCAACGAGCACCTCCTGCAGGAGCTGAGCCAGGTGCGGGCGCAGCACAAGGCCGAGGTGGAACAGCTGCACTGGAGCTACAAGGAGCTCAAGAAGACGCTGGCCCTGTTCCCGCACGCGAGCGCCGGCCGCGGCGGCTGCTAGGCCCCCCACTGGCCGCGGGCCCCCGGCGCACCCGCGTGTCCCGCCGAGCCCAGTAAAGCGAGGGAGTTCTCGCCTGCCTGCCGTGCTTGCTGGCGAGAGCTGGGTCTTCTGCTTGTCTCTGTCTCGTGTTTTGAAGCGTGTTCGGGGCCTGTGGCTCGGTTTTCTAAACCCTCCTCGGACAGACGGGCCAGATCTGTCTGTGCGGGGTCTATGAGGGAGGACGCGCGCGGTGGGTCCTGGCGAGGGGCTGGCGACCCCGCTCCCCCCTCACACCCCAGCACGCTGCTCTGTTTCCTGAAGTGCCACTGAGATTCGACCCCCCAGAAAGGGTTAGTCTGAGCTCTTCACATGTTTTGAGACAAGAAACATTGATATATTTTGAGACCAACATTATTAATTTTTCATAAAATACCTAAAGATAAAATGCAGTATTTTTCTCCCTGGTGTAAAAGAGAACAGTGTCTGACCACTGAGGTTTTTGTGTGACACTCAGTCCTTATTTAATAAACTAATAGCTTGTTTTAAAAAGTGGCTTGTCATAAATTATAACTGAGCTTTTCTCGTTGAATTCTTTCCTAAAACAAGCTACGCACCAAGTGAGCAGGAACAAATATGTTCCGAGACTTAATAAAAGTGCCACTCAGAGGCTGGGGAGACACGAACAGTACAGTGTCCTGGCGCTGACGTCCCCACGGAGCGAATCTCTACCCGCCCCCGTTGTTCTCGTGCTCTCGGCGCATTTCTGAGGGTGAGAGTGCAACGGAAGCTTCGCATCTTGTGTAAACACTTGTTTTCTTTGGTAAAACAAAGTAACTGTTTAAAACAGTACTTAGCCGATGTAGGAAGGTGGTGGCCGGGCGTGCATCAGGCTCTGCTGCTGGGGCCCCGGGGCCCCGCGTGTCCCTCGGGAGGTGGCCCCCCAGCCCCCTCCCTGTCTGCTCATGGCTGTGTCCGTGTGTCTGTAACTCAGCACACCAGATGTGATTTTGTGTGAGGTGGGCTTTCTTTCATCATATCTTTTTTTCAATTTATTTTAAAGATTTTAGCATTAATCGATTTGAAGCTTGTTAAGAAGCTGTTTATGTTTCTCGTGCTGAAGTCTCATTGAGCCTCTTAGACCTGCGAGCTCATCGTCTTCATCCGTGTGGGGACGTTCTGGCAGCTGTTTCTCCAAGATTGCTCTTCGACCCAGCCTCCCTCCCGGGACCTCAGTGGCCCTCAGCCAGACCGCTTGTGGAGTCCCCGCGCATCCCCAGACTCCAGAAATTATGTATTCTTTTAGTTCTAAAATTCCATTTGGTTCTTTTTTTTTTTTTTAAAGATTTTATTTGACACAGAGGAGAGAGATGACAAGTAGGCAGAGAGGCAGACAGAGAGAGGGGGAAGCAGGCTCCCCGCTGAGCAGAGAGCCTGATGTGGGGCTCGATCCCAGGACCCTGAGATCATGACCTGAGCCGAAGGCAGAGGCTTTAACCCACTGAGCCCCCCGCAGGTGCCCCAACATTTGGTTCTTTCTTATTAACTTTCTGTGTCCTGTTAAATTCCTGTTCCACCAAACTCCTGCCTCCACTGGAGGGGATTTCAGATGGTCCCGCCAGCGTGGGTCATGCTGATGCTCGCTCGGTGGGAAGCGTGTTAGTGTCTGTAGGTCTGTGTTCTCAGCGCTCTCCTGTCCTCGCTCTCCGGGGCATGGGCTGCTCCTGTAGGGGGCCTTTGCCAGGTTAACGCAGCCCCTCCTGTTGCCCGTCTGAGATGTCTCTCTTGTGAATGGATGAATTTTATCAGACGCTTTTTTCTGCAGCCATGGAGATGACCGTATGATTTCTCTCCTTTATTCTGTTTGTGGGGTGAATTACAGCAATTTGCAGATATTAAAAGAATCTTAAACTTGTGGGTTAAGCACAACGTGGTAATGATGAGTTTTCTCTTGCAAACCTACTGTTGGATTTGGTTCATATTTTGTGTAGGATTTTATGTTGTGGGTCCACCACTCAGTGTCTAAGTTCTCATTATTTAAATTTGCTGGGTCTCTACTTCCTCATTTGCAGGGCTGTCCCGAGGGTGTTGTGAGGAGCGCAGGGCGATCACCGCCGGGTCTGAGGACCGGGTGGCGCGGGCGGCTCCGCACAGTTGTGGCCCCGGGATGGCGGTAACTACTTCTGTCTCCCTGGGGTGTGCCTTTCCGCTGCCGTTGCCCTCCGCGTCTGTGCCACCGCACTGTCCCCAGGAGAAAAGCTGGGTTGGGCACCCTTCCCTCCTTTCTAGGAGAGTCTGGGACAGGTTGTGACTATCTCTTCTCAGAGTGTTTGGTGGAACTCGCTGAGGAAGTGCGTTGTGCCTGGAATGTTCTGTGTGGGAAGCGTTTACCTGTTGCTTTGATGTGACTGGTGGCTGAGAGTGCTCGCCCACAGCACCCTCCGCGCCCTCCGCTGGCCAGCCCCCCCCAGCTGGTTTAGCTGTGTGTCTCGTTCTGAGTGGGACAGAGAAGAGCTGCGGGGCCACCGGGGGTCCTCCCTCCCCTCAGAGGCCTTGCCGGCGATGTCACGGGCCAGTGGGTCTGCTTCTCTCCTGTTGGAAGGGGTCCCTCCTGGACCTTGGCCAGACTCTGTCCGAGTAAGAACTAAATCTCTTTGGGCCAGCCGCTGAGGTTCTGGGGTTTTCTACTTAGAAGTTACTTACCCAAGTCACGGGACAGTGTGGGCTTTCCATGTCTTCTTGAATTTTCATAAACTCTGTATCTCTAGGATTTTGTTCATATTGCCTGATTTTCAGATTTCTTGGTATAGCAATCTTTTCATGGCGTTTTAATGGTTTCAGCATTTGGGGTCCTGTCCCTGGGGCAGAGGCGCAGGGCATTCGTCCCTTAAGCAAGACCTTGCCATTCAGGGAAAGGGCTGCAGACGAGAGATGGCTCTGCCTCCCTGCGTATCTTCCGCTGAAATTATGGACGCGTTTGGCTTTAAAGCATCACTTGGTCATTTTTCTTCCTGTTGGATCAGCTGCCGTCATCCATAGACGTGTGTTACTCTATTTCTTCCGTGAGTGCCTCCCTCTCTGCTGCCGCCGTTTTCAGGTGATTTTCCTAGCACACTCACCTCTGCGGGTCTGGAAGCCATGAGCGCTTTCCTGTTTGTTATCACAGCGTCGGGCTCCTGTCCCGGCAGGACTGCTGCTCTCGCCCGGGAGCATCCAGGAGTGCGCCCCTCCCTGGGCATCCCCTCTGGCCTATGTGAGATGCTTGTCAGTGTTTCAGTGAAATCTTTATTCCCGCACAAAGCACTTATTTACGCTGTTTATCTGTATTTACTGTTTATTCTTTGCACCACTTCCCTCCAGACATTCCATCTGTGGTCATGTTCCTTCTGCACTTAGAATTTCTTCTGATGTCTACTGGTGGAAATTCCTGTTATGGTCTTAGAATGCCTTTATCTTCATTTGTGAAAACTATTTCACAGATCTGAGGACCTCATTCCTATCTCCGGGGCTGGTGTGGTGTGTGGTTACTAGGCCCCGCCCACCCTGGGGCGCCGCCCACCCCGGGGCCCCACAGGTCCTGGATCAGACCGCACCTGCTTGGGCCTCTGTGTTGAATGTCAGTGCCCCGGCTGTGACTGCTGGCAAAGAGTGTACCTTGAGGGCAACAGAGATCCACATTTCAACACCTTTATTTATCACTTTACCAATTTGACGCACAATGTTAACAACAGCAAACACAGGAGGAGAAATATGCAGAGACAGACATGAGCTGTTTCACTAAAGGTTTGCAAGCCAGGCCTTGACAGCAGCTCTGACAGGTGATGCCGTGCCTCGCTCTGGGGAGGGAGCGGAGGGCCACCCCGACACCATGGACGTTCCTGGGGAGTGTGGCTCTTGGATGCCCGCGGACGTGCCTGTCTCAGTCAGAACACCCGAGGCGGCGACGCTACTTTACCATCACACTGATAAAGTGATACACTCCGAACTCCCTAACGGTAACAAAACAGTGTAAAAATATAGCGCATATATATATAAATTTATTTCCCTTTCCTGAAAAAAAACTTAGTACAAACTAGTAGTATACGATCCCTTTCAAGTTTCTTTTAAGTTGTGCGGGTTTCCTTTGTTGTTTGGCTTGGTTTGGTTTCTCAAGAGTCTAAAGGGAGAGAGAAAGCATCTCAAAGGTCAGGGTGAGCACTGCCCGGCCCCGCCTGGGGCCACACACACCACACGCCCTGGCAAGGGCTGTACCCTGAACCGCCCAGTTCCGCCAAGTGATCAGTAGTAAATCAGTGGTGGGGAGCTACTCAGGGTCAGTGTTGTAAAGACATTCTAGCCTATTGGTAACTTCACAGTACAGCTGAATTGTCAACCTGGCCTGCACGGGACAGGTGACGATGGGGGGGGGGTCCCGTGTGCCGCGGGCCACAGACAGGGGAGCTGGGCTGGGCCCCCGAGGGGCCAGATGGTGAAAATGTTGGGTTTCCTTCCCACCGCCTGGTGTGGTGCAGAAGCAGCCACAGACCATGCCGGAGCACAGGGGGTAGCTGGGGGCCGGGAAGGGGCCTCAAGCCTCGCCCACTGCCACAGTCCCTGTCGCCCGCGCAGTCAGAGCGGTGCCCGTGGCCCGTGCTGAGCTCCGACCACAGGGACATGCAGGCGGAGCTGCACAGACCCAGGTGCGGTGCCAGCGCCCCTTCTCTGTGTCCCTGCCCCCCGGCTCCTCGCATCTGATATGATTTCGTCTGCCTTGAACTCGGGACTGAGGATATTAGAGGTGTCAAAATACTCCAGTATAAATATCTGCCTTTTGCTACAACATTGCAAACGCCGTGATTTGAACTTCACCTTGGCCGAGCTAAGTGTGTTACTGACCGCTGCCTGGCCGCCTGCCTTGGCGCGCTCGACGGCACTCAGTGAGTCCCGGGTGGGCTGAGCCTCCCACCGCGCAGCTGCCGCCCGGCCTCCTGCTCTGTGCTGTCTTCTCTTCACGGATGGACGTGGGGTTCCTAGGGAGCCATGGTTAGTAGAAGCATAAAAACATGCAGCCAAGACACACCCCCTGCCTGTGTGTTCTCGCGGCTCGGACCCTGCGGGGGGGCACGGGGACGTGTGTGCGAGGTGTGGCCTGAGTGGGGGGCTGTGCCCCAGGGCCACGCAGGTGTGGGGACAGGCGGAGCAGGGGACTTCAGGCCGACGGAGCAGTGACCTCTGAAGCCTCGGGACAGAGTTCTTGTCACCCCTCCCTCCTGCTGACAGAGGCGAGGGGCTCTGCCTGGGGGAGGATGAGGTCTGAGGGGCTTCGGGGTTGGGACGGACAGGGGGCACCGCAGAGACCCCAGCTCCTGTTGGCCAGCCAGGCTGTGGAGCTGTGGGATTGGGGGGCCGGCGAGGGGGGCCAGCTGTGTGCACTTGGTTCTCACTCAAGCCCAAAGGGAGGGGCTGTTGGAAGAGTCAGGAACGCGTTTGGGAACATCCGTCAGAAGGGAGCCATTGGTGTCCTGTCAAAGTGCTGGGCTCTGCTAGGCTGCGGCGCTGGCTTCTGGTGTAAAATGGGGCTCCTGCTGTGGGGGGGTCCCGGGGGGGGCATCCGCATGGTTTCTTTCGTTTGGACCCCAGTCTCCCAGGGTGTTTCCTCCGGGGCAGGAAACAGTCCCCTGGGGGTCAGGGGGACCGAGAAGGGCAGGGGGGACATCCGCTCCCTCTACAGGCAGCGGCTCGGGAACCCCCCCTTTGCTCACCACCAGGCGTGCGCACTGTGGGGACTGGGTTCCCGCATCCGTGCCGTGTCATCAGCCGTGACAGTGGGGACCCGGCGGTCGACGGGCAGGAGGAGGAGCCCTGCGCCCCTGTGCTTGGTGCTCCCCAGCTCGGTGCCTCATGGGGCCTGGAGGGGAGGCCCGTTCTGCGACTGCGAAGGACAGACTCTTCCGCTTTGGACACAGAGCTTTCTGGTTCGTGCTGTCTTCACAGTTGCCTTCAGATGCATTTCCCGTGCTCTCCTCTCTCCTCTGGGTTGTCACAAGGGCCCAGCCTGGGGAGGACGGAGGGGCACGGGGTGGGGGTCCCGTGTCCTGCCTGCTTCTCCCTTACCTAGCACTCGGTCCTCTGTTTTCCTGCCCTCCCCGTCACGGAGTGGAGGCCTGGCCAGGCAGCTCAGGAACCCCAGGGCAGAAAGCGGACCGCAGTGGGACCGCGTCTTACAAGCGATTCAGGGCCTGCGGTCCATCGTTTCCTCCACTTTAACGCACCAGCAAGTCCCAGATCCTCGGCAGGAAGCTGCTGGCAAGGCCGCTGCCCACCCCGGGTTGAGGCCCCACCGGCGGTCTGAGGGGAGGCCCACGAGTGAGGAGCTTGGTGGAGGGGCCGTGCTGGATGGGAGTGCGGGTCCCAAGGACCTCTGTGCAGAGCGGGGACCGTCCCCAGCTCCGGTGGTGACCACCGTGCTGCCCCGGCGGCGGGGCGGGCTCCAGAAGCCCCTCCCTCCTGAGGCTGCCGCGGCCTCTCCCGGGACCGCGCAGCCCCACCAGTCAGTCACTCAGCTTGGCTGCACGTATGCCAAGGGACTTGTCCCTGTGGGGCCACCGTGACAGGAGCCCCAGTCCTCTGCCCCCCATCCGGCCTCACGGAGAAACCAAATAGCAGCGAACACTGTGGGCCTCAGGGCCCTCCCCTGCCCTCCCAGGGGTTGGGAGAGGCGAGGGAGAACTCCCTGCGGATGCCGAACCACCGAGCTTGGTGCCGTGGGCTCGCGGGGGGGCGGGGGGGTACAGACCCACAGCCCTGGGGCCCCAAGTGCGGGGCAGGGTCCCAGGCAGAAGAGGCCCGCTCCTGCCGGCAGAGCGCCTGCGTGGGAAGCCTCAGCCAGCAGGGTGAGCCTCAGACGGCAGCAGCGCAGCATTCCCAGTCTTCCCTGCCGTGCTGAGAAGCAACACATTCCTTGTTTCTTCCTGGAAAAGCACAGTGAGGTGAAGTGCCTGGCCTCAGTTTCCATCTTGACATCCTCGGGCTTCACCTTCAAACCGTGTTCCTTTGGTCCACTGAGGAGCCCTCCGCTGGCTCACCTTCCTCTCCTGCTCGCCAGCCTCTGGTTACGCGACGTGTGTGCGTGTGTGAGCGTGTGTGTGCAAGCATGAGCATCTGCAAGCGTGTGTGTGCACATACAAGCACGTGTCCCGCCTCCCCACACCGGCACGGCATCCTGTTCGGGGCTCACTTGGTTTTCTTGGTGCTGCTGTTGGTGAGTTCGCTCTCCCTGCCCTCGAGGCTCCTGGCGGCCGGCACCAGCTCTGACAGGGTCTGTCCCGCTCACCCCCGTGGCCCACTGGCACCTGTACGGTGGCCCTTTGGCCTGTGAGCCGGGCGGCTAGTGTGGTCTGGTCCCGGGAGACACTTTGGAAGAGACCATTGGTTGATGGCCAGCACTGGACAATGCAGGTGTGTTATAAACGGTCAGTGAGTTCAGGGGCCCCACCTTGGGGTCGGAGAGAAGCGCGCCAGCCCCCGGGCAGGGGGAGGCCCGGGTGTCACCCCCACAGCCACCCGGGTCCTGGAGTCTCGAGTTGTGACTGGGGAGCACAGGAATGTAATGAAGTGTGAGGTGGTGCGGGCCTCGGCAGGAGGGGCCGCTTCCGGGCTACTTGCCCCCCTGCACCTTCTGGTCGTAGGTGCCCGCGTGCTTGTAGCCCGACACGTAGCCCGACTCGTCCACCAGGTCCACACGGCCTGCCTTGCCCTTGCCCCGGCCCGATGGGTCAAAGCGTTCCTTGTGGGAGCCCGTGAACTTGGTTGTGTCCGTGAGCCGAGACACGGTGGGCGACGAGATGGCTTTCTGCAAGGGGAGAGAGCGGGGCGCACCCGGGTGAGCCCCAGGGCCCGAGGCTGTGGGCAGCTGCAGCACCCCGCCCCCGGGGACGAGCGCCTCTGCCAGCAGACCCCAGACCCAGAGGGCGGTGTCCCCCCAGGGAGTCCCTGCCAGCCGTGCTCACCGTCACGCCCGAGATGATGGGGGACTTGCCCTCGATGAGCCTGTGCACCTCGCGGACAGCCTCCTCACTGCTCTTGTCTTTGAATCTCTTCTTGGAGAGCTCTTCAAGCGCCTCCTTGAACTGCTCGAACGTGATGGTCCGGCAGGACTTCCCTCTGAGGGAGAGAGCACTCAGGGCCGGCCAGGGCCACCCCCTCCACGTTGCACAGCCCTGCCGAGCAGTGCCCGGGAACCCGCCGACCTCGGGGGGGACCCCTGCCCCCGCCTGGGGACCCGGTGACATCGGGGGACCCCTCCCCATCCAGGGACCCCTGCCTCTGCCTGAGGACCCCGTGACAGTAAGGACCCCCACCCAGGGGCCCAATGACATCAGGGAACCTCTGCCTCTCCCACGGCGGAAATCGAGTGCAATGTAAAAATACAGAATTTGCCCTTCCCCACCCTGTTTATGCCCAACAGTCAGTCGCCATGGGCGACAGCAGCAAATATAAATTGTCTTGGAAAAAAGCTTAAAGGAGCCACATCCTTTATGAACAACTGGACATGAAAACACAGCTGTCTGGTTCCAACGCGGGCCGTGTGGCGCCCGCCTGCAGCAGGACGGAAAGGCCGGCCCGAGGCGCTGCGGCTGAACCACGACGGGCGAGCCCTGCCCGGGCCACCACAGCCCGACGTCCCACGATCACGTGGGGGCGAGGCGCCTCCCCAGGACACCCAGCACCCAGGGCCCGCCTGCCCCCCGCCTCCGGGGACCCCCGCTGCCCCTGCCTGGACACCGCTCGCAGCCCGGCCAGGGACGCCCACCTGAGGGGCACAACGGGGGGCTGGGGGCAGGTGCAGCCGTGTCCATTCCCTGCGGCGGGCCATTCACGAGATGGCGGAAGCCTTCTGAATTGGCCCTGCATCTTGGGTAGTTTTAGCTAAGAACCCTTTTGCCACTCTGGCTCTCCCGTGCTGATCCACTCACAGAGGTCCCGTGAAGGTGGCTCCCGGGGCGCAGGGACACCCAGTTGGAGCAGGCGCTCGCGTGGGACGGCCCCACGGCACCCAGTAGGCAGCTCCGCAGACGTCTGGGCAGAGGGCCCGGAAGAGCCAAGAACAGGCCGAGGGACACACCCACAGGGATTTCCACGAAGGAGCAAAGACCTTCCGGTGGAGAGGGCGGCTGGCGACCCAGCTCTGAGCAGTGCCTCGCAGCCGCTAGTCCCGGGTTCATCCTAAACCTAAAACTGTACGCTTCCGTGAGAATACGGAAGAGAAAATCTTTGTGACCTTGGGAGAGGCAAAGATTTCTTAGAAATACTACCAAAGTAGTCCATAAAAGAAAAAAAAAGGAATTCTAAAAAATTGGAATTCGCCCAAATTTTAGAACCCTGTCCTTCATTCCAAGGCAAGCCACAGACCAGGGAAAACACATACACATGCCCCTGAAAAGGACACCCCTTTGAGCTCAGCAGCAGAAAAAACCCAGTGTGAAACCCTGGAGCAGACTGGCCCAGACGCTCTGTCCAGGAAGACGCCGGGCGGCCAGCGGCGAGCCCCACTGTGAGGCGGCCGCAGGGGAGATGAGGGTCCCTCGACGCCCGCCGGCCGGCTGCCGGGACCACGGGAGTGACAGCAGGGGGCTGCGGGCTGCCGGGCACTCGGACGCTCCTGCTGGGCTCGGGCAGTTCCGGCCCCCAGGCCCCACCCGGGAGAAGCCACCCGGAGCCCCGTGTGAACTATGTAGCGGGGGTCCGACAGCACGCACTCGTGGGGGCTCAGGGGCCGGGGACCTGCTGGGCGCAGGGCTTCCTCAAGTTGAGCAGCAGGCAGTGGGTTCTGCCCCTGGAGCCATCAGCCCAGCAAACGGGGCCGGGCGGCACGGAGAACCCCACGCGCCCTGCCGCCTGGCCGAGGCCGTTTGTTTGTCCTGGGCCACCAAGGCACTCGCGTCTCCTATTCACGCCCTGCCCGGGTCGCCTGTGGGGGCCTGGCCGCTGGAGCTCGCAGCCCTCTGGGCACCGCGGCACCAGGCAGCACCAGTGTGAGTCACTGCGGCCGGGGGTGGGGGCCTGGCTCGCGGGGGCTCTCGTCTGAGGCCACATTCAGAGCGGGTGGACGTGCAGGCCTACGGCTGACTTGCCCGCCCCACCTGGCTGGGCTGGGTGTCCCCAAGTGTCCCCACCGTGACTGCCCGGCAGGGAGTTCTCCCCAGGGGACCTGGCGCCCTGCTGCAGAGAGCTGTCCCCAGCAAGTTCTAGAATGACAATGCCTGTCTCTTCCCCAGAGACACGGATCACATTACACTGCTCTCCGGACACAGAGCGAGCCTGTTCTCTGGAGCTCACAGGACTGGAGGGTGTCCCCACAACGGACCCCTCTCCTCCCGGCCCAGCCAGCCAGCGCCCTGCTGGGAATGGGGTCACTGGTCATACACAAGGCCCTCGGGGCTGGGGTTTCACTTGGCTTCCCAAGCCCTATGTCCCCCAGGCCTCCAGACCTAACTCTGGGCGGGCAGGGGGCTGGACCCTGCCAGTGCCGGAGGTCACCCAGGGACACCAAGGGCGTTTGGGAGCCGGGCAGGGGACCAGTGCCGCCCTCCAAAGAGACCAGCATGTGTGGGCCCCCCGGGCCAACACCAGGAAGGCTCCCGAGCTTTGGGAAGCCACCTCCTCCCGGCGCCTCTGCGAGCCAGGGGCGCCCATCTGAGTGGTGGCAGCTAGCGTGCTGGGTTCATCACAGACAGACGGCCGCTCGGGGTGGGAGGAAGCTGCCGGCTCTCCTCGCTCCCCTGAGCAGCGACGCCGGGGGATGACCTGGCCAGACAGCTGCCTGGCGGGCCCAGATGCCAGAGGGGACCCACTTACGGCCCCGACGGAGCACAGTGGGACGAAGGGGCCTCGGGGGTACTCCCAGCAGGGGTGGGGTGGCCCTGGGGGGCTCGGCCGGGCAGGCGGCCTGCAGCAGCTCCCGGGGCCGGTGCTTGAGGAGGACCCCCGACGGCAGTCAGAGCCCTGACACAGTGGCTCCCCCTGCCGCTGACGGCCGTGATGCCGGGGGTCTGCAGGGGCAGCTGTGGCCCCGACAAAGCCGCCCTGGTGTCCCCCTGACTTCCTGCTCGTTTCCTGCAGGTGCCTAGGGCTGGGCCGGGCCCCGCACCCATCCACTCCTAATTGCCGTCCTGGCTATCCCTGGCGGGGGGTGGGCTGTGGCGACAGACGCACCGAGGTCACTGAAGCCATTTCTGGGTGTTTGGGAAAGGTCACCCTCTTAAAAGGCCGTCGTGTGCCGGGACCCAGCGCCTCATGAACCTGCTGAGGAGCCGTCAGGCCAGGAACTCCCCGATTCTGTCCTCTGTGGCCTTGACCCTTGGCCGCAGATGCGCCAGGCTGCCCACCGCAGGGGCTGTGGACTGCCTCTGGGGCCACGGGAGGGCCCCACAGAGAAGGACTGGGCCACATGGTTGCTCTGACCCCCTGCTGACCCTGCATGTCCCCCAGCCTGGAGGGGGGGGGGCCCAGGACAGGAAGAGCCCAGTCGGGAAGGCCCTGGCAGACACGGTGTGGGTGAGGGCTAGCTCTGTCCCTGGCCGTCGTCTCTGGGACGTCACGGCACACACGGCGCCGCAGTCCTGGGGGAACCTCTCCTGGGGTGCTGGACGGCGGGCCAGCATCCTCACTCTAGGCCGGGGGCTCAGGTCTGCTGGCCCAGCTCCCTGCCTGAGACTGTTCCCACCGTGTCCCGGCCGGGCCACACGGGGCTGTGGCAAGAAGGGAGCAGGTTGGTGGCCGAGGGGCCCCACGGAGCCCCTCCAGCCGGCTGCTCCCTACCTGGTTCAGGTGCCGGCAGCGTGTCTCTCCGCAAACACACCGGCGCGTGCGTGCCCAGGAGAGGCTGCAGCAGGACCCCGCCGCGCCCTGTGCCCCCCGACCCCGGGGCCTGGCCTTTCCCCTGCGCCTGGCCCCAAGCACGCAGGCAGGAGGGAAGGGGACATCATCGTGGGGACACGTCTGTCAGGGCGACGTTCCGCTGTGACACCCAGCCGGGATTAATTAGTATTTCAGACCGGGCCGGCCGTCTGCTCCTCCGGGCGGGGAGGGTGCAGAAGCCTTTGTCTCGGTAACAATGGTGTTCAATCAAGACCGGGTGCAGAGCTGCAAGAAATTTGTTTAAAATTTAACACATAGTAACATCAAAACAAACAAGTGCTGCCTTGGCGACCGGCCCCAAACAAAGCCCGCAGATACCCGGGGCCGGCGCCGCCGCCCGCACAGCCATGGCAACCGCCCGCAAACAGTGGGCGCCGCTCCACTGGCCAGCGACCGTCCCACGTCCGTGGCTCCCACGAGGCGAAGGCCCTTCTGCCGTGGCTGCCACTTGGAAAGACCGTGGCCCGAGACCCCACAGCCCAGGACACGCCCGTCCCCGCCCAACACCGCCCTCCTCACAAGGCCAAATGAAAACAGTTTGAACAGGCTCTTCGGGGCCTCCCGGGGTCCTCCGGCCTGTCCCTTGGCACCCCACGATCTCCCCCTCGGGGACGGGGGCAGGGCCCTCCCCCCACACGCTCCAAGCTGACCAGCAAGCCCATCTGGGCAAGGGCCCCGCGCCTGCCCCCTGGGAGGGGCCTCCGCGGCCGCCGCAGCTCTGTGTGACTGGGTCCTGACCTTGGGGGCTCGGGCCGCCACTGCCCGCTCGCCGGACCACTTCCCCGACAGGAGCTGAGGCGGAGACGCCGAGGTCCCGGGCAGCCCTGCGCCCTGCAGTAGGGAGCCCACCGCACCGGGAGCCGGGGGCCGGGCCTCACCCCCATGACGGGGACAGCCGCCACGTGGGCTCCCTGCCTGGTGCTCACACGAGTGACGCCAGCACCCTGCAGGTGGGCACCACCCCCGGCCCCCTGCCTCGGTGCTGGGCTGGCCGTGCCTGCCGCACACCGGGTCCCAGGGCCTGTCCGGGGCACCTGTCCTCGGGGTAGGCCACCTCCCCCACCAGCAAGGCTGTGGAGAACCCGAGTTCCACCTGAGAGTGCATGTGCGGGCCATCTGGGCACACGCGCGTCGGCTCTGATGCGTGTGCACACGTGTGCAAACACCTGCGTACAGCAGCCTGGAGGAAGGACTGAAGGTGCCGGGACGAAGAGCCACCAGCCCCTGTCCCCGGCCCTCGGACGTGCCACTTCCTGCCTCCTTCCCAGCCCTTCTGGAACCTTCCCCAGTGGACGTGGCCCTGAGGTTCCTCTGCTCCTGAGTCTGTCCGTGTCTCCCGGAGGCACAGGATTTCCCAAGGCCAAGGCTCAAGGCCTGGAGGACGCGCCCAGGAAGGGGACGGGAGACCCTGTGGGGCCTCACAGGAGCCCCTGCGGCCTCCCCGCTGCCCGCAGCGTGAACGCATCTGTTTTCGCCCAGGGATGCCCGCGGAAACAGGGCCGCTCTCCTGTCCCTCTCCTGGCCGGCGCTCGGGGGCTCGTCTGCTCTGCCCCCGGGGTGAGCTCGGCCCCAGACGCCTCCCAACGCAGCCACAGGCTCGGGGCGGCCCGCAGCGGCACCGCACGCCCCAGTCTGGCCGGGCTGCCTGGACCGTCCCCGGAGAGCCGCACCACAGAGCTGCTTCCCGTTCCTTGGCGAGCAGAGCCGGCCAGACGCCCCAGCGCGCCTCTGGAGCCGCCCGGCTAAGGACTCCGGCCGGAGCCCGGTCCCCGCTGCCCAGAGCACCTCCGCGGTCCCACGACAGACCCCTCAGTCACAAGCCCCGGACCGCAGGGACAGCAAATGTGGAGACCCCCGGCCGGGGCCACGGAGAGCTGGTCCCTGCTGTCTGCCGGACCGGCGCCCGGGGTCGGGGTGGGGGAAGGCGGGCACCGTGCGGCTCCCTGGTCCCCAAAGGTCCCGAAGCCCCCCACTTGGAGACGCAGGAAAGGACAGGATGCGGCCCCCGCCCCTCCTGGGAATGTCCTTGCTCACGAGGTCACGCCCCACCAAAGACTCCCGTGTCCAGGGGCCCTTGCTCTGTGGGGGTGACCCTGGGGGCCCAGGCCGACCCAGCTGAGCAGCACACTGCTCATCTCCAGGGGCAGCTTGTCGCGGAGGGGGACCAGCGGAGGCCCCAGAGGCACGGCAAGAGAGGTTAGGGCCCCATGTCCCCCGTGTGTGGGGCGCGTGGGGGGCAGCATAAGTCGGGACTGTAGGTCTGTGGGCCGGGCTGGGCACCTGAACCCCACATGGAAACGAGCCTGGGACGCATGGACGGGGGTGGGACCGATGTGGGGGCTGATCTGTCCACACGCACTCCGCCACGGGCTGTGTCCTCAGCCTGCACAGGTGGGTGTGGCGGGGGGACACGCTGACTGGACATCTGGGCCCGGATGACACCACGTGAATGCCTGACCATGGCACTGGTCCGTCCAGATTCGGGGGCCACTTCCTCTCTGCGCGGAGTCTGCACAGACTAGGAAGCTGAGGAGGGACCCCAGAGGTCTGGAGAGCCCACCTGCCAACTGCCCGGGGCCTGCCCCCTGG
>CM053607.1:229348-246875 GCA_028646535.1 Procyon lotor
CCATGGCTGCAGAGGAGGGTTTGGGGCTGCAGAGGAGGGGTCCCATGGCTGCAGAGAAGGGGTCCCTTGGCTGCAGAGGAGGGTTTGGGGCTGGCTCTCCAGAAGACCGCTAGCCCATGGGGCGGGGGTGGGACAGTCTGGGAGCCAGGGACAGGCAGCCCTTGGTGGCCCAGCCCCACCCCATCCCCACAAAGGTTCTGGGTCCCACGTGCCTCCTCTCCACCCCTCTAGTTTCTACTGCTTCAAACTGGTGGAAGACGGACATCTGTCCAGGCCTCCGCTGCCCGAGACTCAGGGCTCTGTCTGTCCAGGCTGGGCTGGCTGCACCTCCGTGTCCCGCTCAGCCCTCAGCGCCGCCCTCCCCCCGCCGTCATAACTCGCAGTCGAGTGAAGGAGGGGGAGGCGGCAGGGTCCCACAGTCGTCGTGTTGGCGAACCGTGCCCTCTGCGTCCCCTGTGCGGACCCGGCGCCCGCGCCCGCGCTGGCCCACGGAGGTGAGCTTCAGGCTTCGGGGCAAAAACGCTGAAGGCTCATGTTCTTTGCCAGGGAGAGGCGAGGCGTGGGGTGATGGGCAGGGGGCCGGGCGGAGCCACAGCCCATGGAGGCCCTGCCCCCACGTCCCAGGCTGGCCGGGCACCCTGCTTCTGGACCAGTCCGTGGCCGGAGCGGGGCTGTGTGTCCCGTTCCTGGACTATGACTGGCCGTCTGCAAATGCGGTTGTTCGAGCCCCAGGTGTGCTTTCTGGAACCCGCGGTCCACACTCAGAATCACCGGCAGGCCCGGCAGACGATCTTCACACGCTGGGAGCCCCCCCAGCACAGAGCTGCACCCTGGCCCGGGGTCGCCGGGCCCCTCCTCCAGCTGTGGCTGCTGGGCCGGTGCGCCCTGGCCCCTCAGTGACCCGGGCGGCCTCCGTCTGCCCTCCAGTTGTGAAAACCCAACTCACGGTCGGCGGGAGTGTGTTCGCGCACCTGCGTGGTGGCCCCACGGGCAGAGCCCACAGCCCCGAGTCGTCTGCGTTCGTGGGGCACTGTGCGTGTCCCCCGGGGCTGCTGACCAAGGGGCCACACACCGGGGGCGGAAATCCTCTCCATTTTGGGGCCAGAGTCCGCAGTCCAGGTGTGGGCAGAGCCGTACGTCCGGCAGAAGCTCCTCCTGGCCTCCTATCTCGGCCTCCGTCTTTGCGTGGCCTCCTTCCTCGTGGCCCTCGTGAGGACCCTCGTTGGCCCGGGGCCCACCCGGGTGACTCAGCGTGGTCTCACCTCCAGGCCCCCAGCGGTGTGTGCCGAGGCCCTTCCTTTCTCGGAGTGCGGTCTCACCTGAGTTCCCAGGGGCGGTGATTCGCGGGGCGGCCTCTCCCCAGCACAGAGGCTCTTCCTGACCATCCCGGCGGTGGCCCGGCAGCCACAGCGGGTCGTCAGGGGACCGGCTGCCTGTCCTGGGACCCTGGGGAGCTTTCGTGTAGCGCAGCTGGGAGAATGAAGGCCGGCACTGCCGCCCCCCCGCGGGCTGGCCGGGCTGGCACAGGTCCCGCTGGGCCGGCGTCCCCGCGCCTCCGCCCGCGGTGCCCGCCCGGCCGTCTAGGGCTCCGGATCCCGGGTCTCTGGCCCGGGGCCCCCGAAGGAGGTAGAGGGCCGCGCGTGCACGGAGGGGGCATCAGTGTTCCCGATTTCTGGAACCCGCGCACGTCCTCCCGGTGAGAATTTGTTCCTGACCGCGCGCTTTCCAGTCCGTCCCAGCGGCTCCCCCGTCGCGGGAAGTTGCTGCGCGGTGTGCCGGCCCCACTCGGGAGTTTCGGGGGGAACTCGCGGCCCCCGAACCGCGGCTGGGCTGCCGTGCGGCGCCCCATCCCGCAGGCCGCCAGCTTTCCGGCCCTGCTCGGGGCGCGGGCGCGCTCACTGCCGGCGAGCTTTGCCGGCCCTTCCTGGCCACACCGCTCAACCGCGGGGACGGCCCTTGGCCCACGGGAGCCCAGATGGAGGCGAAATGACCCTGCGTGGCTGAGGCAGCTGCCACCCAGGGGCTGGGGGACGACCTCTGGCCAGTCCCGGGCCGGCTCGGGGCTGCCCATCGGGCCCTGCTCGGGCGCGAGGGGGTCCCCACGGCCAGGGAGCCCCTCTGTCACGCTCTGCTCCACACCCTGGGCCGGCAGGGCCGGCTGCACGTACGGGACGCAGCGGGATTCAAAGGCGGGCCCCTTGTTCAACCGTCAGTGGGGCTCTCGGGGGCACCCGTGGAGTGTCCACTAGGGCTCAGGGTCCTCCGGGGGTCCCAGGCGCACACAGTCCCACAGCGCTCCCGCTGTCAGCCGCTGTCGGGACGCAGAGAGGTCGAGGGGCGGCGTCACCCCGGGGCTCAGTGACGCGGGGCAGGGCCTGTGCCCACAGCGGGTGTGTGACGCTTACCTCAGACACTTGCTGTTTTGGCTTCGGGGTTACCCCTGCGACCCTAAAACTGGGCATGAAACCTCATCTCCTCCCTAATCTTACTCAACTAAGATTTTATTCAAATATGATTTTTAGGACCCGAGATCTGTGACTGATTTTGCTCGAGGGAAACTCCAGAGGCACCAGCCCGCCGGGCAGGGGTGAAGGCCCGTCCCGTCCCCTTGGGCTGGGGACCCTTCGGTCTGCACGGCGTCCCCCTGCCCCCCGCACTAGCCTACGGCGCTAACCCCGGTGACGGACGCCGGGGTCTTCCTGGGGGTGCGTGGTCACTGTCCCTGTGTGTGTCCCCCCAGGGCGGCCTTCTGTCCTTTCTCCCCGTCCCGCGGGCAGATGTGCGCCGGCTCGAGGGAGGGGGGACCCCCGCAGGACAATCCTGCCTGCCCAAGTGTCACGGACGACCGACGTGGGGGTGTGGACGAGGCAGCTGTCTGTCTGCCCCCCGGGAGCACGTGGGGTGCGCGAGCAAGCGATGGGAACAGCCCGTTCGCCGCCAGGAGGTCAGAGCCCGTTGGAGAGCCCCCCCCCCACGCGTGGGAAAACGCGCCAGGAGACGGTGGTGGCTTCCGCAGGCCCCCAGGATGCCGGCGTCGGGGCAGCTCCCACGCGGCCCTGAAATCCGTCCCGTGGTGCAGTCCGGCTCTTTCCCCAGTGAACCCAAGCGTGTTCTGTGCGCACAGCGCTCCCCACGCAGGGTCCTGCTGTGCACGAGACCGCGGCCGCTGTGCCCTCAGCTCTGAACACAGCCGGGCCCCTGAGAGCGGTCCTCGCCTTCCCGCCGCTCGCAGGGGCCCGCGCGTGCTTCCCGCCCTCCGCGAGGGAGCCTTCGCAGGTCTGCTCAGCTCTGCTCCCACGGCTGCATCTCCAGCTTCGAGCAGCAGCAGCGAACACGCCACATTGTCACAGAACAGATGTTTGTGTCCCGGCGAAGGGACAGGAATGAGGTGTGTCCGGTCACCGGGAGCAAGGGTTGCAAAACACTGGGCATCGGGCAGCAGAGCCCAGGACTCCCAGGGCCGGGATCCCCAGCGACCGCCTGGGTAGCGTCTGAGCAGGGCCGGCGGCGGCCGCAGGCGGGCGAACGCAGTCGAGAGACCGAGAGCCCAGGGCACAGGGAACTCACGGGACAGCGCCCATCCGGAGCCAGAACCCACAGGTCTGCAGAAGGCCCCCAGGGTGCAGCGCCCGGGGTTTTCACTGCGTGACCCGGCGGCCCCCCAGGAAGCGGGCAAGGGCGCATTTCGCACTCCCTCCCCGGTTCTGTCCAACCGCCTCACGCCGTCCCTCCTCCCTCCTCCCAGGTCACGGCACCGTAGGGTCGGGGTGGTGGCGGTGAGCCCAGCTTCGGTCACCCCAAGCTCCCGGTCTCTTGCCTACGCGGAGCGTAGCTGGGGACGCGCGCCTAGGTGACAGCCGTTTATTTCCCGCCCTCCCATCCTTCCCGCTGGGGGTCCGTCGGCCGGCCCGTCGGAGGCCTTTCCTTCTGGCTGAATTCGAGGGCAAGGCGCCGGGGGGCCGCGCCTTCCCCTACAGGACGGGCGGGCGTGGGTCTCCTGCCCGAGCGGCTGCTTGGGCACGAGGCCTCTGGTAACAGACCGCGTCCCTTCTCACGGCCCTCGTCCCCCGCCCCCGGCTGGACGCGCCTGAGGCCGGTCTGCCCTCCTGCCACCACGGCCGGCCCGACCGCAGCGGCGCCCTCACGGCTGCACCCAGCGTGGACGCGTTCAGCTCGGCTCGTTTCTGCCAGAGGCCGGACCCTCCTCGGACGCTGCCCCCAGCCCCGCCCTTGGCTCAGAGAAGCTCCAACCCTGACCACTCACCCCACAGCTCACTTCTTTCCTCAGAAGTTTCTCAGGGATTTCCTCACTCCGTATAAACCCAGGAGGCGATGAAATGACATTGTTAGGGGAGCGGTAACGGCTTCGTGGTGAAAACCTCACCCTAAAGCCGGCAGCCTCTCCTTCGCGTCTCAGCGCTGGGCTGACCCCACGGTCGGGACTCGGGTGGCCCCCAGGCTTGCCCACGGCACCCAGCTCCGGGCCGTTGGGCTTCGGAACCTGCTCTCTCTGGGGAACCTTCTGGCTTATGAGTTTTGGTGGGAGGCGGAGACCACCTCCCCTCCGGAGGTCAGGACGGCCTCCGAAGGTCGAGGTCAGGTGGGGCAAGTGCTGGGTTCCCGTGAGCCGGGGCGCACTCGGAGGCTCTCGGGACTCAGGGCAGGGCAGCAGCCTGTGGGGGCCGCGGCCCAGTTTCAAGTAACTGGGGGGACGGGTATCCGGAGGCTTGGGGCAGGGCCGGGCGACAGAGAAGCAGGAGGGGTGGCCCACCTGGAGAGGGTCTCCTGGGGGTCCTCGAAGGGCAAACACGTTCCGTCGGGAGGGTGGGGTGGGAGGTCGGCAGGGGAGGGCGTGCGTGCTGGGGAGCGGGGAGCGGAGGCGGGGGCTTCCTGTGGGTCTCTCCACAGCATGTGGCCACCTGAGGAGAGACCGCACCGGAGGGCGGGCCCCGGGGAACAGGCTGAGTTAGCACCGGGTGCCTGTTGGAGGAACCGAGGTGTGGAAGGTGAAGGGCCCTGAGCCTGAGCACGCCTCCTCCAGGAAGCCTGCCGGTGGTGGTGCGGCGTGGGGCCCGCAGGTTCACACTGGAGCCACAGCAAACTGCTCAGAGAAACTGCTGGCCACCACTGGGCCCACAGCGGGTCACTGCCCACCTGACTCCTGGGAGCCCCCGCCAGCCTGGGAGCCGGTCCTGCAGGCCCAGACCTGGGCATCCTGTGCACTGGCCTCCAGGGCCCAGCCCCCGACTGCTCAGGTTAGGGAGGGGGGCTTGGCCACGAATCCTCGCCACGTCCCCAAAGAGACCACCTGAAGCCCAAGAATGTAAAATTTACTAAGACTGACTTAAAGTTTATTGAAATAAAATTAATTTCTATTATATCCTATAATATAATTCCTAAAGGCTGCTTAAGTCCCTAACAGCTAACATTGCTAACCGTCCCCAGAGAAAACCGCAGGGCAGGCCGCCGGAGTCCCCGCACCGCATGGGGCGTGTTGGGGGGCAGCACGGCCCTCCCCACGCGGGTCTCCGGGAAGGCGGCCGTGCGCTGGCTCGGCCTCCCCCCTGCCGGGACCCTCTGCCCCCTGTGGGAAGCCAGGCCGCGGGCGCCCCCGGGCTCTGCGCGGGCCGGGACCTCGGGGACCTCGGAGGATGCGCAGCGGTGAGCCCCTGCCAGGCTGTCAGGCGTCGACGTCTCGGGCTTCCCCGGGGTCACGCAGGGGGACCCCGGCCTGTCCATGAGCCGGGCTGGACGGGGCGGCGCTGGCCTCCGGGGACAGCAGGTTGTGGCAGCCGGGCCGCGAGTTCAGGAGCATGAGGTTCTGCGGGTCCGACTCCCAGGCCGGGATCTCGATGGAGGGGGGCGGCTGCGGCGGGCCAATGGCCGGCGTGGGCTCACGCGTGGGCTGGAGCGTGGGCTCTGGGGCTCCTGCGGAGCAAAGGAAGCCACGTGAAGGGGGGCAGGCGAGCAGAGCGCCCGCCGGCGGTGCTGCCCAGGACCACAGTGGGCCCTTCGCGGGGCCGGCCGAGGCGGGGCTGCCGGTGCCCCGAGTCCTGACCTCGCGCGGGGCGGCCCGCTCTGCACGGGACCCCTGCACACGAGCCCCGCGAGCACCGTCCTCCCCAGCGAGGCTCCCCCGGCTCGCTCCCGCCCCGGGGAGGGACCGCGGACGCCCACACAGGGATCTTCCGTGGGAAGCATCGCCCCTGCGGGCACCTGCGCGTCCCCGGGAATCCGAGAGGGGCCCGTGTGCGCGCCATAGACGAGCGCGGGCGGCTTTCCCTCCGCGCCCATGGGTGCCGGGTGCTCCCCTCCCCCGACCTGCCCTCGTCCCGCGGCTGCGTCCCTGGGGGCCCTCCCGTGCGGGGCCTCTCGGCGGCGCCCACGAGCAATGCGCCCCGCAGAGCACCGTCCCGGCCGCCCTCGCGGGTCCTGGCGGGACCGACCCCGCGCCCCGGTCGGGACGTCACGCCCGCACCGCGCGGCCCAGCCGCAGTTCCCCGAGGTCGGGCGGCCGCGCACCTGTTTGCGGCTCCCGGGGGCCCCTGGGCCGCGCACGCGGTCACGGCCGGTCGTCCAGGTGCCAGTCCTGTCAGGTACAGACGCAAGTGACAATCACGTCTCCAGGTTGGGTGCGCCCCTGCCTGTCCTCTGGTCTCCCGAGAGGTCCCTCAGCCCTGTGGCCTGACACCGGCCTTCCCCCTGGGCTGCGCCTTCCCGGAAACCCCACCAGCACCCCGCGGGTACCGGGGCTCACCTGCCGCCGGGGCCTCCTTCCGGTCCCTACGCGGCCCCTTCCCACGTGCGCCTTTAGGCCGTGAGACCAGTGTGTGTCAACAGTATGAGGAGGGGCTCCGAGTCCCTTCCTGCTTCTCCCGCGTGGCACCAGCCCCTCCGGCGGCATTGACCGAAGTCTACCGGCTGCTGCTGCGCCGGCCCCTCAGGAGCGAGGCGTCCGGGCACCAACAAACTGGAGGGGCGGCCGCCGACCCGAATGGCCCTTCTTGCCCAGGTTCTTGGCGATCCTCGACCCTGGGAGACCCCACGCCCTTCAGAAGCAGCACCTCCAGCTGCGTGCAGCGGGCGGGGTCTGCGGCCGCGGGTCTTAGGGTCCCTCAGCCTGTCCTCAGCTTTGTCCTGTTCTCGGCAAGTCGCGCGTGTCTTTTGTTCGGTTTATTGCCGGGACCTCACTTCTGAAACGCTATTGAAAACAGCCCATTCTCATCGCCCAGCCTTCCTTCCTGACGTAGAAGCACCGGCTTCCCCTTCACCTCAGGACGCACCGCAGCCAGGGAGCCAGCCCCGGGGCCGCCCCGCACTGAAGGCTTCCCTTGGGATGCGTGAGGTCGGTCCATCTTCCCCGGAAGGGACCCCGTCTTGGATCACCGGATATTCAAAACTATGCCTTCGCTTTGTCTCCGTGTTTGCCGGCTGCCTTACGACCTGCCTGGAACCTCATTTGCCGACCCTGGACTCATCAGACCCCGAGAGTCCGTGGCTTCGCGGCGTCGCCTCCGGAAACACCTCCCCCTCCTCTCCCGGGACCCCAGCCCCGCCGGCTCACGGTCCTCGGTGTCCTGCAGCCGCCTCCGTGGGTCGGGGGACTCCCCAGCGGTGGCCTCAACCTCACAGGTCCCCGCCGGCTGACGACAGGCTGCACACCCATCCGCGAACGGCTGAGCCTCAGGGACGTTTTCTGTGGCCCTCGGTTCTATTTCGTTCTTTTTCAGATACGCTCGTAAATTAAACAAGAGTTTTCTGTCCTCTTCAGATGTTTCCACTCTGGCTTTTGTTGCCCGGAACAATGAGCACAGTTACTTTGCGACTGGCCCGCCAGCCGGCGCCCTCGAGTGTCGCGCTCCGCGGCGGCCGTGGCTTCCCCGAGGGCGCGGCCACGTGCGGGGGCTACTTTCGTCCGCACTCCTCCCGGCACCCGCGAGAGCGGGTCCAGAATCGCCCCAGGTGAACCCGCAGCCTGAGGACTTTGGGGCAGTCTGTCCCTCCAAGCCGTCAGCGGAGAATTTTCTCGGCTCCTGTCACCTCCAGGTGTGGGGTGGCCGATTGTTCCGGCGTCCCGCGGGTGGGGCACGGGTTCCCTCGGGCTCGCCGCCGTGGCGCAGGAGGAGCCCTTCGGACGGGCTCAGCTCCCGGCCTCCCGTCTGGCCGGCTCTGAGCGGCGTCATCTCCGTCCCTCCCGGAAAGCTGTGAAAGTCGAGCTTCCCGGGACAGCCGTGCCCACGGGGTTTCCTCTGGGTCTCTCCTGCCTCTGCCCCTGGCCGGAGGGTCCCCGGCTTCTCAGCTGTCGTGAGCTCCCACACCCACAGTGACGTCAGTGCCACCAGGGGGCTGGACCTGAGACTCAGGCCCGTCCCTCACAACACCCGTTTGTAGTTTATGACCCTTAAAATCCAACGTGAGTTCTCTCTGGAATCACGGAGATCAAACCCTCTTAGCCTCCTGTTCTGGATCCGGGGCGGCCGACTCCGTACCACGGGCGTGTGGAAGGGCGGCAGGACCCCAGTGCCCCAGCTCCGGACGGAGACGTTGCCGCGGCGAGCGGGTTCTTAGCCGAGGCGCCGTTTAGGGAGCGCCCAGCAAGGGTCCGGCGTGCGACCGACGACATCCAGGCAGCCAGCGCGGGCGGCCGGGTCGGATGCAGGGTGCCACCCCCGCTCTCGGGGCCCTCGCTCTGCGCGCCCCTTGTTAAAGTGGGGCCCGCGGCTCCGACTGGCGCCCACGCCCCGGCCGGGGCTCCAGCCCCACCGCGCGGACCTGCTGCCTTGAGGCACACACAGCAGGTGGCAGGCGTCACTGTCCGCGAGCTCAAGCTTGTCCTCCGTGTCACTGAGAACAGTGTCCCAGCCCTTGACCCCCCTTGGCGGTTTCTCACTCTTTTTTCCCCCGTAGAAAACAGTTAACTCTAAAGCATCAAACTGGGTAGATCTCCACACCCAAACTGAGATACCTTACCTTCTTCTCGCGCAGGCGGGCCCTTGTCCCCTTGTAGACCCTCTGAGACCTGCAGAGAGACGAGTGTCAGGAATAAGGGTGCAGCCTTTGTTGCACAGCAAAGGGGCAAGAGAACCCAGCTCTGCCCCGACGAGTCCGGCCCGCGGCCGGTCACCTCGCCGCCTGGGTCCCGAGCACCCACTTCTACGGGGCTGCCGACGGCACCGCAGGGGCGATGCCGGCTTCTCCCTCTGCATGCGCTTCCCGATGGAGACAAGCAGTGCTTTGCCTAATGAGTGGGAGGGTCTCATGGGGGCTGAGGGGGCCCCCTTGGACCCCCAGCATGAGGAAGGGGCGGCAAGGACACAGCCTAGGCCGCCCCCTGCCTGGCACCTTCCCCTCACAACTCTGCTTGCTGGCGTAAGTCCTGGCGACCCAGGAGCCCCGAGCGTCTTCACAGCACCTCCCGAGAGCGGGGGCCTACTCCTTGTCCTGGTGCCGCCAGGCCAGCCAACCGGGACTTACCGCCCCATTCGGTGGGCTGGCCGGTAGGAGGGGGAGCACGGTTCTCGCCAAGGGGCCAGGGACAGCGCCCCCCCCTAACACTCGGGGCCGCGTGCGGCAGGGACAGGCACTGGGGCTGGGCTCAATTTCCCTGGGAGGTTTCGAAAGACCCCCAAGTACAGGTGTTTCTGGGAGACTTCTAAATCGGGAGCGTGCCTCCCCGAGCCGGCACGTGAGGTTTACAGTCACGACACAACTGATGCTCGGATGAGTGAAGATACAGCCTGACAGGAAACGAAAGGGAAGCAGGTACAGATGAGGAACGACCGTCCCCGGAAGAGGAAGTGAATGGGAACAGACCGCGGAGAGCTGAGGGTCGAGGAGCACGCTGTCGGGGGCGAGGGGGGCCCCCAGGACCCCCGAGAGGCAGTGGTGGGGGCTGAAGGGGGCAGGGCTCTGACGGGCCACCGGGGGCCCCACAGGCCGAGCAGGCGGGCGACTGCTGCCGTCAAACCTCCCAGCCCGTGGGTGACAGCAGGGCGTGCACCAAAGATGCTTGCGGAGTGGGCAGCAGTGTGGGCAGAGGAGAGGACGGGACCCGGGGAGCCAAGGCGATCGGGGTCTTACTGGAAACACAGGGGTCACACTACTGGTTTGGAATGAAAGCAAAACCAGCGCCGAGCGTGCAGTGCAGTGGTGGAGGAACGTGGGGTCGAGCTTGGTGGGGGGCGGTGACGGCTGCGTCGGGGCGAACACCAGCGCCCCTCACCGGAGGACACAGTGCGGGCGCGGGAGGCACGAGGGACCCACGCTCCTCGGAAGGAACCGCCCTGCTCAGAGGAGCCATCCCGGTCCACCGTGCAGACCCCAGAATTGGGCCGGGAGCGTGGCGACGTGCGCACCAGGGAAGGGTGCCGTCCTCCTTGAGCGGCACGTGTGGGCCGGCCCAGCTGACCCCAGGCAAGGAGAACGCGGAAGGGGGCGCACCGAGGAGGCGCGGCACTGCCAGGCCCCAACCCCAGGGAGACCCTGACAGCAGCGAGAGAGAAGCGATTCGTCTCGCACAACGGCCTCCATAAGATCAACAGCCGATGTCTCATCAGAAATCACAGAAGCCAGAGGGCACGTTTAAAGTCCTGTAAGGAAAATAAAATCTGCCGCCCAAGAATTCTAAATCCAACCAGAACGGTCTTTGAGGATAAAGGAGAAATTAAGAGATTCTTGGATAAACAAAAGCTGAGAGAATTCATGACCTACAGACCTTCCCTATTAGAAATACTGAAGGGAGATTTTTGGGCTAAAATGGAGGCTTTACACAGTCGAAGAAATAAAGACCTGGTAAAGATAACCACACAGGTTAATGTATAAGCCAGGACTGTTGCACTTGGGGTTTAGCCCGTCGTCTTCTCTACGTGACTTAAAAGACATATTCACAAGACAGGAATTATAAATCTTTCCTAATAGGCACCCAGTGTGTACAGAGGTAACCTGTGACATTAGCAATATAAAGGAAGAGGGATGGGAATGTCCAGGATCGGGGGTTTGTGTGGCACTGAAATCAAGTTGGTACGACTTACAGACTCTTGTAAGTTTAAGACGTTAATTGTACTCCCCAAGGTACCCAGCTTCATAACTAAGACGTTTAAGGAGGAAAGAAGACGGGTATAAAACCGGCCCAGTATGCAGATTCAACTGAATAGAAGACAGGCAACAGTGAAAGCTTTGTGGAAGAAACACGTACGAGGCGTACAGAAGGCAGACGAGTGGGGGAAAGAGGGTCCGTTGGACGTTTAGTGAATCCAGCCGGGACAACACAAACCCACATGGAAAGGACGGGGTGGGGTCCCTACCTCACACCACACACGCCGGTGACCCACACAGAACTCGACTCTCAAAATTCAGTGCTGACAACTTGTGAGAGAAAGTATAGATGACTCTCTTTTAGATGCTTGGGTCAAAGGTTAGGCACAACCAAAAAGCATTATCATAAAATAGGCACAAGTGTGAGGGTATCGAAAGGTGCGGCTCTGGCTCATCAAACGTCAGTCACACGTCTGTGACTCGGTGTAGTGCTCCCGCTGACGAGGGGCTTGTATCAGAACATACAAAGAATTCAAACAAATCTGTAAGAAAAGCCGAAAGAGCCCGACAGAAAAATGGGGCTCCTGGGTGGCTCAGTCGTTGAGCGTCTGCCTTCGGCTCAGGTCATGATCCCAAGGTCCTGGGATCGAGCCCCGCGTCGGGCTCCCTGCTCCGCGGGAAGCCTGCTTCTCCCGATACCACTCCCTCTGCTTGTGTTCCCTCTCTCACTGTGTTTCTCTCTGTCAAATAAATAAAATCTTTAAAAAAAAAAAAAAAGAAAAAGAAAAATGGGCCAAGGACAAGAGCAAGCACTTGCCGAGGGAGAAAACTCCCAGAGGTAATGCCGCGCAGCACCGCTGGTCACGGGGAAAGGCTGGGAGGGACAGGAAGCCATCAGCCCGCACCACTGGGTTTGTGGCCCAGGTGTCGGGAGGACACGCACCCACGGGGTTCCACATGCGCTCCGTGGGAGTGCAGACTGCGCACCCCCTTCAGAAACGCCTCTGGCTTGTCTTGCAGAGTTGCTGCTCATTACAGAGACCAGGGCCGGGTGTCCGTCCTGTGTGCCCGCAGCAGAGGGGACAAGCGAGGCTGGGTGAGGACCGTCGCAGAAGGAAGGCACAGACAGGGGACGATCGTCTAGACTGCTAAGCAGCAAGTGAAGAGGTGATTCCCCCAAATCCCAAACATCACACACACACTGTGTCCTTTCTGTGGAATACAGAGGAACCGATGAATTGCATGTACGAGTTTTCTAGGAATAGGTATGATCTTGAAACGTGGAAGTAAGGGGAAAACACAACAACAAAGGGTGTGGCCCCGGAGACCACATCGGGACCCTGCCTTTTCCTGGCTGGTTGGTGCCTCGTCTGACACCACGGACAGAATGCAGAGTAAACTTAGAAAGCAGGTCGCGCATAGATCAGTGATGAGTCTGTGTCCCAGATGAGGGAACCAAGGTCTAAGACAAGGTGTTGGCGGGGAGGCTGGCATTTACTGAGAACCCGTCCACACTGGACGCTGGGCAGCAGGGCTCACTACCTGTCCTGAGTCCTCGAACATCCCGCTCTGGGAAGGGACAGCATACGCCCCCACCTCCTCCGGAGACCCAGGGACTCAGGGGGGTATGAGAAACTTACTCCGGGGTGTGGAACTGGTAATGTCTCCACACCAGAAGGGACCCAAAGTCCAAGTGCACCTTATGGGGCCCATGCCTCTCTCAGCACTCGGCTAAGAGCTGCAGGCATTGGGGTCCCCCACAGAGAGGTGGGCCTGGCATGAAGCAGGGCACACAGGGTATAGGGATCAGATGCGGGTTCCAGACCGTGCCTGCAGTGGGGAGAAGGCCCCAGGCTGTTTGGGCTGTGGACCCCATGACACGCACAGCCACCTGAGGGCCGGGGTCTGAGTTTCCTTGGTTGGGAGGGAGCTTGCTGAGCTCCCAGTCAAGGGTTCAAGAGTGTTGTCCTGGGCCTTGGGCCTCCCTGGCTGGGGGGCAGCAGCCTGGTGCCCAGGACGCACTGAACACAAGTGCAATGAGGCTCCAGAACACAGTGCAGACCCCAATGGTGTGGGGACCCAGGCCCTGCAGCGGGCTCTCACCCCTGTGTCTGAGCTGGGTCGTTAGCAGCCCTCGGCTCACCTGCAGTGATGGGGCGCTCTCAGGGCCAGCGGTGGTGGTGGCGGAGCTCACACCGGAGGACCTGGACAGCGACAGGAGCACCTTCCGCCTGGGTCTGCTGGGGCGGGGTGGGGAGACACGTTACCGCCGAGGCCCTCACTGCAGGGGTGCGGGGACCCTGCACGACGTCCCCCTGCTGGGGTCCCCTCTTGTCTGCGGTCCTGGGAACAGGCAGAGAGAGCCTGGGAGTCGGCCCGGAGGCTTCCACGGGGAGGGCCCTACACTTCCACCGCCAGCAGAAAACCAAAACCAAGCACCTGCTGGATTTCTGCCCCGGGAAACACCTCTAAAACCGGACAGAAGTAGCTCCGTCTGTGGGCAAGGTCCTCCTTATCCAGACGCTCGTTCTGTCTGGCCGATTTCCACAGTCCGTGGGCTGAACACCCCCCCAGAGAAGCCAACCAGTAGGTCTGTTGGACCATCGGGAGGGGACGCTGCACAACGTTCTACCAGGTTTCCCACTAACACGTGCCCGCGATTAGCACCCCGCCGAGGCCCTGGGTGGGGTGTCCTGCACTGGCCTGGTCTCTAGCCTGAGACCCCGCCTGCTACGGCAGGTGAGGCCCAGGGAGCAGGGGACGGGGCTGTCCCAAGTGCCGACTGGGCACCAGACCCAAACCATCACCACAGAAACATGTTCCGCAACAAGAACGGACTCACAGTGGTTTAGGGGCCCCATGAACCGGGGCTGCTGAGTTGGGACAAAGGAAGCCAGCTTGGTGCGGGATGAGGCCGGGGGCCCTTCCCAGCTGGGGGGTCTCAGGGGCCCCAGGGGAACCTGGGCCAGTTCCCACAGGCACCACGTGTGGGTCTGTCTTCCAAGTGAGAGAGCAGCCTCCCTCACATCCCCCCGGGGATCCTGTCCTCACCCCAGTCCTGGTCCCCAGCATGGCCAGCTGACTCCATCAGCACAATACCCTTCGGGGTCCCAGCAAGGACCCCCCAGGAGCCTGGGCCAAGGCCGTGGTGGCAGGGGTGTGGAAGAGCAGAGGGCAGTGCAGGGGGGCGGGGTGCTGCCCTGGGGGCCGCGTCCCCCACACCCTGCTCAGCAGGTGGGGGCCAGGCAGGGAGGGGGCCCTGCGTGTCCGTGTGCTCGTGGGTAAGAGTCAAGGACATGCCTTGACCTCTTTAATTTTATTTTAAGTTGCCCTGAATGGCGCTGGATGAAGGATGCAAGATCTCCAAACCACCGGGGAACTGTTTCCGCGACCGTCCCCTCAAGGACAAAGGGAGCCCTGCCCGCGGGGGGCGGCTCAGTGAGGGGTGCGAAGAGACCCAGGGCTTGCTAAGGCTCGCGGCCTGAACCTCTGCTGTCGGGGAAGGCAGCCCGTCCCGGGTGCTCGGGTTTGTGGTGTGGACGGAAGTCAGGACGCTTCCTGGCCGCTGATCTTACCCTTGAAAACGTGTGCTGGACACCGGGCCACCATCTGTCCGGGGCCACTTTCTGCGCCTGCAGCACAGACGGTGGAAAGGCCCTGTGCCCGGGGGCACTGTGCACAAGGCTACGGCACCCATTTCCCAGCCCCGCGACGACCGAGGGGCCAAAGGACAAGCCCCGACTCTGCCCGGCGCCCTGGCAACACGACCCGGGCCTTGGCCCTCCGACCTGCACACGCGCTCGCGCGGGGAGACTCCTGCTTGCGCGCCCGCTCGCATCCCTGGGGACGGACGAGGGGCAGCACCGACAGCAGCCGGTGCGATGAGCCGCCGCAGGGAGTCGGCGCTCGTGACCTCGGGACACTCTCTGTCCTCCCGTCCGTGACCAGGCACCGTGAGGTCTTCCACCACAGCCCGTTTCCCTTGGGAATGGCGGGTCGGACAGGTACGCGGCTGTTTTGCAGACGGAGGAAAGCCCCCACTTACCCAAGTGCAGGGGACGTCAGCTGGCCATCTGTTTCCTGTGAGGGTGTAAATGATAATTCACGGCATGAGAAACGAAGGATGGCGGACGTGAGGCTCATTCCCAAACATCCAGGTCATTAGTAGCTCACTTGGGGTCCAGGGAAGGGGTCTGTGCCTCTCTCTGTGCCCTCCAGCCTCACAGCCGGCGTCCGACCCCCAGGCACCCCGAGGGCGTCCTCGTTGGCGATGGGGGCCATGTGGAGAGTACACGTTCAGTGAGGTCCCCAGGAGGCCCTGACCCTGGTGACGGGTCTGCGTGGGGGGTGGCAGCTGTGGGGACGTAGGTGCACAGAGAAAAGGCCACGGGAGGACGCGGGGCCGAGGAGAGAGACCCCAGAAGGGCCCAACCGTGACAACACCTGGACCTCGGGCGTCCAGCCTCCAGACCGGGAGGTCCCGGGTTTGTCTGTGTCCGCAGCGAGGGCCATGCCTCTGGTGACCAGCGCTGACCAGCCCCGGCAGCCTTGTGCCAGCACCATTCTGGGGGGCGGGGCCCTCGTCCTGTGCCTGCCACGGCGTGCTTTCCCGCGTCCGGAACGATGCTGAGCCGTCTCACCCGAGTCTGTTCAAATCTAAGCCTAACCTTGTGATGAAGCCCAACGCACCATTTGTTCTTTTGCCTCTTTTTAAATTTTAAAATAATTTTAAATATTAATTCGTACATTTTTACTCTAAGAATCAGGTGAATACGCTTACCCTTTTGGAAAATAGAGAAAACCAAGACTTACCCAGAGTTCCATCATCCGAACGCCTTTCTTAGCATTTCCCATCAATCTTTATTTCCCCATTTATAGGATTTTTTTGTACAATTGCAGATTTGCCTTAAATGTAATTTCACACTGCTTTTCCCCATTTATTATATCATAAGCATTTTTAAAATGTTATTAAAGGGGCGCCTGGGGGGTTTGGTCGGTGAAGCATCTGCCTTTGGCTCAGGCCATGATCTCAGGGTCCAGGGATCGGGCTCCCTGCTCAACGGGGTCAGCTTGGTAAGTAAAGTAAATAAAAAAAATTTTTTTTTACTTTAAAAGTAAAATTTTTAAATTTTAAGTAAGTAAATAAAAATTTTTTTAAAAGTTATTAATAGTTTTCAAAGCCAGAATCTTCAATGGCTGCATGATCTCTCAAAGTTGGATATTTAGCCTATTCTGCTTAATAATTCATTGATTTTGTATTTTAGATTGTTACAGATTTTTCATTATTATAAACAGTGTTGTAGTGAATATCTCTGCATAAAACTTTTCCCACATTTATTTTTTATTAACATATAACGTATTCTTTGTTTCAGGGATGCAGGTGTGTGAATCATCAGGCTCACACAACTCACAGCACTCCCCACAGCGCACACCCTCCCCAACGCCCATCCCCCAGCCACCCCGTCTTGCCACCCCCTCCCCTCCAGAAACCCCCGTTTGTTTCCTGAGATTAAGAGTCTCTTATGGCTTGTTTCACACTCTGGTTTCCTCCCATTTCATTTTTTCCTCTCTTCCCCTATGACCCTCTGCCTTTTTTCTCAAATTCCACGTATCAGTGAGATCATATGATTATTGTCTTTCTCTGATCGACTGATTTTGCTTAGCATAATACCCTCTAGTTCCATCCACATCATTACAAATGGCAAGATTTCTTTGCTGATGGGTGTATAATATTCCACTGTGTGTGTGATACGTGTATATCTCACATCTTCTGTATCCATTCATCTGTTGATGGGCATCTAGGGTCTTTCCATAGTTTGGCTATTGTGGACGTTGCTGCTATAAACATTCGGGTGCACGTGCCCCTTCTTTTCACTACATTTGTATCTTTAGGGTAAATACCCAGTAGTGTGATTGCTGGGACATACGGTAGCTCTATTTTCAACTTTTTGAGGAAACTCCACACTGTTTTCCAGAGTGGTCGCACCAGCTTGCATTCCCACCAATAGTGTAGGAGGGTTCCCCTTTCTCCACATCCTTGCCAACATTTGTTGTTTTCTGACTTGTTAATTTTAGCTATTCTGAGGTATCTCACTGTGGTTTTGATTTGTATTTCTCTGATGCCGAGTGATGCGGAGTACTTTTTCATGTGTCTGTTGGCCATTTGGATGTCCTCTTTGCAGAAATGTCTGTTCATGTCTTTTGCCCATTTCTTAATTGGACTATTTGTTCTTTGGGTGTTGAGTTTGATAAGTTCTTTATAGAATTTGGATACTAGCCCTTTATCTGATATGTCATTTGCAAATATCTTCTCCCATTCTGTCAGTTGTCTTTTGGTTTTGTTGACTGTTTCTTTTGGTGTGCAAAGCTTTTTATTCTGATGAAGTCCCAATAGTTCATTTTTGCCCTTGCTTCCCTTGCCTTTGGCAATGTTTCTAGGAAGAAGTTGCTGCGGCTGAGGTTGAAGAGGTTGCTGCCTGTGTTCTCCTCAAGG